>QANU01057663.1:62251-73430 GCA_003254905.1 Nissolia schottii | reverse complement strand
TTTTTTTTTTTGTGTTTGTTTTTTTCCCTTCTAAAAGGAGCATAAGCTTTACATTACTCTTTAAGTCTCACTTTTATACTTGTTCCAGCCATTCTTGACATAGTCCTGAATTGGAAAGCAAGGAAAGTCATGTCACGTCATGTCAAGCTGCGATATATATGTAAAGTTATTTCAGCTGCAGCATGGGTCATAGTTTTACCAGTCACTTACGCTTATAGTTGGAAAAACCCATCTGGTTTTGCACAAACCATCAAGAATTGGTTTGGCAATGGTTCAGGTTCCCCTTCTTTGTTCATTTTGTCTATCTTCCTCTACTTATCTCCAAATATTCTCTCCGTGCTGTTATTCCTGTTCCCATTCATTCGCCGGTATCTTGAGAGGTCTAACAATGGCATTGTGAAGCTCATGATGTGGTGGTCCCAGGTTAGCAGATGCATATTTATGAGTGTTCATGTTTACATATTTTATATTAGCGAAGTTTTTATTTATAAACCAGTAGCTTCTTCTCATCCTCGACAAATACTTCTGCCAAATGTGATAAGTATTGTTTAGTGTTTCTTAAAGATGATAAGAAAACTATTGGTTTATGAGTGTTGAGTCTATCATCGGCTAAGCATATGGCCTAGATAGCCTACATAAGAGTTTGGACAACCCTCCCCCTTGAGTTAGCTTTTGGGGTTGAGTTAGGCCCACTCAATTCTAAGAATGAGAAAGAACACATATTTATTTCTTTATTGTGCACATAATTCTTTTCAGCATCTCTCTTATTTCTACTTTTTAATTATTTTTTTAAACAATTTTCAGCCTCGGCTCTTTGTTGGAAGAGGAATGCAAGAGGGCCCAATTTCACTTTTGAAGTAAGAGAATGAACTCAATGTCTTGAATCATCTTTGACCATATTCCCTGGTCTTCTCTGACTTATTAAACTGTAATTGTCTTAATTTTATAGGTATACTACTTTCTGGATTCTCCTTATTCTAAGTAAACTAGCTTTCAGTTACTACATGGAGGTAAATATTTTATCTAAAAATATAGCATTTTTATGTTGACAATTAGAATGGTGTCCATGTACTTGTCTTCAAACATGGAGTGCACTAGGTAGAAGCGGGATTTCAATAATGAGTCTTTGTAATTCGCTATTTGACGGGCTATCGAAAAATAGATTTCTTATCATTTCATAGTTCCTTTCAATAATGAGTCTTTGTGATTCGCTACCTGATGGGCTACCTGATAGCACTTCTTATCGTTGTAGCTTTTCCAATTTTTTTTTTTACTCGCTAGGTTCCATCTACTCCTGCATGGAGAAGGTTTATTGACTAATTATTGAAAAATATATATATATATATATATATATATATTTTTTTTACCATTTCATATTTCCTTTCTGATCCTGTTTTCTTCTTTCTATTCCTCCTCGTTTTGCATTTTTTCCTCGATGTTTCATTTACTAACTGTTACTTCCACCAATTTTTGTGTGTATACTATGTATATTAACATATGTAAACATCCGTAAATGAAGAATAAATGTCAATGCCTGGTTCTGTGAAGAGTTTTTCCAGATAGCATCCTGTATTCAGGTTTTTGTTAAATTGTTCCGGTTCATTTGCTTTTCTCTGCAGATTAAGCCTCTTGTGGGTCCAACAAAAGCCATCATGCATGCTCGGGTGTCTGTATATAGGTGGCATGAGTTCTTCCCACATGGTAACAACAATGGGCATAAAAGAAAATGCACAGGTTTAGTTCATATAATGGGATTTCTCTTGATATCATTTCTACTTTGTGCAGCCAAAAGTAATATCGGTGTAGTGATTGCTATATGGTCTCCTATCATTCTTGTAAGTCCATCTTTCTTTCATATGTTTCACCATTTTGTATTAAAGCTATATAATAGTCAATTAGGAGCCCCTTTGCAGGTCTACTTTATGGATACGCAAATTTGGTATGCTATCTTCTCTACAATAGTTGGAGGCATATATGGTGCATTTCGTCGTTTGGGAGAGGTTTGTCTTTTAATGTGTGTGTTTTAAGCAATCCTTTCTAGCTTGGAAACTTTTCCCATTATCCTTTTTGAATATTCTTCTTGCAGTGTTCTGTCATGTTTTGTTCTTTATATTACTAATTTATTTTCTTATCAATCATTCTGCATTCCACCTAGTGGTTTGATCCATGTAGCCAACCCAACTAAGTGGGAGAAGAATTTTGTCATTGGCTGCAGACCTATGGATTTTGTAATACTGAGGTCATTGTTTTTATTTCGATTTCAGATTCGGACATTGGAGTTACTGAGGTCTCGCTTTGATTCAATTCCGGGTGCTTTTAATGCTTGCTTGATTCCAGTGGAAAAGAGTGAGAAGACTAAGAGAAAGGGACTAAAGGCCACTTTTTCACGCAAATTTGATCAGGTTTTGCTACTTTTCTGCATTGTTAGAATTCAGTTATCTCAACAATAATCATCAACTTGTAAGCTAGGATAATTAATGTATAACCTGAAGTTGGCAACCCTGCGTGTATGTTTGTCTAAGAGATCTTTTTTCTCTGTGCATTATAGAGGTTGGAAGTAGAAAGGATGGTAAGATAGTTTGGAGTGGCATTCCCTTTTTCTTCTGTATGATAAATTTGGCATTGTTCTAGAATTTAACATGACAGGTTTTTCCATACACACCTTTTATGAGGCAGATTTTTAGTTTTTATCTTGTGGGTGTTAAATCATGCACTTTTCTAAGGGTGTTTCCTTGTCAAATATACCAGTAGAATAGTTTTCTCCTTTGAGCTGATATATTTTCCTTTTGTTGTTTTCTTTGTAGATTGCTGACCTACTTGTTTCATATCTACATGTAATCTTCCTTTATCAATATATAATTCCGTGTGAGCCTCTTGTTTCAGGTTGATAATAAAGAAAAAGAGGCTGCAAGGTTTGCACAGTTATGGAACAAAATAATTACTAGTTTAAGGGAGGAGGACCTAATTGATAACAGGTAGTATGACGATTGGACATTTCATAATGTCTTCCTAATTTCCAGTCCATGGTTAACCTCACATTTATTACAATTGAGATTTTCGTGTTTTCATGTGAGGTCTTTATGTTTGTTGCTGATAAGTCATACAATAAAAATATTCAGGGAAATGGACCTCTTGCTCGTACCATATTGGGCTGACCGTGATTTGAATCTTATCCAATGGCCTCCTTTCTTACTTGCTAGCAAGGTTAATCTACTTTTGCTGAATTGTTCTGTGTTTGGATGAGAATAATCAGTTTCCTTCTTAAATCCATGTGGAAATCTGTATATGTTGAACAGATTCCAATAGCAGTGTCTATGGCCAAAGACAGTTTTGGAAAAGGACAGGAGCTGGAAAAAAGGCTGTCTAGGGACAAGTACATGAAATCTGCTGTTCTTGAATGCTATGCTTCTTTTAAGAATATTATTAACTTCTTGGTTTTAGGGGAACGCGAGAAAACGTAAGTTCCTGATATCTGAAATATGCATAATATACATCAAAGGAGAAGGTTGATATAGTTTCTTATGCAGACATTATTAGATTATGATTATGATTTCACTAATGCAGGGTTATAAATAATATTTTTGGAAGAGTTGATGAGCACATAGAAAATAAAGATCTGCTGACTGGATTGAATATGAGTGCACTCCGTGATCTATACCTTCGGTTTGTTAAACTGATTGAATTTTTGGTAATTATTTTGGACACTTAAATGTTATGTTTTATGTGGGATCAAATGAGAAGTTTTAACAAAATTCGGCCTTATTTCTTCAGTCAGAAAACAAAAAGGAGGACAAGGATCAAATTGTGATTCTCTTGCTTGACATGCTGGAGATTGTGACCAGAGACATAATGGAAGGAGAGGTTGAGGGGTAAGTCATTTGGGATTTTCTGTGTCACTTGATAACTTGATTAGTAGTGGAAATTTTTGATTAATTATCTTTCACTTGTAGTTTGCTAGACTCAAGCCATGGTGGGACTTTTGGAAAAGATGAAAGGATGACACCCCTTGATCAACAATATCAGTTTTTTGGTAGACTTGCATTTCCTATCAAAACAGAAACTGAAGCTTGGAAAGAGAAAGTAAGTTTTACAGTTTTAGGTGTTGTTATTGCTATGATATATTATGAGTGTACTCTTAAACACAGTTGTAAAGAAAATTGGGTGGTTTTATACATTAACATATGCTTCCTCACGCAAGAGTCCTTTGGACTTGAAACATGGACAATATTTTGAAGAATAGGGTGGCAATGATCGAACTTTAAACTACTTGGTCATAGAAATTCTAATACCATGTCAAGAACCGTCTCTCCCAAAAGCTTAAGTTGTTGGGTAGAGGCAATTGAATTGATCATATACTTTATATCTTAACATCCTACAATGTATTTGATTCATTGCTCTGTTGTTCTTCACAGATAAAAAGGCTTCATTTGCTGCTTACTGTAAGAGAGTCTGCCATGGATGTACCAGCCAACTTGGATGCTAGAAGGCGTATATCTTTCTTCTCCAATTCATTGTTTATGGATATGCCAGATGCTCCCAAAGTTCGGAATATGCTGTCCTTCTCGTAAGCTCAGTTCATGTTGAACTTGCTTAAGATATTTTATAATTGAGTTAATTACACTCCATTCCACTACCTTGAGGCTTGCTAAAATGATTGCAAACCCCAAATTTGGATATAACTTACACTACATCTGATATTTTGGCATCACTATTAGCAATGCCATATTATGATAAACAATGTCTTGCATAAATTGAATAATTGGAAAGGTTTTCTTCTTTTAGAGGAGAGTACAGCTTTTTTGTTTCCCTCACATAGCAGAGACATACTTCCATCTTTACATTCGTCAAATTATATTCCTTTCATTTTTATAGTAGAACAGCCAACTTGATTTCATCATTTTTCAAAAAGTAAGTCTAATACATATGAATATGAAGTAATTATTGAGATTCACCAAGATAATATTACCTTTTAAGTTATATATTAAAAAGGCAAGTTGATTTTGTAAGGGAAATCATATGGTTAAGCTTTTGTTTGGTAATATAGAACTCATTAATTACTACTAATAGTTGGGTTTCCTTTTCTTTTTAAGAAATGGTGTCAAGTCAACAATTAGTTAAATTGAAAAACTTGGGTTGGTGTGAAATTTTGGTAAGTTTTGGGCTTACTGTCATTTTGGCTAACCTTAATCTATATATAATATAAACCTAGAGTGAGAAGTTATCCGTAATTCTGTATGATTATCATATATAATTAACAGCTTTTGTAGTATGGCATACATGTAATGGATATAATAATACAATATCTATATCTAAAATACAATAGTAACATATGGTTTCTTGATTTTGCAGTGTTTTGACACCCTACTTTGATGAATCTGTTCTTTTCTCCATAGACGAGCTGGAAGAGCCAAACGATGATGGGGTCTCTATCGTCTTTTACTTGCAAAAGATATTTCCAGGTTTTCCTTTTAGATATCTCTGTCAAATAACTGCATGACCTAAAACCTGTGGTTATGTTAAGCAAGATCAAAGAATGGTTACTAAAACTCTAGCATGCTCCCCCAAGCAAAAGTTTTCTACGCTTGAAATGTCATAACTAGTAAAGGAGTACATTCTACTGAAGTCCAAAAGCAAATTCTACTTTAAATAAAATATTAATTAGATATGGCCTACAAACTTGGATTGAATTCTAGAACACTTAGTAAATGTGACTTCAATACCTTGTCAAAGAACCACTTACTACTACATTAATACTTTATAGTAAAACCATAAAATTTAATGCGGGCTTGTACCGCTCTATACAATTGTCCATCCTTGCTGATGACATGCTTTTTTCCCCCTCTTATACCGCTCCATACAGTGCTTCAATGTGCTGTTGCTCATGTCATGATTTACTGCAGATGAATGGAAAAACTTTCTTCAACGTGTTGATTGTAAGAGTGAAGAACAACTCAGAGGAGAGTTAGAAGAAGAACTCCGTTTATGGGCATCATACAGAGGCCAGACATTGACCAAAACTGGTACAAAATGCTTCGTCTCCCTTCGCCACTATTTATGTGTGTATTAGATATGCTGATGTTCTATTTTGCATTGCATGATTTTGAATATCCTGTGCATTTTCATTTTCTACTATCACTGAGTGAAGTCCGAGGAATGATGTATTTCCGACAAGCATTGGAGCTACAGGCTTTTCTTGATATGGCAAAGGATGAAGGTATGTGGAGATCAATTCATTGTGCATGTCTGTGAGTGAGTGGTCACACTACCTTATCTAGTATAAAGCACAGCCTAATATTGTCATTTCAATTGATTATCAGATCTAATGAAAGGTTACAAGGCTGCTGAGCTAGAGATTAAGGAAAACCCAAACAGTGAGCGGTCACTGTGGACACAATGTCAATCATTAGCTGACATGAAGTTTACATATGTAGTTTCATGTCAACAATATGGTATTCACAAACGATCTGGTGACGCTAGAGCCAAAGAAATTTTAAAGCTCATGACTAAGTATGTCACCCAAATCGACCTCCTCACTTGTTATAGTTTATGCAATCACTGTCCTGTTACATTTGCTACTAATGTCATTACAGGTACCCATCTCTTCGGGTTGCCTACATTGATGAGGTTGAAGAGCCTAGCAAAGATAAATCCAGAAAAACAGACAAGGTTTATTATTCAGCTCTTGTGAAAGCTGCTTTACCGGCAAAATCAATTGGTTCATCGGAAACAGTTCAAAGTTTTGACCAGGTATTGTTCTTAGACCATTCCTGCAATGATGATAACTAAAGCTCACTTTTGCAAATGGTGAAACTGAATATGATATGTAAAGCCTACTTTCTGAGCTCAATACTAAACAAGAAACCAAAATTAATACAGACATACTCAAAAGTCACTGCTATTTCTAAAACAAAAGCATGAGGTCCATCTTGAGGCATCTTCTTGGAGAAATATGTAAAGTGGTCAAACAAGTTCTATATGGATAGTTTTTTTCTCATATCCAGGTGCATTGATATATTCTTTAGGTAACACTGATGTCCATTTGTTATTTGGTTATTTTGGTGTAGGTAATTTACAAAATAAAGCTTCCAGGACCTGCTATATTGGGTGAGGGGAAGCCAGAAAATCAAAACCATGCCATCATTTTCACACGTGGGGAAGGCTTGCAAACAATTGATATGAATCAGGTCCTATATTATTGATATGTGAAAGGAAAAGGGAAAAACAGCTTTTGAAAACATTCGGATAGCTAAATTTTCTTGTAACAGGATAATTATATGGAAGAAGCTTTCAAAATGAGGAATTTGCTGCAAGAATTTCTCAAAACACACGGTGTGAGATATCCAACAATACTTGGACTCAGGGAACATATATTTACTGGCAGGTATGATCTTCTGTTATCTATTTCTGCTTGGTTTCAGGTATCATATCCAGTATAAGCTGAAATCTATGGATGAATACTATTCATGTTTATCTCCCTTTTGTTTCTTGCAGTGTTTCATCCCTTGCATGGTTTATGTCCAATCAGGAGCATAGTTTTGTGACAATCGGACAAAGACTGTTGGCTAACCCCTTGAAGTAAGAGTTTTTCTTCCCCTTCTTTTGGTCAAAGTAAAGCAAGATACAGTTAAGAATAGATGAGGCATGGAATTAAGAGTGTAATGATTTAATCTTGTAATATTGAGATTCAATAAAAGATAAGCAGCCCTGGTTCACCTAATAGTAATCAAAGGAAAAAAAAAAGATCAAACTAAAAAATGCCCACGAAATAAAATTACAGTTCCTCTTTTTATATTGGTATGCATCCTTTCTTTGTCTTTTCTTTTCTTTTTTTTGTTGAGGTTGGTCTACGTGGCGTGCCATAATTTCAGTTGGTGTAAACAATAGTGTCAAGGGTTATCCACTATTGTTTGAAGTTGAGTAATATTTTTTGTTTTTTTTTCATTCAGAGTGCGGTTCCATTATGGCCATCCTGATGTATTCGACAGACTTTTCCACCTGACAAGAGGGGGCGTAAGCAAGGCTTCCAAGGTCACCAACTTGAGTGAAGATATATTTGCAGGCAGGTGTTTTAGTTTCTGTTTGTGCATATCTTCTTTCCATTTCTACGAGAGAAGTATCAATAGTATAACTTTATCCATGTTCTACAGGTTTCAATTCTACATTGCGAGAAGGCAATGTCACTCATCATGAGTACATACAAGTTGGTAAAGGAAGGGATGTGGGTCTTAACCAGATATCAATGTTTGAGGCAAAGATAGCTAATGGGAACGGTGAGCAGACAATGAGTAGGGACCTATATAGGCTTGGACATCGCTTTGATTTCTTCCGAATGCTGTCTTGTTATTACACCACCATTGGCTTCTATTTCAGTACCCTGGTATGTATGCTTGGAACCTTTCGTACTTCTCGCAGTATTTATAAATATGATCCATTACAAGTACTGACTTTGTTTACAACAGCTGACTGTTCTCACAGTTTATGTATTCCTTTATGGCCGCCTCTATCTTGTCCTTAGTGGACTTGAAGAAGGGCTGAACAAACAAAGGGCTATCCGAGACAACAAAGCTCTTCAAGTAGCTCTTACTTCTCAGTCTGTTGTACAAATTGGATTTTTGTTGGCGTTGCCTATGCTGATGGAAATCGGTCTAGAGAGGGGCTTTCGTCAGGCATTAAGTGAATTTGTACTTATGCAACTACAGTTAGCTCCTGTATTTTTCACATTTTCTCTTGGAACAAAAACACACTATTATGGAAGGACATTGCTTCATGGGGGTGCACAGTACAGAGGCACCGGTCGTGGTTTTGTGGTGTTTCATGCTAAGTTTGCCGATAATTATAGGCTCTATTCTCGCAGCCACTTTGTTAAAGGAATTGAATTGATGATACTGCTTGTGGTGTACCATATATTTGGCCATTCATACAGAGGCGTGGTTATCTATATCTTGATTACCATAACCATATGGTTCATGGTAGGGACATGGCTTTTTGCTCCCTTCCTTTTCAACCCATCAGGCTTTGAGTGGCAGAAGATAATTGATGACTGGACAGATTGGCAGAAGTGGATAAGCAACCGTGGAGGTATTGGTGTACCTCCTGAGAAAAGTTGGGAATCCTGGTGGGAGAAAGAACACGAGCATCTCCGCTACTCTGGAAAGCGCGGTCTTGCTGCCGAGATTATATTGGCCCTCCGCTTTTTCTTGTATCAGTATGGGCTTGTATATCACCTTTCAATCACTGATACGACTCAAAGTGTTTTGGTAAGTGATTTTCTCATATGGCCCTCCTCAGGAATACTCCTGTGGCTGTTCATTAACTGTAATTACTATTGGCTTTACAGGTTTATGGCGTTTCATGGATGATAATCGTTGTAATCTTGGGTTTAATGAAGGTAAGAGTTCAAACTGTTGTATTTTGTATCCTTAAATTTTGGTATAATTCTTTGTTGTGGGAATCCTGCAGACTGATTCCACATGCATACTAACTGAAAAGAAATTTTGTTTGTAAACTACTTAGAGCCCTCACAGCTTAACAAAGAGGGGTATCTCAGAGATGCATAAAGACATACTAAAAAAAAAACCTTAAAACTGCTAAGAAACCCATCTGAAACCGAGGCCCTGAATCTTTCGGTGGTTATACTAAACCCATTCTATAAAATGATGGTGCATTTTTGCAGGGTGTATCTGTTGGCAGGCGCCGCCTCAGTGCAGACTTCCAGCTATTATTTCGGTTGATTAAGGGTTCAATTTTCATAACATTCCTTGCCATCTTCATAATATTGATAGCAGTGGCCAATATGACAATTAAGGACATTGTAGTCTGCATTCTTGCTGTCATGCCAACAGGATGGGGGTTGCTGCTGGTAAGTAAATTTAGTTTTTTTTCCCCTTACATTTCCTTTATGCGGAACAAAAATGCTACATGTACACCCAATTTCATACACTCATACATACACCATTAATAATGTACAAACTTTATTCTCACGAGTGCACAAACATTACAAACTTGTAAATGATACTCTCAATTATACTTAATTAAGTGCACAAACATTACATGAGTTAAAACACAAACTTTATGTATATAAGTACGAGGTGTATGTATGGTGTATTATTTTTGGTGTACATGTAGCACAACTCTATGTGGAATATGTCTTTACTACTCGTCTAAACGTGCTATTTTCGGTGAATTTTTTAATTAAATAAATATTTTTATGACTTTTAATACATTAGAAAACGATCTAAACCTAAGACCCAAAAAAAAATACCTTTTTTTTTGGAAGCTGTTGGCTTGTTTAATTGACGTATTATAAAAGTGATTCTTTTAGTATAATTTTTTTTAGTAGAATATTTTTTTAATAAAACAAATAAAAAAGGACATTAAATTGTATCCAAACACTCTTAAAATTATAAAAGTATTTTTTTATTATAACAAAAGTACTTTGTTTAAAAAATAAATCAATCCAAACAAACCCTATAATTTTGATCTTGTATAAAATATCTGTGTCATGATATAAAAAGGTTATATAAAGATAAAATAAAATCTTTCAACAGTTCAAACATAAATCAATTATATATCCTATATATAACTTAGATTTTATTTTTTCAAAAAATCTTTTAAAGATAGGATCAAGGTTCAGACCTTGAATGAGACATTTGTTGGAAGTCCTCGTAGTCTCCCAGTATCAAGGACTCAAGTGCTTTAATCTCACAGCAATGTTAAGTAATACACCAAAGACCAAACGAGTTGTCAAATACTTTACAAACTTGAAATTTCACTGGTAAAGAAGAACAAGAGGGAAAAAGAAAAGTTGACAGCTCTTTCTGCTCATAGTCCTGTTTGACCTATTACTCATTACATTTTCTTTTTCTCATTTTTTTTCTTTCTTTAAAAGATTGCACAAGCTTGTAAACCCCTCTTCGAGAGCGCTGGGGTTTGGGGGTCTGTTCGGGCACTCGCTCGTGGGTACGAGATAATAATGGGCTTGCTTCTCTTCACACCAGTTGCTTTCTTGGCATGGTTCCCATTTGTTTCAGAGTTTCAAACAAGAATGCTCTTCAACCAAGCTTTCAGCAGAGGTTTACAGATTTCTCGTATTCTTGGTGGACAAAGAAGGGATCGCTCCTCCAACAACAAAGAGTGACCATAATCCAACATGTAGTGTACATCTTGTAAATATTAAAAA
>QANU01057663.1:0-62246 GCA_003254905.1 Nissolia schottii | reverse complement strand
CGCTCTGGGGGGGGGTGACGAGGGAAGAATGATGGATGCTGGTCTGTTTGAGCGTGGTATATAATATAAAGATTAATAACGCTTGTAACATAATATATTAAGTAAATGTTGATTATACGTTAGCACAAATTAAAGAGCTAATAAAATTATGTTATAATATGTTTTGATACTTATCCCTTAACTAAAGTATTGGAGTTTTTTTTACTATATTGTTCATGTTATTAAAATATATTTTCAAAATGCCCCTGACTTAAAATATATTATAGGAATACACATGTTTTAGTTAGCATGATAAATTTGTTAGGCGAATATGGTGTGAATTCACCAACTCGTTAGGCAGCCATTCGTTAAATTCACCAACTAGTTTGACGAAATTGGATTGAATTCGCTGATCAGTTTGGCCATTTTGCTTCCAGATGCCTTAAACTAACCCCATCATCCCAAACCACTTCATCCATTCCCAAACCAACCCCATATTGTTTCTAGTGATCATAAATTGCATATCAATTGAATCGCTTTCACAAATTATCAAGAACAAAATGTTCTAATCTAATAATTATCATTGCGATTGTTCAAATCTTAAAATTAGGGATGTAAGACACAACCCCATTACCTTACATGGAGCATCCTAAGCCCTAAAAACTTCTTTAGTTATTATCCAAAACAAGTAAAATTAATAAAAAAAATTATATCCGAATCGATTTTTTAAAATCAGACCATTTTCCTAAGTCAAAGCAAGACTAGTAATCATATCTAAGCTAAATACAAAATCATGATCAATGCAAGGCAAATTCAATGCATGATTTAATGCAAAATCAAAAGACCAAAAGATGGGCAAATTCAACCCAAATTCGCCGAACCAATTGGCAAATTCACACCATATTTATCTAATAAGTTGACAAATTTACACTATATTTGCCTAAAAAATTGGCGAGTGTTACGCGACCTTATCACGTGGCTCACTTGCCATGCTGCTTGAAAAGATGCATTCATCTAATGTGTTTTTAAACATTGTCATTTTGATAATATGTTTTTGTGAATAAGGGGTAGTAAAATAAAAAGCTCGAGAATTTGATAAACCAACGTGATTTTTAAACCATTTGCCCACTTGTATTGTAATCAGACCGAGTATTCTACTGCGCTAATCTCTCCCAGTGATTCTCATTTGAACTCAAACAATCAGATCGACCCACCCTCATCACTTCGAACAATCCAGTGCTCTTACGCTCCGTTGATCACCACTCAACCACCCTCCGCGCCGCCTTAAAGCCCCAATCGGTGAGTGGTCGCCGTTTGTTCAGCAACTGTAGGTTCCTTCTTCTACCGTTTTTTTGGGGTATTAGATTTTGGGGGGGGGGGTTGAGATTGTTTTAATTTGGGGTGGTTGTTCTATTGGTCAAAGATGTTGATTTTTCTGTGCTTTAATGCAATTAATATACCGCCAGCCAATGAGCTATGATACAGGCCTGCAGACACCATTTGCTGACTTGTATTGGTATTTGATCAGACATATTCTTCTTGTGTGCTAATCTCTCCCAGTGATTCGAACTCGACGATGGCGTTGTACGTGCTGTCACGTCGTTCATCACCTGGATCCACTTCGTACCTCGCCTTTGCCCTGCGTTTTGCTTCCTCTTCCAGATCCTATTCCTCGTCGTTTAGGGAAGAAAGGGACACATTCGGACCCATTCATGTTCCCTCCGACAAGTTCGTTTTCCCTGTTTCTGCTTCCTCCATTAAACCCGCACTTTCGTTTATCTGTCTAACTTCTTTTTATGTGTGTTCCGCTAGATTATGGGGGGCACAAACTCAAAGATCCCTCCAAAATTTCGACATCGGTGGCCCTCGTGAACGCATGCCTGAACCCATCATTCGAGCCTTTGGCGTCTTGAAGAAATGTGCTGCTAAGGTTTGTCACAGTATAGTAAACACTAGCTGCTCGTATTCTTATTAGTTTGTGATTCTCTTAACAATTAATTAAGTATGTAAATTTTTTTGGTGTCTGGATTTGAGCATAAATAAGCTGGATTGGTCAATTGGGTATCTTACTCAAGAGTTAAGTGTCATTGAATTTTGTAATGCAGGTGAACATGGAGTATGGTCTTGATCCCACGATTGGGAAAGCAGTGATGCAAGCAGCTCAAGAAGTAGCCGAGGGCAAGCTAAATGACCATTTCCCCCTTGTTGTGTGGCAAACAGGCAGTGGTACTCAAAGTAACATGAATGCTAATGAGGTTGGTGCACTGCACTGTACTTCAGCAAGCTTGGTGTGCTTGGCCCTTAGTTAACTTGTGATTATAAATATTCATCTTCACTGGGTAATGTGTATATAATTGATTATTAAATAAAGACTTAAGATTTGAGAATCGATTTAGTTCTCTTTATTTTTCCCAAGGAACATTTCTGAAGTTATAAGTTTTGAAAATTTGTTTGTTGTCCCGACGGGTGCGGACACTCAGACTTTGATAACCCTTCCTTCCATATGATATCTGCAGTGACCAATTCTTAGAGTGAGTTTGCGTTGGACTTTTTCAGGTTATTGCAAACAGAGCAGCGGAGATTCTTGGACACAAGCGTGGCGAAAAGTTTGTGCATCCGAATGACCATGTCAATAGATCACAATCTTCTAATGATACGTTCCCAACTGTAAGGAGACTTTTGTTTGTCTTTATCAATTTCAATTTCTCGGATTTCTTCTCTAATAGGATTCCTACGTAGAGGATGTAATTCCTAAAGTAGACTATTTCTTTGCTTCTTTACCTCAATGTAATGTTTTTGCTTAAAAACCATTTTTTAAAAAAAAATTCTTTTAATCTGTATGTTCGCTTTTCCTCTTTCCAGGTAATGCACATTGCAGCCGCCGTGGAAGTAAACTCAAGGCTAATCCCCAACTTGAAAACCTTACATGCTACACTAAATGCCAAGGTTTGAATTCATACTTTAGACAGGTTATAGTATGTTGAGTTGATTAAAGCCACTCTGCTGCTAATTCGTGTGTCATCCTGGTTAGATGTGATTTTGAATGATTTGCATTTACTTGATTTTATTTTGATTCTACATTGAAATATGTGATATAAATGTGAAATATGGTGTTTTAATATTATGTTGTTGTCGTGGTTGTTTATTATGGCCACTTCACGAAACCTGTACTGATAAAATTGTTATTTCTCTTGATAAACCCATAGTGGACACGTTTAGAGACCTATTAACTTTGATAAAATTGTTATTTCTCTTGATCTGCATGATGAAATTATCTAATCAGAAGGCATTTGGCTGCCAATGTCATTTATTATTTGTCTCTGTGCTTTCTGTATTAACCTTTCTTTTGACTTTTCTTGAAACAATTTTATCAGTCAATTGAATTCAAAGATATTGTCAAGATTGGACGGACTCATACTCAGGACGCAACGCCTTTGACTCTCGGACAAGAGTTTAGTGGTTATACTACACAAGTGAGCTTACTTTCCTCTAGCTTATGTTGTTTGACATTCTGTTTATCATTGTTGAATGAGCTATAAAATCATGACAGCTTGTCGGGAGTGGTTTTTCATTGCCTTTTCCTTTTATCCGCAGGTGAAATATGGCATTGATCGAGTGATTGGCACTTTGCCGCGCATGTATCAGGTTAGAGACACTAGTACAAATAAGAACTGCTTGCTCTTCACTCACTTGCTTTTGGAGTTCTAATTGATTAGAGATGTTACTTGAGCAGCTTGCCCAGGGTGGTACAGCTGTAGGGACTGGATTGAATACAAAGAAGGGGTATGTATGCTTTTTGATAACTAAGTGGTTGTTCTTGTTTTATTTTTTGCAACTTATAGTGTACTGCTTTATTTTTCAATTTTTTATTTTATGTCTTCCAAGAAGAATATGATAGAGACTTTCTTTTCATTCCTTGTGGCATATTATTCCATTTGATGAGCTTTTAATCTGGAATGATCTATCAAGTGTCAACCACCACTAACAAAAAGAAATGGGGGCATTGCCTGGACAGATGTACATGCGCATATACCAATATTGGGTTTTATTTATTATGGATGTCATTGTTGAAAATAAGATGAAATCTTCTGTAGTGGTTTTATGGATATGAGTTTATTTATTATGAAGAGAAATATCTAGAGGCACCTTTTCAGGTTCCGGAAAACATTTGTGGTTTAACTTTACAAAAGATATAGATTTGGTTAGTAATAGAAACTGGAAAAAGAACACACACAAACTCACAAAAATACAGAAAATACGCTTGTATTATCATTCACTTGAGCTAGTATCAGCAGGGTACCAGCCAAGGAAAGGAGAAAACAGTAATGGCTTAGAAGAACAGTGCAATAGTAACACAGCTTATGCAATTTAAGATACTTAGTCTCCTATTTGGAATGATCCCCCCATGCACAATATATCCTCATTCCCGCGGCATTCACCCTCTCTCCTCATAGACCACAAGCAACCTGAGCTATTAGTTAGGCACAAGTTGACCTGTGGGTCCCAGTTGATGGTTCTCTTGATTCTTTCTATCTCTTGCCTCATGATATTTTCTCCTCTGAAAAACTTTTGACAAGCCCCTAATTACTCTTTTCCTACCCGGGTCTCGATCAGTTAAACAGTGATAATTTTCTGTATGATATTCAGGTTCGATGCTAAGATAGCAGCAGCAGTAGCTGATGAAACCAAGCTTCCTTTTATCACAGCAGAAAATAAGTTTGAGGCCTTGGTTTGTAATTAAAACTTATTTGTTCAATTTGACTTTAATATTTGTCACGTGCTATTTCATTGCACTAGCTTCTTCCATTTATCTTGCATCATGTGCAGTAAAACATTGGCTTGCAGCATGCTCACATGCTCCTTTTTCAGGCTGCACACGATGCCTTTGTTGAAACCAGTGGTGCCCTCAACACAATTGCGGCTTCTTTAATGAAGATTGCTAATGATATTCGGTTATTAGGAAGGTATGTTGCTAGCTAATTATATGACACTGACACATTGCTTCTATTTTCTTGTTTTAAAGAGTAACTATTAATATTCTTTTGTTTACTTTCTTAATGCTTTCATATTAAAGTGGTCCCCGTTGCGGCCTTGGTGAACTTATTCTTCCTGAGAACGAGCCAGGAAGCAGTATCATGCCTGTAAGATCCTCATCCTAAGTGACTATAGATTTGTTACAGAAACATACTGTTTTTATTACTTGTAATATTTTATTATTTTATTTGTTACGATTAAGATTTGACTCTAAGTCACAACCTTGTTCTGTTTCAGGGGAAAGTTAACCCTACCCAATGTGAGGCTCTTACAATGGTCTGTGCACAGGTAAACATCGATTCACTTCTCTTTATTAACATTCTTCGACGTTACAACTAATTGAGTACTGATTAGTTATCATTTTCTACAATGGTTGGAGATTTGGTGTTTGCTTTGTAATACTCGTAATAAAGTTGTGCACTTTTAATTTTATAATACCTGGCAATTTCTGAATTGTTGTTACAATTTGCATATTGCAGGTCATGGGAAACCATGTTGGCATCACAGTGGGTGGATCAAATGGTCATTTTGAGCTGAATGTGTTCAAACCGATGATTGCCAGTAGTCTCCTGCATGTATGTTTTTATATCTATTGTCTTGTTATGCTATTTGAAATTTATAAATTATTTAAATTTAAATGTGGAACTTCTGGCTAGCTTATGACTTGGTTCAAATCTGTTACTTGATATTATGCCATCTAAAAGCTTACTAAGAGTACTTTGGTTCTCTTAGAATAGTATTATCAAAAGGAAGCTGAATCCTTTTTTGTATAACTAAACAACTTGAACTTATGAACTGGTCCACGCACACATGGGGTGCATGAAAATGGAGATTGTTGATGTGGCACTAAGTTTGGTGAATAGGAGCATCAATTTTTGTTAATTAAACTGCTTCAACTTTTGAACTTGTCCCAGCATGCATGTGGCGTATAAAAACGTAAATTGTTGGTGCATAGGAGCAAAAGTTAAGTTCTATCTTGTTCCTTCTGCTGGTTTGACATCAGAAACTCTGACAATGACCGTACAATTCAGCTGGGTTTGGCTGGAAAGTTACATGCTTTTTTCTGTGCCAGTAAATTAGGAAATGGGGGATGAAAGGTACTTTGGATTCAATGTTGTTTTAGGCTACTTATGTGATGTTGCACCGTATATGTTAATGACCCAAAAAAGAAGATAAAGGCTAGGGTGTGTGCACTACAAGAATACCCTCTTGGCTTTATGCTTTTGATTCTAAATTTATGATGCGTATGGGATGATATATCCCCCTACCAAAGTACCAAACTGATGTATGTTTAAACTCAATCTTTATTTTGATTTCTTATAGTCTCTGAGACTGCTTGGAGATTCATCTGCTTCCTTCGAAAAGAATTGTGTTAGAGGTATTCAAGCTAATAGGGAAAGGATTTCAAAATTATTGCATGAGGTGAGTTGGTTACTACTTTGACATAAATCTTACATGATGCCAAACTTTAGACCCTTTAGCTAATGTTCTCTGTTGTTGTTTGACATTTAATTCACTTTGCAGTCACTAATGCTCGTCACCTCCTTGAATCCTGTAAGTGTTCACGTGTCTATTGATGTTATTTCCTTTATTTCATGTTCTTATATTGAATGTAATTTTCCTGTTCCAGAAAATTGGTTATGACAAGGCAGCAGCAGTTGCCAAGACAGCCCACAAAGAGGGGACTACTCTTAAGGTGATACCATGTTCTTGTTTTTCTCTAGCATATTTGACTTGACCCCTTTTGATGGATATAAAAATAAGAGGCTGTACTGGCCTAAATTGATTCTAAGCAAATTTAGTAAAATTCATTTCAACTCTTGCAATTGTTTGACTGTCATTAGTAGTAGGCATGTTTATGTGGATAAATTGATTCCTTTTTAATGATGTCTGCGCCGTGCTTTGTTATCCAATAGTTTTTGGCTGAAATATAAAAGTTACAATGAATTTTTTTAGGAAGCTGCATTGAAGCTTGGAGTACTGAGCTGTGAAGAATTCGATCATCTGGTGGTACCCGAGAAAATGCTTGGCCCATCAGATTGACTAGCATATACAGTTGGTCATTAATTCCTCGTGTCGTCATCAGCTACATTGATCTAGTGTTTTTGAACCAATAATTTTGACATCCGAAGTTGAGAAATGGTTAATAACCAATAATTTTGACATCCGAAGATATTCATTCTTGAGGAAAAATTATCTCCTCCAATTTGTAGCGAGACATGCAGAAAATTTGACCCAAATAAAGGGAATATTTGGCCTTGTATTCTTGTTTTTCTAGTGATTTCTGGATATATTTAAGGTAATAGTTGTTACCGAGTCCTGCTAATAAGATGGTTGCCGGTAAGCAAACTTCAGGTAGTCTTTGGAATCCGAAAAAATAGGAATTGATTTGATTTCTAAATCAAATCATATATCATCGTATTATAGGATCTTACTAGTTTGCCCCTTATATTTTAGGGAGAATGATGCATCAAATGGTATAGGGTGGACAAAATTTATTTAGCCGCACTTTTTAAGTTATGGTTTAATACATTTTAAAAGTGTTAAGAATAATTTATGTTAATAATTGCAAATGATTTGATTTGATTGATTTGATTTAATTATAATCTTTTAAATTGATTGTAATTTATTTTTGGCCGTTGAGTCTTCAGCCTATAAATAGGCCCAGCCTCCTATGTAAAGAAACAACAACTCTCAGATAATACAATTGTTATTTCTCTATTATCTATCTTTCTCTTATATTTTTCTGTACCCCATTTATCTGTTTCTTCACGATATTTAACAAAAAGTATGACTAAATGTATTTTTAATCTTATCTCACCTCATCTCTCTTCACTAGTACCACTTCCTTTTGCTGCACTTTTAAATTGTAGTTACATACTTTTTAAAATTTTGGCTAAATGCATTCTCAAATTTACCTCACCTCATCCTTCTTCACTAGTGCTAATTTCATTTAATTGCATTTTTAAATTGTGATTAGGGGTGTCAAACAAGCTGGGCCATAAGCCTAAACGTGCCAGCCTGTTAGCCTGTTTATTTTTTTAAAAAAAATTAAAATTTTGGTCTATTTTTTATGATTTAAATACAAAGTTGTGAATAAGTATGTGCGATCATTTTTACCTATTTTTTATCGTCTATTTATTAATTAATTAGAAAGAAATAGTTGAAATGGTTGATTGCGATATTATATTATCTTTTTTGTTCCTTCAACTATCTTGCTTGAAAGATATCAAATGCTTTCAAATGCTATTTGTAATCAATTCATGAATTAATACAACTTTCATTAATTAAATGACTGCATATAATATTGATGTGAGTACTGTTATGTTATTGATAAAAAACACAATTGGAACTCTTTTTCGTAGATTAATCAATAATAAACAAGGTTTGAAAGTATATATTAACTTGTAGGGCGTAGACACTCATTGAAGGAATAGAGTGCAAAATTTATCAATATCTATATCATAACACTTCAGTTGTATAGCAATATAAATATAATTAAGTAGTTAAGCATAATAAATAGTTAAATATGCTCAATTATAAATAAACTCTTAAACTCAAATAAAATTTAGTGTCCAAAATAAAACTTTTAAAAAATTGATATTTTTTTTATAAAAAAAAATTCACGGGCTCACGGACTAGCTGCGGGCCTGGTAGGTCGGGCCTAAATGGGCCGGGCAAATTTTTTTTTTTAAATTTTCATGGGTCCATTTTTGCATGTAAAACCCGTCAATTTAATCGGGTAAACAGGCTGGGCCCGCGGGCTGGGCTCATTTTGACAGCCCTAATTGTGATTAAATACATTTCAAAAAATGTGAAATGCATTCTTGATTTTATCCCACTTCATTTTGTCACACTTTTAAAATGTATTTAACCACAACTTTAAAAGGGCGGCTAAATGAAATTGGTTCATCCTAAATCATTTGGTGCACCATTCTTCTTAACATATAAGATGCAACTTAAATGCCTTTCATCTTTTA
This sequence comes from Nissolia schottii, assembly GCA_003254905.1. Taxonomy (NCBI): domain Eukaryota; kingdom Viridiplantae; phylum Streptophyta; class Magnoliopsida; order Fabales; family Fabaceae; genus Nissolia; species Nissolia schottii. The sequence continues at coordinate 53,253 of QANU01057663.1, read as the reverse complement.
TATATTTATTCCAAAATTGGGCTAGAGGTAGCGGAACGGGTGATGTGGCATGGACTTATCAATTTGGTCTTCCTTCAGAGCATTCCACTTCCTCCTTGCACAACAAAATCAATGAAAAATAACTTATTTGTTTTGACTTCATCGCGATCCACGTATACTAATGGGTGGCGACTCTGATACGCTGGAACTTGAGAGGATGCTGGTAACATTTTTAGTTAGCATAAACAAAAATGTACATGTAAATTTAATTATAACATCATTTAAAATTGATCAAAACTAAAATATTCACTTTAATGCCCTTAATATTTTTACCAAAAATATGCCCTTAATATAAAAATTGTCTGTTTATCACCTCTATATATTAACTTATATATTTCATCCTAAAATCACTGTACTTATCTATTGCTTCGTTGAAATCCATCTTCCATTCAAATAAATTATTTTGAATTTAATGAAATTAAAATAATCAATGTTTATGAAATATGAAGCACCCTAGATTCCCCAAATGAATCACTCACCTGACTTGGTTAGTTAGATTCAAAACCCAAAAGGGGAATTTCGTTGAAATAGGGATTCGGGATTGAAACACAGTTCAGGGGCTTGTTGGACAAGGGACGATAGTAATCAGTGATGGCAACAAACCAGCAACGACAACAGATAAGCGACGACAACAACAGACCAGCAACGACCAACAACCATAAGAAAATAGAGCGCGACCAATAGCCAAATAAATTTTTGCTAAAGATATTATTAAATGAGCAAAATATTAACCCAGATGTGCTAACATCATGCATTCTCTAATATTTGGGTCTTAGATAGTTGTTCAAGTGCAACTTCAGGACAGCTTTGCGTGAGAGTTAGATATAGGATAGAACTGAAGTTAGCAACTGCCTATATTAACCTTGGTATCATAATTATATAAATGTTTTCGTGCTTTATATTATATTATGTATTGCATTTGCATGTTATGTTTCTGAAATGTCTCATGTCTCCGTGCGAACAGTCATTTGTTGAGGCTTTCTCAAGAGTTCTCACCCTTCAACTTCTCCCTGTAGTTGTAGGTTAGGATGTAGAAGCGACAGTATGTGAAGATCATGGTCAGTTGTAGCGACGTCATGGTTCATGATTCAACAATCCCCATGAGGTAAAACTATCTATAGGATATGTTAACTTTATTTTATTTGTAATCTAGTTAGTGTCTAGAGTGTTTCAATTGTATACAGGTAAGATCTTCAGACCGGTCACGTATTTTTGCATGTACAGTTTATTTTATTGCAAAGAGCTTATGTTTATTCAGAAAATAAAAATATTTATTTATTTTTAATTGAAGTTAAAAATGCATATTTTTTTTTATGAAAAATGTTTCTAAGAGACTTCGTAAAGGAACTACTCCCTTGCATTCACTTGTATAAATTCCCACTTATTGTAATGAATAATGTCGTTGATTTCCCTTTAGTTAAATCAATTACATTATTATTTTTCCAAAACATATTTAAGTTGACTTGAGTTGTTAGAGAAACCTTTTTCTGAGAAACTTATATTGGGTGGTTTTTCAACCATTGAGAGCTAAAGAATAAAATTTCCTGAAAATGCTATTATATTTATTTCATGAATAGTAGATGTGTTGTCACGTACGCCTTCTTTTAGACTATGTCATGATTTTCCTTGGCAAGAAAAATATGATTCCTGTACAAGAACTTTCATGAATCTGTAATTACCACCAAAGTGGGATTGCTTATATGGATTTGTGAAAGTCTTTTATAAATTGGGGAATTTTCTAGTTATTGTGTACGATTAATTACCTCCCAAAGAGAATTGTTTTGTGTGATAAGTAGAGACTCATTTGTGGATGTAGCTGTTGGAGGTACATTGGTCTAAAGGGTTCGTCTGCCCAATGGGGATGAATCCTTGAATCCAGTATATGCTCATCGATCAACTCATATGAGGTTCTTGCCTTGGCTAAAACCTTGGTTATAGTGCATTCTTCCCAAAGGGTAATGTTTGATGTTATGTTGGCCTCATCTGGATAGCTTGATTTATATAGAAGCTATGTCTTGCTTTTACTTTTGCTAAAGCATTTCTATTTTCGTGGATGAGGTTGATGGATCTATCGTCCTAAAGGGGATAGATTTTCAATTTCGATGTATGCTCATTGATTAACTTATCTGAGCTATTGGGAATGAGTTGTTAAGGTGACCTTATTCTGATAGCTATATAGGACTTAATGTTGTTAAGTTTGAGCTCCCTTCCTATATGGAGAAAAATCTTATATTATGTTCAGGCCCAAGTAGTAATTCTCACTCGTGGTTGTGAGTGATGAGGGCTAGGTCAAGAGTCACTTTGGTTGTAAAAAAGAGGTGAAAAGGTTTCATTTGTGAAAAGAAAAAAATAGAGTAAATTCAGCCTCCATTGTTTGATTATGTTGATGAGTTTGTTGTAACCCTTAAAGGCTAATTAAAACTTGGTGATTCTAAACAAAACTCTATCACAGTGGATTCTTATCGGTTGGACTATCAAGTCCCATGGTTTTAACCTCAAATTATGAATTCCATATGCTGAAAAGGAATTAAGCAAACTATGGCAGTGTACTTTCCGAGACATTTTGTCAAACAACTGTGGGGTAATGGTAAGAAAAAAGAAACAAACAAGCTATTTAGTGTCGTTATTACTCGGGGAGTAGAATTAGCATAGATGATAGAATTACCTTGATGAAGTTTCTGGTGTAGTTTGGTGAGCTCGAAAAGACTAACAAATCGCTAGACCGCATCAATGGGCGTTGGCGGAAGATGAATTTGCAAGAATGTCTTGCAAATTGACGAGTTAACAACATAATCATTAGTGTGAAAACCCTAGAACCAAATCGCGTCACGGTTGCGCAAGATCTCGCTTCGCGATTTTTGGGTGGAGAGCATGGTGTCGCCAAAGAAGAACCTCACGTCGCTGAGACAGATCTCGCATCGCAATTCTCGCTTCACGATTGTTCTGTGGAGAGCACCTCGTTGTCGTGGAGAAGGAGAACTACGGCCTGCTTGAAGCTAAATGAAAGAGTTCTGAGTGCGTGAGATCGAAATGGTTTCATTTTCTTTCTTTTTTTTTAATTCATCTTCGCAGCGGTTGCACTACACAACTGCCTCAAATCAGCCTATTTCACGGCGGTTCTAAGTAACTGCTGCTAATTAAAAGTCCGCTGCCATTGCCCCTTTTTGGCGTAGTGATACATGATTCATTAAATCACCTTTTAAAAATGATGCATGAATAACTTCCAGATTCCAATCATTTGCCATTGAGAAAGATGACACCATCTTTGGAATTTAATGCGATGTCAGTCAAGTGGACATCACAACAACTTAAGCCTCATCTTATTCCTTAATAAATCAAGCCTTTTTCATGAAGCTTCTGCAGAAATCATAAGCCATGGTATCAGTATGGAATACAACATGAATGAATGAACAAAATGCTAGCACACACAGGCATAGGAGAGCTGGACTAACATTGCTGATATAAATTCAGATCAACTGAGAGCTCCCTCCTTTAGTCTAGTGTTGAAATGGATTAATGCTGTACCTGAATTCTGAAAAGGAAGTCTGATCTGTAAACTATATATCTATAAAATAAATGCTGTGATCAAAGTCGCAGTAGCTAGTGCAATCAAATGAAAAGACTAGCGGAGCCTTTTCTAACCTTAGAAAACAGTAGAGAACTCATTTTTATCATTAGGCAGGAAAATAACAACATCTTGCTTGCTTGCTTAGGCCCACCTTCTCATATCTTCTTTTGCTTAATTTCTGGAAGCTGAGGCAAGGGAAGGATAATTTTCAGAGAAAGCCCACTAACATATCCCAAACAGAGAGAACATGCATGTCCAAGGTTTGGGAAACAGAGCTGAGGATAATCATGCAATGCAGATACTCACAGGTGCATCCAAAATTGTAAACCTTGGAGTCTCTATCTCAATGTGCTCTTCCAACTTCAACTGTTTTTCCCTGCAATTATTACAACTTTACCCTAATTATGAATTCTAAGCAAATACATAAAAATAACAAGCATATATGAAGGAAAACCTACATCAAATGGGAATATTACATCACTAGAGGACAAGATGGAGAATTCAACATGCTATGAATTGATGTTATCTTATTCATGCCATGTTGGGTCACTATCTTATTTTAGTCATGTTTTGTTTATATATTTTAAGTATTTAGAATATTTAAATTTATTTTATTTCATTAGCCCAATCTTAGGTCTATTGTTATGGGGCTTATCTTTAGTTTAAGTTAGGTTATCTTTCATTTTTTTCTTTAGTTTAAATTTTAACCTAATGTGAGAGGTTATAAATACATCAACAAATATGGGTAGTAAGAACCTTTTGACGAATGAAACTTTTATTGTTTTCTCTCTAGAAAAATTTCTTGGCAAAGGGGGGTGATCTTTTTGTGTGTGCAAGGTGAGTGATTTGCTTTGCTTGTTGCATCAAGAAATTGGGTAATCTCTTTCTAAGGTAATTCTCAATTTCTTGCTCTTATCCCAATTATCTACGTTTCTAAGGACATGTTTCTTAGGGGTTTAGTAGGGAGGGTTTTTATCCTATTATTTGTTCTGAGTCAAAGTGTGTGTTTGAATTTTGAGATCTTTATATCTTTAGGGTTCCGCATCATTTGGTATCAGAAGCAAAGTCTAGATAAATTCCTATTTATCTATCGTTTTCTTTATTATTCAGTTAAAAAAAAAAAGCATTGAACCTTAGAAGTTGAGAATGAATCCTAACATGAGCCCCAATGTTTATTTGGGGGCTTAAATAACTCAGGACCAAAACTAAACTCACCATTACTGGACCCCATGTTGATACCCGAGTCCTTCGTGGTTCCCATCTTCTCCTGTCTTAGCCTTTCATAATTAATTTGAAATTGGGTAGTAGAATGTCTCACCACCATTAAATTATCACACATCTTGTAACCAAGGGTTGGGTTTCCCAACGTTTGCTCATTGGTGGGGATGTTAACAGGTGATCTTGGATTAAATTCATCATCTGTCACCAAGATATTTTCATCATTGCTTCAGATTCTCACCTCCCCATCATTCCACCAATCCCCATCAGGGTCTAAAACTGGCCAGGATAACCATCGTTGCCCACCTAACGATTCGTTGGAGCAGTAGTCACCACCACTGTGACCATTTCTACCACGGGAACTAGGAAGGTGTTCATAGCCGCATTCCTACACATAAATGCGCCACATTTGGTCATTGATGATGGGATTGATCTAGTTCTCAATCCGTTTAGTTTGGAAAGTATCAATTAAAATATTAGCAGTGCTCATAGATTTTGCTTCAAGGGTTTCACTGTCTATCACTACAACATCCCCCTACTTGTCTGCAATTTTCTTGAACATTTTTTTTGACCATCCATGGGGAGGCACTCCGGTACAGGACAATCGTGTTCTCCTCATTTGGCAGGCTTCCTTCTCCGACCATGGGAGGATTTCTTCGAAGTGAGCACGTAAAAATTCAATCCCTTATGAGAGTGCCTCATTCATATACTCAATGGTAGAGAAGGTAACAATTACAGCGAATTCCCCCATGTCACATAATCTAGAGATGCAATTCCATTCATTAATGAGAGTGTTAGATAGAGACTCATAAATAATTGGCATTGATGTTTCGCCAATAATACTCCTTCGGAGCCATTCAACGTTCTCATCACTAACCGCTCCTGCGATTATTATGACAATCTTGGTACGATCCCCATTGCCATTTGTCCTTGATTTTTCCTATAAATTATCTATCTTAGTATCAAGCATGTTTACTAAGCTAAAAACACAGACATGACAAAGAACACAAAAAAAATCTCAAACTTAATATAGTTTGAAGTGTCCATGCTTCCATTAAAGACAACATAGTTAAAAATACAGTAAAATATCTAAAACTTGTATCACCAGAGCTGCTGTTCCAAATTTATAAACCAATAGAAGAATACGCACAAAAAATAAAATAAAATAAAAATTATTTGGAAAGGTACACACACTAAGATTTGAGATGCAAAACAACCTATGAAGCAAAGGACAACTAATGAGTGTATGAGAAAACAAGAGACTCAAGCAGCTACACAAATCATCAATCCACAATTGTCAGTTATAATTTATAAACAATGAGGTCTCACACAAATATTTGTAGCCATGCAGTTGCAAAGAAATAAAACACGAAGGGAAGATAAAATAATCACCTGAGCAGGATAAACCTCAAGGTGCACATTACAACTGACATTATGACAACCACAAGAAAAAATGGCTCAATGCATATTCGTAAAGGTAAAATATGAAGTAAAAGAAATACATCAAGAAAAGCCACAGGGATGTAATTTCCAAAGCTTAATTGAATGTTCTATTCACATGATTTTATTATTAGTTCTATTTTTTCTGGTTATAGACAGAATTTTTGTATGTAATATTTTTTGTATGTAATATAAAAAACATTATGTCTGTATTATAGATGGAATTTTTCTGTCTGTAAAATCTATCTATATTTATCATTTTTTTTAGGAGTGATTTTGAGTTTTTAAATAAAAGGAATTTTGTTAATAATTGTTTTAAAAACACTTATTAAAAAAATCAAAAGAATAAGTTTTTTAATACTTTTAATGCACTTTTTTAATATTTATTTTTTCTATTTCAATACTTTAATTTTTTTACATTTTTAATAGGATTAAATACGTTTTTAGTTCCTGTATAATTAAAAATTTTGTGTTTGGTTCCTAAATTAGTTCTGAAAAATATTTTTGATAGGTTTTAGTCATTGTCGTTAGAAGGGGGCATTAAGTGCTGATGTGACCATTAAATGTGTCACATAACAGGTGACATGTGGTACCACTAAGGCCACACGTCAGCACTTAACATCTTCTTTTAATGATGGGACTAAAACCTACCAAAATTTTTCTTCATAGACTAATTCTTAACAAAAAAAAAAATTTAGGGACCAAACACAAAATTTTTAATTTTAGAGAGAGTAAAAACATATTTAACCCTTTTCAATATAAAATTGTCATTTTTTAATTCCTTAATAGTTGACAGCAAGACTCAAATAAAAATTCTTAATTTTTTTATTTTAAAAATTACATTCATTATGATTTAAACTACATACTTATTGTCCAAATCAAGGTTGTCAAACTCGAAAGTTTAAATAAACTCGTGAAAACTCAGTAAACTCGAATCGTAAACTCGTAAGAGTTTACATATGTAAAAATATATTTTATAAGCAATATAATTAGGAACTAAAATGATTAAATTTGGTATTCATAATTAACATTGAATAATGTTAACTTTAAAATAAAATAAATGAAAAAAATATTATAAAATATATTTTAATGAATGACACTTAGTTATGTCATACTTTATTTTGTACATGTATTACTTTATAACTTGATAAAACATAACTCAATTATGATGAATATATAAAATCGGCTTAGTAATTTCAATAGATATTGTATAACACACAAAATCAATTAAGTATCTAAAAAAGTTACCAAATTTATACATCTTGATGTAAACTGGTAAACTCGTAGGCAGAATATAACTCGTAAACTCGCTAGTAAAATCGAGAGTTTACTTAAACTCATAAGAGTTTACTAAAAAAGAGTTTACATGAATGTTAACTCATTTTATAAGATTTTACGATTTCACTCGAATGTTTAATAACCATAGTAAAAACCATTGACTAATCTTATTAACTAAAAAAGTTCTTTAAGTTTGTTTCTTCTCAAAAGCTCTTCTAACATTTTTAATTAAGATTGACTGTTTGGATCTTCCGATGATCACGTTGGACTCTCCTCTCCTATAAATGATTACAAAGACTACTCTCTTCCAAGTCCTATTCCCTTTTCCCCACCACTATTCTGCAATATTCCTTCTCTCTCTCTCTCTCTCTGTGCATATGTAAAAGAAGAGAAGGAGACCATGGAGCTTGGATTGAGCTTAGGAGACTCTTCAAAGGCTTTGGTTGGTTTCATGGAAAAGCCTCGAGAAGCTTCAAACCAGCTGGCGGGTCTCGGAGGCTTTAACACCACCTTATCAATTGGTCCAATCATCACCAGAAAAAGAAATCAACATCAACAAGAAGAAGCAGAAGAAGAAGAAGAAGAAGAAGAAGCAAAGGCGAGCAAGGCCAATAACAACCACCACCACAGAACCGAAGGTCGTCATCACCATCAGCTTGATCTACTTCCTCAACTCTCTCTCCCATGGCCTCCTTCAGAAAACGGTAAAGACCCTTTCCTCTATCCAACTCTTCCCGCTGAAGCGCTTTCCCTCTCCAGTTTCTCTATTTGATTACTCACCCAAGGTCTCCAAATACTAAGGCATGCGGAGTAGTGTGCTTTCACATGTAGGTAGTTTATCAGGCGAGGCTGGTGGCTCTTCGAAAGGCTTGGCCGCGGCGGAGGATGAGGCGGCGCTGTCGTCGTCCCCCAACAGCGCAGCATCGTCTTTTCAGATGGATCTATGCATATTCAGAGGAGGGAGCTATTCAAGTTACAAATATGGCGGCGGCGGGAAAAGGGACTCCGACGAAGATGACAACGGGGGCGACGGCGGAACGAGGAAGAAGCTCAGGCTATCCAAGGAGCAATCCGCTTACCTTGAAGAGAGCTTCAAAGAGCACAACACTCTTAACCCTGTAAGCGTCTCTTCCCAATAATTAATGCTTTCTTAAGTTTTTTGCCCCTCTCGTTTCATCAAATTGCTAACTGGTCATTGTATGCGGGACTCGCACAACATACTTTGTGGCGCAGAAACAAAAGCTTGCTCTTGCAAGACTACTCAATCTCCGGCCTCGCCAAGTAGAAGTGTGGTTTCAAAACAGAAGAGCAAGGTACAAGCTCGCACATCAATTGGCCACGCTTTTATTTTACATCAATTTTGTTTCTAATCTAATATATAAAGATGCGAAAAATATGTATCGGTCAAAATATCATGGTGCATGTGTGGGGAAATTTACATTTCAATGGTCCCATAAAAAATTTAACCCTGTATTATGTTTCAACAAAAATATTTACGAATGTAAGAGTTTTTCTATGGTGATTTTATACCCCAGAACGCTCTGTGGTGATTTCAGACCCAGACCCATATTTTGGTATACAATAAGTTATACAAAACACTATAGAAATGTAAAGTGGCCGTATGTGTGGTGCACGCAGGACGAAGCTGAAGCAAACTGAGGTGGATTGTGAGTATCTGAAGAGGTGCTGCGAGACATTGACGGAAGAGAATAGGAGGCTACACAAGGAGCTTCAAGAGGTGAGGGCCTTGAAGACTTCAAACGCATTCTACATGCAGTTACCAGCGACAACCCTGACCATGTGCCCTTCCTGTGAGCGCATCGCAACAAATCCCGCCTCCGCCGCCGCCACGGCAGGAGCATGCAAGAATTCCTCTGCTGCCGGAGACGCTGGATTCCCCCATGGGAATAAGCCTAGGCTTCATCGTCCCTTTGCTCGCACCGCCCAGCAACCACCGTCTCCGACTCAAGACTGTTAGTTATCTAGCGCTGCTGAATTAGTATTGGAGGTTGAATCTTTGTACAGGCAAGGCTCATACAGTTTTTGGTTTTTTTATTATTTTTATTTCTCCTTTTGATTATATAGAATTCTGGAAACTTGGGTTTTTTTTTTTTTCCTAGTTTGAGAATTTCCTTCTTTCTTGTGTTTTGTGGAGGAAAATAGAAGATTTTTAGGCGGCGAAATAGAAATTGAAGAGGGAGGGAATTAGTGAGACTGGCTTTGTGATAGTAAACCTCCCCATGTTTATGTGAATTTTCTCAGCAGATACAAGTACAGCAAAATTGATTTTTAGTACTATATGCATCTAAGTACTATTTCTATATAAATTATTCAATCAATTTAAAGTTTTAGTTGTTGTGTAAAATTAATTAACTGGGTGATTGATTAGAGTTAGGTAGGAATGGTCTAAAGGGTCAGTAGTCGCGGAGGGCCATGGTTTCATGGCTGCTTTTCAGAAAGACCGTGAGACTTTAAAACTCTCATGATTTCATTTCTTGAAGACTAAAACCTTAGCACTCACCTCATCATGAAGTAGTGTTCAGACTAGAGAAGTTCTTATTTACTTTTCATGGAACAGTCAACATCAAAGAGAGAAAAATAATCAATAACGGCAGTGACCCTTCATATTAGAATAGTTTTAGTTCATCATTAATATTGGCCAATGTCCCGCGTGAGAACAGATTTATCAATTTTAAATATTTTGACCTTGAGTCCAGACAAAGCAAGTAAAAACAAATTGTTTAAATTCAATCCACTTATGTAATGTTTTTTATATGAAAGAGTGAGAGAAAAAATCATATACTAATGTAACAAGATTTAATTGGTTAACAGTGTAAAAGAATATTTAATAGTGTAAAATATTTTATACGGTTAACAGATAGAAATTAAACTAAAACAAAATACCATATTAAAATTAAACAATTATAAAAACGTTTTTTTAGAGTTTCGCGTTATAAAAGGATAAAAGAGAACTTTTATATAAAGTTAGATATTCCTCCCCCATCATGTTATTGAAGTCTACCCTGTGTAATGAGTTTAAATGAATTAAGGTTGTGTTAATAGAAACATAATATTTAATAGTAATGAATAAAGCCAAAATTGTATTATTTTTCAATGGATTTAATTTTTAATGCATATTGTAAAATTTTTACATTATCATATAATTATATATGGACACATTTAACTGTTACACTCATTATTTAAAATATCATATTAATTAGATGATTATATAAAAACCTTTAATGATAATTATATATTGACACATTTAATTATCACACTCATTATTTAAAAGTTCGTATTAACTAGATGATTATATGAAAATCTTTAACATTACTCATTCTTAATTTATACTCCTCTTACATTAACATTATGTTCACTTATTTAAGGGTGTGAGGATTTATAATAGAAGAGAAATGATATTTAAACAATACAAATATCAATAAACAATCACTTACAAAGATGTAGAGTCAGTTATATGTAAAAATAAAGAAAAACAAAATGAGCACCATGAATTACACAGCTTTATAAATATAGTTGTCGTCAAGTGTCCTTCGCATTATAGAAATAACAAAACTTATAATGGAACCACAAAGTGTGCAGTTGCATGCCTTTATGCTTCCCTTGTGTGACTTGGGAAGGCAACAAGTGGGACTGTGACCCAAATGGGACAGGACAAGAATGTCATATTGACAAACATTTGTCCCCTAAAGTAGGGTACCCCAATTATGAGTAGCACGAGGGAAGTACGCTTTAATATAGTTAATCAATGAGCTACTAGCCGTTAGCAATACGCATGTGTTCTCACCACAAATTCCTATACTAATGACTCAAATGACCTTACTCAAAGTGAAAATCTTGTTTAGATATTAATTTTAATGGCAAAGACTAGTATGTACCTTATAAGTTTTGTGCATCATGCACTTTATACTGCAAGGTGATCCATTTAAATTTAACTACACTTTTAAAAGATGATTAAATACATTTTTAAATGTAGTTAAATACACTCTCAATGTTGCTTTCCTCTTTAACCACATCACTGACAACGACGACTTCTAAACCTGGTCCTTCTAACAATGGAGGCAGGGCTACCACACCACCTACATCTCTTTAATGGTGATGTTTTATTTATTTATTTATTATTTTTTCTAATTGCATCCTGTAACTGCCATGCCTCTTGTGGCACCACCTTCCGCCCCTAGGCACTACTTATCCACCTAAACGATCAAAACAAAAAACAACAGCAAATCGGTTAATCCATGCCATCACTACTTAATCCAAATCTATGTATGACACTAGTTCTATCTACAATGATGGCGACATCGGAGGGTCTCTGGTACTAACAAACTCCAGTACTATGATTTAAATTGAACTTGAAATTGGCTCACAAAGTTTGCACTTGAATTGCCAACCAACCCAGTTGGTGAATGTTTGTGCTCAAGTGTGGTACCATCCCATGTGTGACAACCTAAAAAATCGTCACCGGCATGCAAGAGACTAGTTCCCTTACAAAAGCCTCTTATCGTGCTAATCATGAAAATGCACCACGTTTTATAAAAGAAATTATAAGATTTTTTTTTAAATAAAATCCTCTGTCTTGAACTGAAAGGTGATATGTTCTTTTGGTATGGTCACCACTCTGGTGAGTTGGGAATACTCTAACTCCAATCAAAGTGCCTGAGAGGGGGACCCGTAAAGGACTCTAATACTTAAGTTAGAAACCATTTTTGGTGTGTTTCTAGGGTCTATAATATGTACCTTAGCAATGATCCCTCAGTATTTTCTTATAGGCCATCATTGGTTGTTTAGCTTGAGCTATGATCTCATCATGTTCAAGCTTTGCGAGGACATGCCGAGCTTCTGCTCGCCCATAATGGTTACACTCGAAGTGGGATGAGCCATGGATTCGTGGGAAGTAAGGTGAGATTATCCTCACGTCCAAGTGTGTAGATCAGTTATGCTGATGAGGCAATCTCAAGAATCCAACATTCTATGGGTCAGGGATATGGATTGGGCCCCTAACCCACATTTTCATCTATGTGCTTATTCTGTGCCCAGTCCATAAACTAAACTTCATAAATAAAATGAAGATTTGTCTCATGAAAACTTTATATAAAATCCATAATTAAAATACTTAAACTCAATATCTAAAAATATGTGACAACCTGCTTGTAGTTCACTGGAGCATTATACTAATTGACATAAGATAAATTGACTAAATGTAAACTATCCAAAACTAACTTCTGTGTGAAGTGAAGCTCACCAAAAGAATAAACAATGCTAATTACTGGAGCAAAGGAACTATATCCAAGTCCTCTTCGGGATCTGCAACTAAAACAAATAGATACAGTCATGAGTCATCATCTCAGTGAGCGAATTCATGACCACATGCGACAGTTCATAAACATGGCATAAACAATGCAATACACAATATATATCATATGTTTAAACATCTTATCATAACAATACTTTATAATAAAAACATACATAATTGCTTAAACCAATTAAGATATCTTGACAGATGGATGTCAATCATTACGATCCAGTTTAACTGAATATCCGAGTACCTAGGTCCCAATAGCTAATAACAATCTGATGTATCTGATTTCCTAAGTCCCGATAGCTAAACCGACTATAACTACAATGGTACCAAGGGTCAATATAGGTTGTTGCACTGACACCGACCCAAATGTGCATGTTTTTTCTCTTTAAATATGTCTAATATACGGTCGACCATGTTTTCCTGATGCAAAGGATCATACTTAACCTTGATATATTTTTCAAATTGAAGGATGTCGACATGTTTACTTTCATTTTGGTAGCGGACTCGTCAGTCTGGAAAAGAGGTGACACACGTGAATCTTGCTCTCCAAAGCTCCTTTCAACATAACTCAAAACTCATCATAGGAGTCTTCCCACCAAGAAAGAAACGACTCTGATATGAAGAAGCTCAGAGTGATCGGTATATATTTAAAGTCCTTCTTTCTTTTTGCATTCTCGAACAGCTTTGACTCTAGAGGGTCAAAGTATTCAAAAGAAGTGTTGACAATTTGCTCCTAGTACTTTTTGGATATTGAGGAGGGAAGGGCTTCTGAGAAACCAAATTCTCTCGCCATGAGGTGAGGTGCATGGAGGACAACCTTAGCTTCTTTGTCTTTGGGAAAGCTAACACAAAGAAGTTGAAGGCATAAAAACTTTGACCATAAATGATCTTGACCTTGTTAGGTGAAAGGGTCGGAGGAGATGGGGAAAAGCCTGAACCAGGAAGGACCGCTCATCGGATCAGCAAAAAGGGAAGAAGCAAGCTCGCCTTGGTAACTCATACCCATCTCATGAAGATAAGTGAAGAAGTACTCAACATGATCCTTTTGTTGAGCACGTTTCTTCTTTTTATAATGGAGGTGGCCGAGGGTTGGTCCAACAATCTCCTCATAAATGTCGTCAAGAAGGGTCGACATATGTAGATAGTTGCAGAATAGGGCATTCAACCACAATTGGAAGAGCCATAAGGGCCCCCCACATTGTAGGACGGAGGCCTTGTTAGCCCTGATGTCTCCCACAGTCCCATTCATGGAGTCATACAAATTCGCCAGTAATAGTTTGGCGAGCCATAGCCGACCCTCATGCAGCATCACAGTGACCTTGTGGAAGCCTCCATTAGCACTAGTCATCTTATATGAACAAGATCAGAACATACACCCGTTCAACGAATATTGTAGAAACACCACATGCTCGGCGTCTGTGATGGGGTTGCCCTCTTCTCCATGTTATTCTTGACGAAATCACCATAGCTCTTTTCCTCAAAATTCACCTTGTACTCCACCTCACCCAACTTCATGTGTGGAGTAATAATCTCTCCCAAGGGAGAGAGGCCAGTGATAGCCACCACCTCAAAAAGGGCAGGCTCAACCATCCCATATGATAGGTGGAGGTTGTTGATCGATAGGTTCCAGAACTGATAGGTCGCGCCCACCATCGAGCTTTCGACCCTCAACTCATTGAAAAAGTTGTAAGAAATCATAAATTCCCAAAGTTCTCCAAGAATCACCTTTTGCCACCTCCAATAGGTCCATCCACGCTATAAAATCCAAGTTGTTCTTTACATTATTATGGAACACCTTGGATAGATAGAAATGCCAAGCATGGATGTCCTTTTGACTTGCCAAAATTTCATGTCCAAGCATACACGGAAAGAAAGAAGAAACAACATATTCATCCTTATAGTGCATAAGGGGACCCAAATAACCATACATTTTGCCAGCAAGAATAAAGGGAACTATTACCTAGTTGGATCACACCTCACGAAATTCGGGGGAAGGATTGGGAGACATTTATAATTTCTTCCCTTGGATCACTACTGAGGTGGAAACTACTACAGAAGGGCCCTTGTTGGCAGAAAAAGAAGGGTTGGCGGCAGTTTGGGGAATTTTTAAAGTTGAAAAAACGAAGAACTCGAAAGAAGAAAATAAAAGTGATAAATGAATTAGGCAGCAAAGAAAGTTTAAGAGGAATTAGAATTTGGAGGATTTGGTGATGTAAAAAGGAAAATGAGGATATCGTAAGGTTTATATAGGGTTTTAAGAAACGTATTGGGGAAGTTAGAAGTGAATACGAAGGATTTCAACGCAAAAAATTGGGGAATTGGAGAAGACATATGATGTGACATTTTACTTTTCCTGAGATTTATGCTTATTTTAATGCGAATATGTAGAGTTAAGAAATGTGGGTCGATCCACATTAAAATGATGCAAAGCACGTCATGCGACCAAGTAGATAGAACAAAAAAGGAAATTAAGAGTAGGTTGAAAGAGAATTTGTCTCAAAGACAACAAAAAGTTTTTCATGAGAAGAGAAAGGTTTTTTTAGAGAAATAACCTTGAGATAGCAGATGAGGTGACAGGACTAGTAATGATGACCTAGGAAAACCTATCAATTGCTTTTTGGGGTTTTTAATGTATTAGATAAAGGAGACAAAGACCCTGGTCAAGAGCCATCAAAATTATAATATTTTAGTTTTTTTTACCTTTCCCCAAACAAAAATATTGGGGGCATCTTGTTATTGTAAAAATATATGACGAGGGTATTCAAGTAAAATCATCAAAGGGATTTTCAAGGATAACAAAAGGTCGAAAGAAAAGCCTTATTGATTCAAGGGAATTCAAGTAAATTTGTCAAAGGGATTTTTAAGGATAATGGAAAGGTCGAAAAAAAGCACTATTAATGCAATTATGGAAATACATTATTGAGAAGTTCATGTAGTCGACAATGTTAGTCGACCATGAGTAATTAAGGAAGTTGGAATCGACCAAATGAACAAGTGTACGAAGGAAATATTCCTTCACTTCTCCCTTAACTAAGAGTTAGTAGATGACTATTAAGAATTCGAGAGTAATTAATGAACCAACCCAAATTGATGACCATAGGCGACCCCAATCAAACCTTGGATGAAGTGGGAATGTTAAATAAAGGACGCTTCGTTTCAAGCTGCCAAGGAACGATGAGTCTGAGAAGAAATCAAGTTCGATTCACGAGTTACCCACAGTAAGGCGCACCTACTAACAACGTGTGACGGTTACAAAGAACATGCATAACTTTACAGGGGTAATAACTGCCCACTTCGTGGAAAATAAGGAAGGAGGGAAAAATGGAGTTTTGATAATCAAACTGCAACCGTCCGGGAAGACTACAAAGAGGGATATCCAAAACTAAAGAAGAGAGGAATCTTAAGTGTGAAGAATTCTCAAGGTCTCAACACGTCCCAGGGATAAAGAGTACTGAGCAACTACAAGTATATTTCTCATTCCTTTTTTTTTTATTTATTCTTTTTTTCCCAATCTATTTCTTAAGTGATTTAAGTTTATTTCATTGTATCTTTGTTCCAATCTTTGTACCAAATGCTATTTGTTATTCCAGTAAACAATGATTGTTGCTCTTGAATCTACGTCTTTACTAAAAAGGCCCAATCCTTACATTTTTACATGTATTTATTTGATTTATGTGGCAAATGGTCCACCAAACCAAATTCCACGTAAAACAGGTACATTGCCTGCAAGATTACCTTTAAAAAAGATTATCATCCGTTAAATTGCTGGTAATGTTACATTGTTGTATTTGATATGTGCATGTAATGTAATTGAGAATTTACATTACCTTGTTTAACATATAAAAAAGATTACGACATAATATACATTACTTATTATTATTATTATTATTATTATATTATTTATGTTATTACTTTTATTATTTTTTATTTTAATTATTATTATTATTATTATTATTATTATTATTATTATTATTATTATGTTTATGTTGTTGTTGTTATTATTATTATTATTATTATTATTTAAGATTACCTGGAGGTAATAATCTAGATAGATACCTCCCATAGAGGTAATTCATATTACTACTTTAAAGGCAATGTGTATTACTTGAAGAATCCAAATTATTAGTAATTCTATCGCACCAAACATATCAATGTAGATTATTTGATAATTTAAAAGTCAAATTACCAGTAATCTAGATAGATTATCTCATACCAAACACCCCCTAAATGACAGTAATTCTCATTAATTTTACTGTATATTAATATATAAAAAATAATTCTAACTTAATAATTTTATAACTTAACTATACTTTTTTTTAGAATTATCTCTCTAGAATTGTCTTTATGATAATTTTAAAAAATGAATACTGTTAAATTAAGTGACTCAACTTAAATAAGCTAGATTATGGTAACTTTACCCAAATTTAAAAAATGAAAAAGAAAAGTTATCATATATATGTCTTTAATTTAATAGGTAACTTAATACACATTCTTCACTCCAGATTTAATATTCATGGTAAAAACATGATAGGGTATGATTATCTTAAAATTCAGCATAGGCTGATCAAACCTCAAAAGCTACTATATCATAGTGAAGTTAGTTTAAAATGTTACCCTCAGTTTCTTGTTAGTTATCCACTCTTAGTTATGTGTAATTATTAAAGATATAATTGAAAAAATTTAAAGTAAAAAAGATTTAATATATTACAAAATTATCTATATTAATTTTTTATTTATATTTATTGTCTCTTATTTATTACTTTATCTATTTTTATTACTTTTATTAAAAAGGGATATATAAAAAAATAATTAATATTATTTAATTTTAAAATAGACAAATATTTAAAAAAACATCAATATAAAAAGGTGGATAAATAAAAGAAAAGAGAAAAAGAGGATATATTAATTGACCATATTCTTAAGTGAGTGAGGTGAGACTTAAGATTATCTTTATATGTATATAATGTTGATATTGATGATGTTCCCCCATCACAAGGTAACAGAAAAAAAAAAAAAGAGAAAAAGAAATCAGATTATGACTAATAATTCTTTATATTCAAAAAGTAAGTTGTGAAATCATGAGTGAAATAAGACCCAACTTAGCACAAATCATTCGGTGACACACAATAATGGCAGTTGAACTTTCTATTAAGGCGATTAGGTCACGTCTTTATTTATTTTTTTCCCCTCCTTTTCTTTTTCGCCTTAGAGTTCCCAATGAAGATGTGAAATAAAATGGCTCCATGGTCGGTTCCATATTTTAATCACAAGCTTTTGCATTTGCATGTGGTGTGTCCTATGTCTCTACATATGTGAGAGTGACCACCCTCATGCCTCAACTATGAGCATTAATATTTGTGAGCCAACGCATGCCTTGCATGAATTATTAAATTTCATGCTTTGGGTGCTACCTTAATCATAGAAAATGATGTCCTTGTCTTTTACCTTTTAATAAATTCACTTGCAGTTTCATTTTCATTCAATAGATTAATTAATAACCATTTTGTGACATAAGAGTATTGAGAAGGATAAGGAATCATCTAATTTGTTAGGCATTCTATAACTAGTATATTACTGGTATAAAACTAACTAGTATATTACTCCCTCTGTCAAATATTACATGTTTTTGACAAATATACATATATTAAAAAATCAATTAATTTGTACATACTCAAAGAAAATATTAAGAGTTTAGACTAAATTACCTGTCATTAAGTGTAATGAAAAATTGTAATGCAATTAATACTCCATCCGTCCATTTTTTGTTGTCGTTTTTGAAAGAAAAATTTGTTCAAAATTAATTGTCATTTGACTAAATTAAAGAAGTATTAAATGTACTTTTTACACTTATACCCTTGTTATCTCTCATATTTTTCATAACACTTAATAATTATAGCACTTATTACTCAAGGTTAATTTTTGTGTGTACTCTATATTTTTTTTTTATCTTAGTGTCAATTAAATGATTTCTTAAACGATGTGTTTGGTCAAAAATGACAATAAAAAGTGGACAGAGGGAGTGCAATAATAGTGTTAATAATAAATAGGGGTACAGTTGAAAATACAATAATGAATACTTCCTTAATTTAAATCAAACAATAACTAATTTTGGACAAAACTTTGGATAAAAAGTTACATATAAAAGTAGACGAAGGTAGTTCTCGTGTAAAACTGCAGTATTTTACCATTGGAAGCAAGTAATGATAAGCATTCATATGCAAATCATGATCTAATGAACTTTTCAATTGGGGTAAATAGCAGTTTATGGGTAAATAGCAATTTATAACTCCCTTATATTTTAGTTGATATGCATTTAACCTCCTAAGGTTTAAAAACAACCACTTCACCACCTTCAACTCCTATTACATTTTCAATCCACAAAATCTGTTAGTGTACATGTGCTTCTCACATGATATATTACATGGACAAAATTGTCCATTAAAAAAAATCTCCCTTCATCTTCTCTCGCATAGCTCTGTGTTCTTCCCATCCTTTCTTCCCTATGTTATTTCTTACTGCCACCACCATCAACTTTATCCTCGTCTCATGCCGCCTTCCCAACCATTTGTACTCACCGATCACTTGTTTTATCACTAATTGAGAGTTGCCGAGGACTTCAATATTCCTTACTTTATTTTGTAATAATAACTTCAAACCAAGGATCAAGGTTTCATACTCTTGTTCATTGTTTGAGTAACAAGATTCAAGCTTAAGCATCATTTTGGTTGGCTTGTTTATGGGCGATATTAACAAAATCCTTATCCCTACACCTCCTTGGTGTCTCAATCCATCGAAATATAGACACCAAGTTTTATATCGACCACGTCGACTTCTTTTTCAACCTCTAAGCAAGGATACTCGACCAAGAAGTCATGTAAGACTTGTCCTTTGATTGCTTTGGATGGAACATAATGTAAATTAAACTCATTTAAAGCCAAATTCCACTTACCAATTCGACCACGAACAATGGGTGCAGAAAGCATATATTTTATGATATTGGTTTAAGAAATTATAAATACATCACTTACTACTAGATAATACTTGAGCTTGTTACAAGAGAAGTACAAAGACAAACTTCTTGATGGAACTGTATCTAGTTTCTCCATTTATCAGCAACCTACTTAAGTAATAAATTACTCATTCTTTTCCATCTTTATCTTCTTGGGACAGCATGCTCCCAATGGTCGCTTTAGAGGCAGAAATGTACAACTTTACAGGTTTGCCATGCTTTTGAGGTGCCATGATATATGGATTGTTCAAGTAATGTTTGATCCGGTCGAAGATATCTTGATGCTCTTTGGCCCATTCGAACCTTTCTTCCTTCTTTAGCTTCACTAAGGATGCGTATACCCTAGTATTTCCTAGTAGATTGAATATGAATCTTTTGAGGTAGTTAACCTTTCCCAAGAAAGCTTGAATATATCTCTTAATTATTCTTTAGAGGGGTCGCCTCCATAATGGCTTTCGTCTTATACTTGTCAACCTCAACACCTTTTTTTGAACTAGGAATCCAAGAAAGTTTCTTGTGGTAACACTAAAAGCACATTTAAGGGGATTCATTTTTAATCGATGTTTTTGTATTTGGTCGAATTCTTTTTGCAATTGATCCAAATGTTAGTCGTCCGAGTCAGACTTCACAACCACATCATCAATATATATTTCCATGAATTTCCCCAAGTATTCATGAAAAATAGTATTCATTGCTCATTGATATGTCGCCCTAGCATTCTTTAGTCCAAAGGGCATCATCACCTACTCATAAGTCCCTAGAGTCCTAGGACATCAGAAAGCCGTTTTGTGGACGTCTTCCTCAAAAATGAATATTTGATTATATCTAGAGTAACCATCCATAAAACTTAAAATATTATGCCTTGCAACTAAATAAATTTGGCTGCAATAGGCATAGGATATTCATCCTTTGGGTCACCCCATTTAGATTTCTAATATCTATACAAATTCATAATTTGTTGTTCTTTTTCATAACAGAGACGCTATTAGAAATTCGCTCGACATACCTGACCATCCTTATGAACTTAGCCTTTAGGAACCTTTGGATCTCTTCCTTTATCTTGTGAATAACTTATGGGGAGAATATC
Source organism: Nissolia schottii (assembly GCA_003254905.1). Lineage (NCBI taxonomy): Eukaryota > Viridiplantae > Streptophyta > Magnoliopsida > Fabales > Fabaceae > Nissolia > Nissolia schottii. The sequence goes on along the minus strand of QANU01057663.1, from coordinate 32,294 downwards.
CTAGGCATCTGCTTGATTTGCCTAGCGTTTTTCCTCAACGGAAACTAATGTTCGACCAAGTCTCTGGTCAATCCTGGCTTTTCCTGGTATTCCCATGCAAAGAAACTACTAACAAAAGTTGGACATCTCTCATCTCCAGCTCCAAGATCAATCTCCTACAATGGGTCTTGCACTTCTAATTTTTTTATTTACATCCATTAAAGGTTTTTCAAATCCTTAAGCATCCAAATCATAAATACAGTCTAAATCTAATTACTATCGACTAAATACGTCTATAGTTAGGTAAAAAAGTTAATAAATCCATTACATATTGGGATTAGCATGCCTCCGATCCTAGGCTTCAGGAAAAGACCTTTTGGGCCCACGCAATAACCTTCGTAGTTTTCAACATTGAAAGTGTTAAGGTCAACTTGGGTGTCGTCCATTGATTTCCTTTAAGCGCCCATCTTTGTTCCATATTATCATTTTTTGATGTAGCATCGATGGAATAGCATGGACCACATGGATCCAATCGCATCCCAGCAGTAGGTTGTAACTTGCTTTTGCTGGAACTACAACAAAAGTGGTTGTCCTGTCGACACTTTCTGCTCGTACTATCAACACAACCAATTCTGTGGCCAAGGTCTCTTTTCCCCTGAAACCAGTCACAGAAATATTAGTTTTAACTAAATCACTTTTTTCTTACCTAGTTTCTCGAGCATGTTTTCTAGTAGCAGGCTAATGGACGCTCCTTCATTCACTAGTACTCGGTTCACCATCTTTCCTTCAACCATTGCTTTGATATGAATGGGACACAAATGGGTCTTGGTAATCTCATTTAGACGCTTGAATAGAAAGTGGTTAGAATATTCGTCATCCGTGAACAAACACTCTCGTCCAGGAAATGCATCAAAGAATTCTTCAGGGAAGTAATCGTGGGAAGTAATCTCAGGGAATATGGTTGAGCATGCCAGCAAGAAAGACACGACCCCGATGAAGTTATCCCCATAAGCATCACCAATCTCATCCATAAAATTAGTATTAAAATATCCAACCATCAGTGTTTTCTCTTCAGAGTTGGGGGAGGCATTGACATGCTTTATCGTCCCTCTTCCTCGTTGGTTCGAGGAAGATTAGTTATCATCCTTCTTAGTTAAGCCTCTTCTTTGATAACCCTTTGTAAGGTCTTTACGAGCCCATTTGTATAGATTTACGAGGGCGAAAGGCCCAAAAGTGGTCTTAGGTTTTGCCCTACTTGATGATGCCCCTAAAAACCTTGCACTTCCCCTAGCCTCATCTAAATTCCATTGCATTATTTTTTTCTGCCACAATCTTCTATGGCAAATTTATCTTGAAAGGTGGCTTTGTTGTCTGTTTCATGTTTTTCTGTTCTTTTATCTCTGGTTGCTTCCATACATTCAGCCCTTACTCTTTGAAATTCCTTTGGTTCCTATTCCATTTGTTCCATCTTCCCCTATTGTGAATAAGGTGTAGGGGCTCTCGAGTTTTGAAGCCAAGTGTTGTGGACTACCCGAGTAGAGAGTACTCTTATCTTGGTAGTCATCCCTTCAGGAATTCCGTCGACCATTACCATGTTTTTCATTTTCTGCATAATAGGATGGAACTCATGGCATACATGTTCAGCTTCAATCAAGCTCTTCAATCTCACTTTCTCAAGCCTTTCAACATCTCAGCTCTTTTCATATTCCTCCACAGTGATCCTTGAAAATATGGTGTTGCATATAGGGCGTGGCGCCATGTTAGCATCTTCCTCCCTCTGTCTTAGTAGGAAGTTGACTAACCCCTTCACCTTCCTGAGGATATATATGCTTTTCCTCTTCTTCTAATGGACTTAGCTTGCGATCTTCCGGATAATCATCTTCTGTCATATCGTGGCTACCAATCTAATCACATTCACGAGCAAGGTTGTGACTTCGAGAAATGATGATTTCATCTCGAAAGGATCAGTGTCAACCATCATTCTTGTCTTGTCACCAAATTTTAACTTTCCTTCGTCTATCCCCATTTGTATTAAGTCCCTGAAATGAATGCAATTGTTAGTCTAGTGAATATATGATAAATGGTGTTTGCAAAATCGTGACCTTCTAATATATCGAATATTTGGTCTGCTTTTGAGACATCAAAAGAGTATATTTTGTTGGGAGAATAGATGGAGTTTATTTTGTCTTTCCCTTTATTGGGTTGCAATGCACTGCATTTAAGCTCGACAGCTAATACCTCCCTTTCTCCTTGGTCATCTTTTATAATATCTTGTTGACAATCTCATTGTCGATGCAAGCAACTTTCTTCTTAAAAGGTTTCTTGACTTTGGCTCTTTCAACCTTTTCCCTCTCATATTTCAAGAACTCTATTTGTCTTACCTTTTCGACTAGCGTAGATAGGTCGACTATATTTTGGTTTACTAACTTTTCTCTAAGGTAAAGATCTAAGCCTCCTATAGCCTTTTTAACCATTTCAGACATAGGGATGGGTGTGAAGCATCAATTTCTCAAGGTTCTAAACTGAGCTAGATAATCATCTAATGATTTGTTACTCCCTCTTCTCACCCTAGAAAGGTCAGTTAAAGTGACTTTTGCCTCGCCTCTTAAAAATTGTTCATGAAAACTTTACTCTAATTGGACCCAAGTATGGATCGAATTAGGGCAAAGATTCAAGAACCAAGTGAAGGCATTCTTAGTTAGGGATGAGGGGAGATATTTCATTTTGAGATTTTTATTGGTGGCTACCTCTCCTATCTCTAGGGTATACCTAGCTACGTATTCAATGGTCGATTCACCACTTTCTCTTGAGAACTTAGTGAGCGACTTTGGGGCTTTCCAACCTCTAGGCATCACTATTTGGTTGACATATTCGAGAAATGCAGACACAAAGAATGGTTGATTGGCATATCCCACATTGAAACCGAAACGATTGAGGATTTGTTTGACCATCCTGGTAATATTTTGTTGCCCCTAGATTATTTTGTCTCATCATCTCGACTACCTCATCTAGCTTTTGTTGTCCTACTAAGTGGATTTCATTGGGGGGACCTCATCCTCAGTGAGTTGTATTTGACCAAGACAGCTTGTAGGCTCATTAATATTCATCATCGTGGAGATTCTATTAACCTACCTTGTGAGTAATTCTATCATGTGATTACTGTCGTGCACCATTGGGTTTATAATCATAGTCATTTGTTGAGTTATCATATTGGCCAACTCATGGTAATTTTAGAAGGCTTGTTGCCTGTGAGTTTCCAGTGACTTGACTGTGTTTAAGGGTGGGTTATTAGGAATTATCCTTGACATTTCAGGATAAATGGGCCCCCTCTAGGCCCAAATGCCACGCTTGGGATTGTTACCAGATTAGGCACGATGTATCCTCTATATGATGTGTTTGGCAAACTAGTCGCCACCACTGCTATATACAAGGGATTTTGGTATTGATAAGGGTACATTTGCATTCTTGACCCTTGAATTACTATTGGGGCACGTACCCCACGGGTGTACCTTGCACTGAACCACTAGCCACATTGCTAATATTTGGCATTTATGGAATATTTCTGTCTTCCCGTGGTTGCCCAATTTGTGTCAGCACAGGTTCCGTTGACGTGGGCAAAGAGGGATACAAAGAATTGGTTTCTCCTTCACTCATGTTAATCACTGTAGATGAAGACATATGTGATACTATGGTACTACTTCACAGGCCCATAAACACTTAGAACAAAAAGTTCTTGAATTAAATCTTCATAGAAAGAATCCCACTAGGCATGCCAATTTGTTTTGTGTGGAATTTGGTGTGGTGGACCGTTTGCCACATAAATCAAATAAATATGTGTAAAACATAAAGATTGGGCCCTTTTAGCAAAGATGTGGATTCAAGAATAACAATCACTGTTTGCTGAAATAACAAATAGTGTTTGGTACAAAGATTGTAACAAAGATACAATGAAATAAACTTGAATCACTAAAGAAATAGAATGGAGAAAAGAAAAGAAAAACAAGAAGAATAAATAAAAAAAATGGACTTGAAAAATCTACTTGAAGTTTCTCAATTATCTTTGTCGTTGGGACGTGTTGAGACATTGAGAATTCTTCACACATAAAATTCCTCTCTTTCGGTGGTTACTACCCCTGTAAAGTTATGCATGTTCTTTGTAACCAGCACACATTGTTAGTGGGTGCGCCTTGTTGTGGGTAACTTGCGAGTCAAACTTGATTTCTTCTCAGTCTCATCATACCTTGGCAGTTTGAAAGACTGAGTCCTTTATTTAACATTCTTATTTCATCCAAGGTTTGATTGAGATTGCCTATGATCATCAATGTGGGTCGGTTCATTGCTTACTCTCATTGCGTTTGGTATATTTCCTCCGTACACTTGTTCATTAGGTCAATTCCAACTTCCTTCATCACTCATGGTCAACTAACATTGTCGACAGTGAACTTCTCACTAATGTCTATCCTTGGTTGCATCAATAAGACTTTCTTTTAACTTTTTCATTATCCTTGAAAATCCCTTTGATAATTTTACTTGAATATCCTCCTTATATATTTTTCACAATAACAATAACAAACGCCGGTTAATGTTTAACATTTTTTATTATAATAATCTGTTTTATATGTGTAGCTCCTTAATTGTAATTACTTCTTTTTTAATATCTTTTTTTTTCCCCTTACTCTCAATGATGGTGATCGACATATTCGGTGGGTAACGTATATCTTATAAGTTTGATTGGCAAGATCATGAATGGTGGGTGTAAGAGTTCAATTGCTAGGTTTTCACCTTTTAAGTGTTGGAAGACAAGAATACCCCACAAGCACAGGAGTTGAAGTAGGGGAACCAACTTTTCGATCATTTCAAAGATTGTGATGTTGCATACTAATTTATGTGTAGTGACTGGTGGGGGGTAAAAAATATCAGTCTTACCTGCCTTTATTGCATGTGGGAAACAGATTTGAGTTAAGGAGGGCAACAATGACATAGTTGAATGGAGAATCTAATCTGAATTTAAATAGAAAGACATGATGAGAAATATGTACATGTATTGGATCACATTTAATATATGATCTATATATATCGTAAATAGTTGACTTCTTATTTTTTTTTTTTTATTAAGCATGATTCAAGATCATGTATGTAGTATTTTTTAAATTGATAGTTAGTAACTCAAGTGACATCTTTCTTAATCTTTGTGTAAATGGGTAAATTAAAGAAATCATATTTAACTATTACTAGATGATATATAATGTGTCGACCAGAAGAATATATCTATCTTAAAAAAAATAGTTTTTCTCTAGACACGATAGTATCTACCATCTGAATGTGTTTCGTACTAAGTGCACCATAATCAAAGAAAATTAAACCAGACATTGAAGATCTTTTGTGGTCAAATTAATAAGCAATTTGTCAAAGCAAGGGATGGCCATTCTTGGCTTCATGATCAAAAAGCTTAATTGTTAACCAAGAAACATGCCAATTAATACCTACCAACTAATAATAAGCACCTTTTCCTTTTGTATGTGTTTTAGTTTTCCCCTGTTCAGTTCTTTCCATACCTCAAGTCGTCCACAAAAAGCAAATGGGATTTAGTGGAAATACTTCTTGATTTTGGATACGCGTTAAGGTTTGATGAAAGGTGAAAACGTAAGCTAAGTGGTGGCTGGCCACTCTACCCATTGGGAAAACCAGTTCTATAAAGTTTTTGTATGGAATATTTAACACATTAATTATTAAATCCATGTGACAGATAATGGAAAGCGCTATCCACTGAAGCACAACTTAAGTAAATGCAAATCTCTCGACACAAAAAGGTTGCAGGGGGGTTTACGTATAAAACCTTCCAACTTTCAACACAATCAAGCATTTCCAAAGATAAGATTTGATATTGCATTGTTTACTTTATTTTATTTTTCGATTAATGGATTCAATTTTAGTGTAGTTGATTTCATTTCTTTTTTACATTACCATCCAAATAACGCTAAATAATTAAAGATAATTAGATTATTATAATCACTATTTAAGAAGTCTAACTCGTTTAATATATCATATGTAAGTATTATTGCCAATTAGAAGTTGGCCCACATGCTCGCTCTTCTGTTGGTATAGTCATAATCTGAGTTTAATGATCTACCTATGTAAACACTCAATGAATTCAGACACATGCTCTGACCATGGATGAGAGCTCCCCTCAATCTAAATTTTTATTTTAAAAACAAAATTACGGCAAATTATTATTGAATGAATTAAACTTAAACCCTATTATTTAAAGGCTAAAATTCATTGTTAGTCCTCTAGCTATACATGATATTTTGCTTTGGTCTTCTAGCACTTCTTTTTTTTAAATTGGTCCCTCCTTTATTGGAACTAACAATTTGGTCATTTTATTGTCGATTTTGGTCCTCTAGATTTTAATTTAGTATCATTTTGGTTCTTTTACCTTCAAAGTGGTTCCCTATGTTTATCTAAACTATTACTTCTAAGTCTTGTTTCACTCCCCAAATCTTCTAAATTAGCTCTTTAAGTCTTCGTGAAAATTGTTGATCTTTATTTTACTTTAAATTGACACCTAATTTGGCTCAAGTGACTTGTGATGAGGAATTTATGGTTTGATTTTTTTTGCAGCATTTTCAATTCGATGGTTAGGGGACCAAAATTTTATTAGGATAAGAAAGCGGACAAAGCTTGACAAGGGACCTAAACTAGCTATTATTTTACAAAACCAATCATTAAACACCCCATCCCACCTACACTAGTGATCAGAGTAGCAAGCCGATCACCAAAACACCGCACCCCACTTAAGGTCACCGAGATTCAACAATGCTTGGCTTGAAGGGACAAGGACCTCATTAAAACCTCTTTACGAAAAATCCACTTGGAGAAAACCCTTTGCTTTTTAAGAGAGAAAAAAGAGTACCCCCACTAACAAACGATTTAAGACCAAACTAAACCCAAACCTAAAATAACGCTAAATCCAAACCCAAAAGAGCTAGAATCACGTATTATGAGAAACCAAAAATAAAGATTTGTGCACCAAGCAAATAGGTACTAACACATGACATATCACGCCAGCGTGATAGATAAGTCGTGCCTTGTGCTCCAAACAATTTGGGATTGCCCTTCTAATTTACACACTCCGATTTCTTTGCTAGTCTCCAAAACAAGCTCATTAGCGCGGTGCAAATTTACAATTTTAAATTTTAATGACTAAAGTGAGTCTAATTTACAAATTCAGGATAAACTAAATATTAGGTGGGGATTTGGGTGGGGTTTACTGAACAAATTATGATAACAAATTGATGGCAGTACCATTAGTACATGCAACAGAACCCCTAGAATACAACCAAAATCGAGTGGCGATGAATGCGTGTTTTATGTGGTGCGGCTTCCATCTTCAACACGCAACTAACTATATATATGTGTGTGTGTGTTTGAAGAAAGGAAATGAAAAGAATGGATAGAGCAAAGGCAAGCGTTGAAATATGCGAAAATTTCAAAACAATAAAAAATAAAAAATACTTTTTGACTTTTGAGACACCTTTCAAATCTCATTCTTATCCGCTGAATTTAGAGGGAACATCAAAAGGAAAAGGAACAAAAAACAATGATGCATAGTGGAATTTGGATTGAAACAGACAGAATTAGACGGGATAATCAAAATTCGATTGGCAGTGGTTGTCTAGTGACGGTGTCGTTGTGTACATGTTTAGTATAATAATTATATCTATCATGACCAAAGCATGAAAATATATATTTTTTTAGCACTAGATAAAATCCTGTGGTGGTGGCGGTGGTGTGGTATGTGTATGTGTATGTGCTCTCTTTTTCGCCTCATGAAACTTCCTATTCTACTTTTATACATACATATCCACTCCATTTTTATTCTCTCATAGTATATTCATTTTTGGGCTCTGCTTGTATGCAGCACTTGAAATTGATCCGTTTAATTGTGGATTTGTTGGCAAATCCTCCAATCCCCACAAATCTGACGGAGCCGGGTAAGGTAGAGAAATTGCTCAGTGGCGCGGTCAAAGATAATCGATAAAATTGATAAGAAACGTGAATCTTCTCATGTTAAATGTGTCCATATTTAACATGAGAAGATTCATTCCTTAAGAAATATCTCACAGAATTAATTTTAGTAGTTGATCAATAAGTATTTTATATAAATGCTAAAAAAAAGTCTTAAGACATGCTCAGGGTATAGTGAAATCACATTTATTAAACCCATCCAAACTTTTGTTTTATAAAAATATTAAAAAATGTTGCTGAGTCAGGGTTAAATTTCGTCTAACGAAACGTTGGAGGAGATACGTTGCTTGTCAATGAAGATAGTTGAAATTCCATTTACCTACCTCAGCATCCACCAGTTGATGCATAATGGCTGAAAAAGGAGCGCAATTCAGATTCCACATGGGAAACGAAAATGACTGCAAAAAATATTTTACTTCAAAAGGCATAAAAAGGAGATCATTGACATACGGATTTTATGAGGTTCAGACCGTGTTTGATTTGTCAAGCTCGTTGTATTCAAAAAAACGACAATAAGTCAACTCAACTTTCTTTTACGAGCATCAATTTAAACATAAGTGCAGGCGTCACTTGTTAGTTTAGAAAAAAGAAATCTTTATAAGGGTGTGTTTTGTTAAGATCAAGCATAATTAATCGACATAGCATTTTACTCTTCAATTTCATAAGATTATTTTTTAGGAGGTTACGGTCCTCCCAAAGTCAAGTTGAGGACCATAACACTCACAAAATTTATTTTCACACCTCACCAAAGTCACTTTTGCAATGGGACTAAAGAACAATATTTTTGGGCTGTTAAGTTATGCAATAGAAATTAATATATATATATATATATATATATATATATATCCAACTTTTTATCTCTTTAAAGTTTTAAGGGAGAAAATTTTGAACAGATAGAATGAGAATACTTGTCCAATTTATGAAAAATTATACAGATAAATTCCCACCCGACTTATGATATGCTGAAAAAGACAGAGAGAGAATGGTTAAAAGTTAGAGAAGATATATTTTAATTTCCATCACATAATTTAAACATAATTCAAAACCTCCCTAACTCTATTCTTTAGTCCCCATAATACCTTTGATTAGCAAAACCAAAAAATCGATTTGGAGAACAACCCTTCTTTTTAAGCTATATTGTTCGATTATTTGACTCCAAGAGAATAAGGGGGGAAGTGGGGCTGATCATTGGAAACATGTCATGCATTTTGAGGACAGTGTTTATTTTGACAGGTATTTCATCTAACATAGTTAAGCGCCTTTTTTTTTTTGGATCGAATTACAGCACCTTAAGCTGGAATTCTTCCACAGAGAGTTAGTCGGCCCAAAACAAAAAGGTTAGTCTTTCTTTCGAGATTGTCATAGGCAAGACTATAAAAGAATTGAAGAAAAATACCCCAAAAAAAAAGAGAGAGAGAGAGAGAGAAATAAGTGTGGCTTGAAAACCTATAATATAAACTAAACAAGATATAACATATTTGGTTTCCAAAGTGAAAATATCTAGAATCAATTCTAGCAGCTAGCAAACGAGAAAATTCATCATTTCTAATGCTCCAAACTTCATCCTGAGTGTTCTCACTTCAAATCTAAGCATGCTATAAATTGAAACAAGGACAAGAGCTGACACAAATGGCAAAAAAATTGCCTCAAGGACATCCGATGCACCAAAAGAATCAACACCCGGACCAAAGATATAATGCACTTCGGAGGAGCACGATGTAAATGCTCTTGGAAATTGACTACGATACCAAAATATAGAGGATTTACAATCATTTAAAAACTGGGGTCTAGGCAAACAGCGATTTCGGATTCACTAATACTCGTTCAAAATCAAACCCCAGATGGTAACAATTTCCAGGTCAAAGACCAGCCGCAGTAAATATGCTAAGACTTTCACAATTGCTACTATGAATTATCATTCACCAACTACTGAAAACACATCATGAACTTGTAACAGAATCATTAGCCCCTTGCCCAACCAATTTGTAACTCTTCATTGTTGAAGGAACCAAAACCATTATATTAAATTAACTAGAGGTTTATGTTAGAGATCACCCAATAACCCTGGCTTATGTAGAGCCAAGCAAGGTCAGTTCCCAGCAGCTGCGTCATTTCTGAACTGTTCGGCGGGCGGAGGAAGCAAAAGCCTAAGCCTACTTCTGTACCTTGTGATACGTTGCAGCCGTTCTTCCCTTAGTCTACAAGCAGCATAGGACAGTAATTATAACACTTTTTTTTTTATGAGGGTAGTGTTCATAACATTGTTAATATATGATATTTATTCCATCCTGAAGTATGGTTTATCATTTAAAAAGAAAAAAACAAAGGAGCCTGAATGCGTTCTAAAACTAAGTCTTTAGGTATCCACAGTCTTCCCAAAGGAACAAACAAATTGAGCATTTTAACAGAAATGGCAGGAGGATCAAAAATATGCCTGAAAAACTATATGTTACTATTGCAATTAAATATTATGACAAGAACAAGTTAACAGTCTGAAAAGTCAATTTAGAAGGCATAATTCCAAAGTTTAAGATGATTTAGCATTACGCCATAACCCACAATATGAAAGGCAATATAAATGCAAATATCAAATATGTATTGATATAGACAAAACAGAGAAGGGAACAAATTCACATCATTTAGCACTAAAAACACACCATTAGATGAGTTAGGCTTCCTAGGTAGCGGTTGTATTGTGAAAATAAAATTTTAATATCTTGGCATTACACAATTAGATAATAATGTAAAGTAGTTTTACAAGGATGTTGGGTTAAAATCAGAAACATTTTTCATTCTGCAATTAGGACTGAAACAAATTTAGCAATCTAAAAACTAGAAGTGATTTAAATACCATATAAATTAAGTCTATATGATCGATATGAAATGACTGTCATTATTATATATGCCATCAAAGGTAACAGAGGAGATCATCACAAAATTGACTAAATTGAAGCCTTTGTTACTTCTATGTTAAGATGGACCTTAGGGGAGATATGCAATTAAAAGGTGGAAACAGTACATTAGTTGTAGTTGATACTTTGGCAAGAGGAAAAAATTGAAAAAAGCTCTATACCGATGTAGTGATGCATTACTATCTTTAGAATTACTTTGATGAGGTGTTCTCTCATAGCATATGATCACAGACCACACAATGTGCACAAACTACAAATAGACATTTGTACATAAAAATGTTAATTTTCATAAGGTGATTAATATGTAAAGTGCATAAAATCCGACATAATATTTTAACTTTCAATATATCATATTAATTGGAAAATCAGACATTTAAGTAAATATTGTGTCATATTTAAGTAACTCACTAAGGGAATATATGGTTTTATAAAACAGTTCCTATTTCCGTTATGTTTCCTATTTTCAAGATTTTGTGAAGGAAATAGTAAAAACAAAAGGAAAATAAACCATTTTAAACCCTAACAAAAAAATTGCTTTTTACTTTTTCCTTCAAAAAATCCTAAAAATAAGAAACAAAAAGAAAACAAGATGACAATTTTATTATTAATATTGAAAACAGAAATTTTTCTGAAACCAAATAGATCTTAATCCTGCCTGCAATTCAAGTTTCCTAGCAAATTTCAACTGCTATGAACTAAGTTATTACAAAAGTGACATAATGGCATTGACTTTAATATCAATCAGCATGGACTTGACAAACTTGAGCCCATTACCAAATTCAAAAACTAGAATCATAAAATACTGTTGTAATACGGAGTCATAATTTCACATAACATGTATGGGTAATCTATATCTCCATTAATGCAAGGTAGATTCAGTCAAGCAATGTGATGAGCACAAGTCATAAGTAGATGATGAATTAATAAACCGTAAGTGAAAAGAGAAAATAAATAAATAAATAAATAACATTACCGTGCTCTAACCCTTTTTGCACGTTTGATATGTCTCTTCAATAGATCATGTGGTGATAAGTGCTCAACAGATTTCTCATCCTGAAAGCAGAAACAAGTATAACTCAGTGGGTAGGGAAGAATAGGATCAAAACCCAGAGAATTGAAGAAAAAAATTGTCTTCAACAGAAGCATTACTTAAGAAAAATCTGCAAGAGAAATGCAGTATGCCAAAAGTCTTACACCCAAGTCCCAACACAAGTTGTGCTGAAGAAATGGCTGATTTCAATGTCAATGCATATTTCACTTACACAAATTGTTTAATTGCCTTAATATATATAGACAGTAACCAGAAAAATCAACCTCTTCATGCTCGTCTTCTTCTTTTTCATCTTCTTTCTTGTTTGATGTAAGACTAGCAACCATAGATACAGGCAATGGTTTGGGAAGTGCCTTCATTACATCTTTCTGCTGTGGCTGCCAAGTATAATGAAATATAAGATAATAAATAAATAACACATAAACAAATCTATATGAAAGACTCATCCTCCAAAGGTGAGTCTTCAATCATAACACCTGATCCTTTAATACTAAGGGAAAAAATTACAAAGGATGAAACTAAATACATAATTTCCATATTATTTGTAACCAAATTTTTAGAAGACCCGTTTGAAAAAACAGATAATAAACTTTCCATTAATGTCGTTACTTGTTATGCTTAGCCTATTCCATTCTTAGACACCACCTTTATTTAGTTGCAAATCCAACATTTGGTGTATGAAGAATATACAGCCAATATATTTATCAAGTCTCCTCGACTACTTGTACAGTAGCAGAAATTTGATTGCCGTAGAACTAAAAATGGGAATTGAATCATACCAAAAGCATGGCAAATGGCAATAGTGTATGTTGTTTTATAGATCATCAAAACATAATGCAATTATCATTTCATCAATGTTAAGTAAATTATGATCAAAATAGACTTATTTTCCTATTTTTGTTTTGTACTTGCATAAGAATATTTGGTTATGTCATCATTACATGCTTTAACTCAAACAGATTTCAAATGCTATAAGGAACCTAGATATAACTCAAACCTGGCTGTCTGCATTTATACCATTTATCAACCATGATCTACAAAGTGCATACATAGAAGCATCCTCTGTTATTCTGACCTAAAAATTTTGAAATATAACATAATTATCAAAACAGATTAGAAAAAATACCACTACATAAACTTACGTAGTTAGCTCATAATACTAACTCACTGTCATAACTCAATCAACAATACCAGAAAATTTCCAATTAAAATCATTGATCTATATATATTATTTAAAAATTACGTATCTATTAGATATTAGTTAGTTGCAAAACTGTCAAGGTTTGGTCGTTGAGCAAGACACCAGGAAAGATGGAAGAGCTACTTTTAAGTTATTTAACAAAGGACGTGAGACCCTTTTGCAATCAGATAGGCAAAATACTAGGGAGGAGGAGGACCAAAAATGTATTTTATTGGAGGTTTCAAAAGTCTAAAGTTAATGATAATATACCTATTGAGGTATGGAAATGCCTTGGAGAGAAGGGCATAAGTTGAATCACAAAGTTGTTCAATTATGTCATTACATCCAAGAAAATGTGTAAAAGGACTACCTTAGTTCCTATCTACAAAAACAATGGAGACACAAAATTGCGCAAATGCACCACAGAATTCTTAAAACTGCACAGTTCCACAGGATCTTGACCTCTTTTTTATCTTCCAAACCTAGCTTGTAAGAGAAATCCACTCTTCTTGATCATATCTTATGACTTCTTTGATAATCCTTTGCCATTCTATATATTCTGTAAATTCGAATTCATGAATGAAGTACCTCTCTCTGTTTTAAATAAGAAAACAAACTAAAACTACTACTCCCTTCAAATTCTTAGCTGAGGTCACATGTAAGTAACTGTAAACAAAAAATTATCTATCAAGATATAATGCCTATGTAATGACTGATGAATAGTGAATCATATATCTCGATTACTTTACTACTTTCCTTGCTAGAGCCCTCTCTCCTTGCAAGAACAAGGGTGAAAGAAGACTAATCAAGACTAATAGAATCCACTTGGTGAGTGAGTTTAATGCAAATAACTACAGTTGGAGTTCTTTATGGTTATGATACCTACAAAATCACAGGATAAAATGACAACACCATCCACAACACCTTATGGAAAAACTTTGTAGGATTACTCAAAATAAACCTGTCTAGTGAGTCTAAGGCACATGAAATCAAGGTATGGAACTGAGAGAAAGAAGGGATCAAATAGGCTATCAACTTTTCAGAAGTTAAGGGTGCTTGGATCATAGCCACTGAAAGTTTATAAAGACAAGTGTAAGTTAGAAATTAAAATAAGATTAGAAGACAAAAATATAGATATAAACTTCTAAAGATGCCATATAGACATGTTGGCAGATAGATGTTAAGCTTGTCACAGATTCCAATGAGTTTTAAGAAGAATTCAATCAATCACTTGCAATCTAATGAGATTTTGGAGCCACGAGAGGTGATCAAACAAAGTCACACAAACAAAAGAAGAGCATACCCTAGTGTAAAATGTAGATGAATTCATTAGGAACTCTACTGTAAGACATACAATGCAAAGGATGCGAAATAAGAGAATGAGGGCTCACTCTTCTATCTCTGACAACCGAAAGAGTATCATCTCTGCTCCTTTCCCTGAAAGACACATCATTTCTGTCAATTTGTCTCCCTTACCAAAGGTAAATATAACAGAACATTAAAACAGGTACATGACACATCTTTCAAGAATTCACCTTGTGCTTGCATCTTTATAACCATTGCCATCAGGAACTGCAAATCGAGGAGCAGCCTACAACAAAACCAAAAACACAAGAAAGTAACACTTCAAAAAAATGTTTTCAGCGCAGCAACACCAAATGGCAGCTCGAAAGATGCCTGCAAAACTGATTGCAAAGAAGAACAAGAAGACACTTCCCAAGCACCCCATTCTACTTGGGTTCACCATAACTTTCAATTCAAATCGTACAATTATTTAAATTTGTTTTAGAATTAGAATCTAGGGACATAAAAGGAAGAATCACAATTTTATTTCCGTTTTCATTTCCTCCAATGAACAATGTCATGCTAAAAGGAATCATGTGATCTTGAAGGAAAACAAGCGAACAACACAACAAAAGAACCCACTTTTAAAAGCACGTCATTCCACTTGGCCCCAAAAGATTGATTGAAGCCAAACAAAAAAAAATTCCATTTTTATTCAACCTTCAATGAACAATGTCATCTTAAAAAGGAAGCTTTTGATCATAATAGCGGGCAACAACAACTTCAAGGCACACCATTCCACTTACCTTCACCGCCACATTCATTGCAGCCAATCCCAAAACCAAAAGAAGAAAAAAAAAGAAAAACTAAAACGCACAATCCTTTATTCGTCTTTCCTTACGTCACCCAATTAAAGGATTCAAAGCACCAAGAAGATCCAAAATTCAAACCTTTGCGTGAGCTGAGACCGCCGCGGCACCCATGGCGGCACCGGAGGCAGCACCTGCCGGCGGAGCGTAGCCGCAATGAACGTAACGCAACGGGGGCGGCCTGGTCATATGCAATGCGTGATTGATATAGTCCATGTGAGCGGAGGCCATGGCGCGGACGCCATGGGAGTACACCAAGGGCGGCGGAGGGGGCGGCGGCGGCGGGTACCCCGTCACGTGGTCGGGTCTGACTCCCTTGGGGAGGAATCCGCTGCCGAAAGGGTAGAGAAAGGGGTGAGATGGGTCATGGGGTTTGGGCAAGTGAGGGGTTGGGGCACGAATTGGGAGCGGTGGTGGTGGTGGTTGTTGTTGGGGTGGATAGAAGGGCGGTTGCTGTTGAGGTGAGGGGTGGTGGAGCAGAGATATGGGTCTTGATGCTGCGGCGGAGGTTGTGGCGGCGGGATCGAGAGGCATGGTGGTTTTGGAAGGGGTTTCAGTGAGAGTGAGGAGGAAGTGTTGTTAATTTTGAATGCGTTGTTGGTCTTATGGTTAGCGAGCATGGCAGAGGAAAAAGGGAGGGAAAGGAAAAGGAAAAGTCAAGTAAGGGCAAAAAGCTAATAATAGCTGGGTTCCGGTTTCATTGTGGACCCGCCCGCCACAAGCAGCGCGTGTATTACAACGCTGAGAAACGTTTTTAGTAGAGATATACGGGGCTTGGTCTTGAAGTTGTTGTTGCCCGCTATTAAGATTTAAACCCTAAACCGTCAAACATGGGAGAGAGTGAAAGAGATAATTTACACAGTATTAAAAAGGATTCTACAAATTAACTGCTTACTACCATGTGTAGTTCTATAGACAAATTTAAACATAAGCCATGAATGACATGGGGTGCAATATATAATTAGTATTTATTATGAATTAAAGTTATTATTTTAATTAAAAAAGTAGTGTTATTTGGTTGTGATTTTAGAAGCTAAAGTAACAAATTTTAATAATATTTTTATTAAATATTTTTAAAATATTGTACCATTAAAAAGCTTAATATCAGCACGAAATAATAGTAAGAAAGTAATCAAGTTGAACTTAAATTCAAGAGTTGCGAAACACATAACAATATCAATGAATTTAAAAGAATGCCCAAAAAATGGAAATATCCCATTATCAAATCTGATATAAAATTAACTAAATCATTTGAAATCGTCTTTCTCTTTGTTGATGTTCTTGATCAGCTTACAACCATGTCCATCTTTGTTGGAGATGGTGAAAGTTTGATTTTACAATCTCTTTGATGGGGTAAGCGGCAACACATCTACAGCGACCTCTCCAGCACTTGACTCAATAGCATCATACTCTTTGGATCCTTTGACTTCAGAAAAAAATCTCGATCATCAAATTATACACGATGATAAGAATCAAAAAAATTTAATAATAGGTAAATAACAAAATCAATTATATCAACATATACGTAAATTTTAAAAATAAAATTGAGTTCAACTCATACCATTTTATTCAAAGAGCTTGTATCAGGCTAATTCTAACCTGCACCAGGCACTTGCCAAGACCATTTTGGTCTGGGGCAGAATATAATAACTTGAAAAATTGAGGGACCAAGTAGCTAAATAAATGTTACTGTTATACATTATATCTTTTATGATTAATGGAGCATTAATTATGGTCGAAAAACGAAATATTAAAAGAACATAGCAATTGAAAAACGAGAAGAATGTGGGTTGGCCGTTCGACGGGAAGGCGGTGCAAGGAATAAAATCCGGCGGAGAGGAGAGGTGGTACGATGAATAATCTATTGGGGTGGTGTTCACAGGAGCAGAAGTAGAGATCTGTGGCCCTTTGTTGACGGAGAAGGTAAGTGAAATAAATCATGGTCCTTTATGGGTTTGGCGTCGATTTTGTTGATGCTAAGTTTATGCTGAAATTGGTAGGTGTTGAATTCGTAGACTACATGTTGCAGTAGTTTGGTGATAGTTGCTAGTCTCTGATTGTTGATGCAGTGTTTTTTTTGTGGTCAAATTGGTAAAATGTATTGTTTGATTAGGTTGGTGTTTGTCCTTTTTATTGAATTTGGTGGTGGTGTGATGTGGTGTATTTGATCAAAATGAGGGGTATCTGAATTTGTGTTTGAAATTGATTGTTTTAATCCATTGTAGTCTACTTGAAAAAAAAGAAAAAAAAGAAATTGATAGTATGTTTGAACTTTGATTGTTTTAATTAGTTGTAGTTCGATTCAAAATGGAGCAGAAGGTTCAAATGTGCAGGAAAGTAATGATACCGTGGCCTCAATCCTTGTTGATGGAATAGGATGCTTCGCGGACATAGAGTTTAATTCATTGACGCCAAATAATGTTAAGAAGATCCATTTTACTGATATGAATGCCGCTTATGATTTGTACAATCATTATGGTAGAGTGAAAGGGTTTTTTGTGAGGAAGTCAAAGGTGGGTCACAATGCGAAGGGACAAGTTATATGGCAAACCTTTTTGTGTTCTCGGGAGGGAAATTTGGGACAATAAGCAAGTTAAAGATTGCAGAGAACCTAAGAGGGGGGCCAAAAATCATACAAGATGTGGATGCATGGCAAAGATGAGTGTACATGTCAAAGGATTGATTGGTCATTTGTATGTTATTGGATTTGAAGATGATCATAGTCATGAACTCTTCGATGACAGGCTTAAAGGTAGGTTAAGGTCACAAAAGGCAATGCATGAAGGAGATGTTGATTACATGAATAGTTGGTTGAATGTTGGAGTTAGTGTACCAAAAATATATGATGCTATTGCAAATCGACTGGGAAGCTACCGCCTGATTAATTTTGACATTAAGGACATGTATAATCAAATTATGAAGTAAAGAAGATTGCAAGACGGGGATGCAAAAGGGACATTTAAGCACTTACGTTCTCGTCGTGTGAAAGATCCATTGATGTTTTGGAGGCATACTATAGATGTAGAGGGGAAGTTGCAACATTTGTTCTGGTGCGATGGTATGTGTCAACTTGATTATCGTGTATTTGATGATGTGCTTGGTTTTGATGCTACTTATGGTAGGAATAAGTACAAGTGTCTAGTGGTTATTTTTTTGGGCATGAATAACCACAACAACAGTGTCATTTTTGGATGTGCTATTCTTGCAAATGAAACCAAGGAAACTTACATTTGGTTGTTGACTTGGTGGAAGCGATGAAGAGGAAAGGTTCAAAGTTAGTCATTACCAATGGGGATTTGGCTATGAGAAATGCCATTAGAACAGTGTTTACAGACAGCCATCATCAGTTATGTGGTTGGCACTTGTTGCACAATTCAATATCCCATGTAGGTCAAGTGAAGTTCACGACGATGTTTAGGAAATGTATGATGGGAGACCTAGAGATTGCTGAATTTGAAACTGAATGGGCCAGGGTTATTGCAGAATTTGGGTTGCAAGACAATAGTTAGATCAAGGAGTTGTACCAAAAGAGGGGAATGTGGGCTAGTGCGTATATGAGGGGGAAGTTCTTTATAGGTATGCGAACAACATCTAGGTATGAGGCACTTCACATGCAAATTGGGAAATACATCGAGAACGAGTACAATCTCACTAAATTCATTCAACATTTTCAACGGTATCTGGAGTACATGAGAATGAAAGAAATTAAGGTTGATTTGGATTGCAGTTACGGGGAGCCAGAACTTAAAACTAAGTTATATAGTCTAGAGCGGAATGCATGCAGGCCATGTTTATGTTGATGGATGCACGAAATCCCCTAGCCTCCGTATTTATATTGTTTCACAATATGGGAGAGCAGAGAATATCAGGCATGTGTCATTTTGTCTCTAAGTGCTCATGCCTAATGATGGAATTGGAAGGAATATTGAAGAATCTAGAGCTACCAAAGTCTCTTATTTTAGGGAGGTGGACAAAGAAGGCAAAGGAGGTAATTATTGGTGAATATCCAATAGCGGGACTGATTACAGATGCAACTTTCATGAGCATGTCTGCAAAACTGTTAGATGATTATTGTGATTTGATTATCCTTGCATGTAGTTCTGTTGATGAGTATTCTGTTGTTAAGGATAAAATTGGTAATGAAAGAGCTTATCTTTGAGGGAAGAAGGTGGTTGGAAACTTGGGTGATGGACAATGCTCTATTGAAGAAAATGATGTTGGGGACCCTAGATGTGTTAAGCACAAAGGTTGTGACCGAATAGTTCCTTCTGGGAGTAGAGAATTAAAGCAAACACAACATTGTTCACTTTGTGGCATTGAAGGACACAATTGTAGGAGATTCCCATTCAAAAGCAAGGATGATTGCCGCCGTAGTAGACATGAAAATAAGGAGGATGAATTGGAGCAGTTTTACTTGGTATTGTGTTTGAATTACAAAGATTTTTTGTGTTTGTTGTTTAAGTGGTTCAAATAAGGAGGAATTTCTTTGCAGGGTGATGATTTCTAGGAAGGATAAGGGATTGAAGAAGGCGGGCCAAGGATTATGTAATGGTATGGTGACAAAGGAAATGAAAAGTACATTACAAATAGTATTTTTGTGAAATTATTGACAAACTTTTAATGTATGTCCATGTTATGGCAAGTGTGTGTATAAGGCTCACCGATTCCACTATGGCGGTGGGTATTTTGGCAAGGTTTTTTTTCTTCTTTTATCATGTGTTAAGTAACAGAATTTAAACTTTTGGCACTGTGTGCTTAGCTATTTGTTATGTTTGTAACTTACTTAAAATGTCAGGCTACGTCTTTTATGCGACCTTAGTAAACTTTTGGTGTGACCTACCTTACTTTATCTCTAAATTATGTTATGTAATTTTTTTTGTGTTGGCTTTTATGATTCAATTTTGGTTCATTGGACCGAATTTGTGTGCATTGTGTGAGTGTTGAGAACAGTTTAAAGAACTGAACCTGGATTATTGCATTGTACAGTAAATTGTACCGATAGACATAGATATAGATACTTGCATGGTTAAATTTCTGATATACAAAGTCTCATGTCATTTCTGATGTATAAATGCATGTATACATGCCATCCTACGACGTATCTAGAGGCATGCCGTGATGGGATAGCAAAATTCTTAATGCAGTGAACACCAATTTCTTATTCATGGGAAAAAAAACGGAACATCCTTGTATTTACACTAAATAAGAAAATAATCCTACATTCAAAATTGGGTTCCCAGTCTATTTTTCAAAATAGAAGAGTAGTCTTAATCCTGCTGCACTCCCGTTACATACGTCCTGCGACAGCTACCCAAAGTCAGTTGTGCAAATCTAATAGCTTAAAGAATTTTTACTACCCCTTTCAAAAATTAAACGACATGTATATACAAAATCAATTGTGACAAAATAATACCTTACATAAATTTTACTTCCCGTTTAATAAATTAAATGACAACGTCTATATACAAAGTCATTTATGCAAATTTAGGAAAAAAAACTAATTTTGGGTGGGCTAACACTCATTACATAACTCTCCCGCAATGATAAATTCATAAACACATTTTTTTCCTTAAATATATTTGTGTATTGATATTTTTTAATTTAAAAACATTGTTTTTTGATAAATTGGGGAATGGATTTTAGAAGGAAAAAATAACAAACAAAACAAACACGCATCTTACACACAAAAATTTTGGGGTCATAAAAGAAACCTTAATAATAATTATTAGATAAAAGGATTAGCGTAAATGATACACAATTAAGAAGAGAATACACGTTACCTACACTACTGGGATGATGCGAGTAGGATGTGGCTATCGTGATTTGGAATTGTTATTACAATAGAAGAAGCGGTAGTGATGTTGTCATGGAATAGGTGGTGGTGCTTATTTTTATTTGTAGCATATGGCTAGTGACTTCTCCACTCCAAACTTCGGAGGTCAAAACGAGTTTGCCACTGTATGGTTCAAAGGGGGGAAAAATGAGTTGGAAGTTGATCAAATTTCCAAGGATGAATCAATATATCTTTGGCCAGGGTTGGTATGAAACTTTCAACCAAAAAAGAAAAATGAAAAAAAGAAATGTCAATGACAAACTTCATTTTCTTTATTACAAGTATACCAACACCTTTTGGGTTGATATCCACAAGTCATACCACAAAAGGTATTTCAAGTAAACCACGAGTATTAACACTCATTACTATCATTATTCATCTAAACTACAATTCAAAATAGTCATTGTTGATTACATATTACTACAATTCATTCTTTCAAGGCTTTGTTATTCTAATCCAGAATAACCTCATTGTTGTTCTACAGCGCTTCCTATGAAGGATTTCTTGTCACTATTTGGGACAAAGGAACTCTCCTAAGGGGTGGCAGATGATGTCTACAATGTGCCAAGGGCCCTCAAACAAAAGGCAGAAGACGTGATGGCAAATATTTTATAATTGCCTATTTTGGATATTGGATATGGATATTTAGGGTAGCTAAGCTTACATATGCTGGGAGGCCATTTTTGCACTTATTGTGAGTGTTCCTTGCAAGACCATTTTATGAACTTATGTGCCCTATTAACCACCCTCAACCTCGTATGTATTTCACTACTTTAATTAACTATGGTTGTGGTTTCATCATTATTTTTTATTGTATTTCATCCTTGGTTTCATCACCTATTGTCACAATAAAAAATTTCTATGGAAATGTTCAACAATGTGAATAATTGAAAGACATACAACCGAGTGCCAAAATTTGGCTTAACAGTGTACTTTAACAAAATCAATGTCTCCTATTAGTTAAGCTAGTTACTTATCTGTCCAGTATTTGGGGCTTATCACATTAAATCGTCTACAATCGACCCAATGAGATACTCCCTCGTCCCTCATCTACCACTTTAGTCCAAATTTTTGTCCAAAATTATCTGTTATCATATTTTGAGATAAATTTATTAGTAAGTTTCCAACTATATCAGTACACCATTTTCAACTTAACAGAACATGTTCAGTAAAATTTTCACTAACCATAATTTTCAACTTAATACATGCGCGTTAAGCTAGAGAAACTCATAGTAAGGGATGGAGTGAGTACATACCATCACAATTTTAACTTTAAAAATTAAATTTAACAAAGTAATATTTTTTTTGTTATGCAGTTGATTTAATCCATTTTTTCCTTACCGATTTTATCACAACAAGATATTTCTACTTTACATTTATTTTTTCTTCACACCCTTTTAATTGTCTTCTTCCTTTCGTTGCACCATATACTCCTTCCATGTAATACACGCTCATATCGCTTCCACTACACTGTCGTATAGGTGCATATCAGTCACCGGAATGCAGAACTCAACACTGCCTCACAATTGCAGCTCCGCCACACTCCACCACAATCTCCTTCAAAAATTGTCATGGCCATCATCGACGCTGAATATGCCCATTTCGTGAAAGCATTACGAACAGCCTCCATAAATTTGGATTAACAATAAATTTTGATTAACAATAAATAATTACCCAAATAATTACAATTTGGACTAAAAATATTACCACTAGTAAAAATTGAAGAGTTACCCAAGGTTCATAATGCAATGTCAAAATTATTTTTTCATAACCTTTGGGGTCAAAAATAGTAATTGAACCTTATTATACAAGCTGTCCGATAAAATATCAACAGATGAAACAGTCAGACTAACTTAGAACAGATAAGCACCCAATCCATTTCAGACAAAGACCTTGTATCATTAATCAAAGACACTTTGATGTCTTCTACTGAGCCAACTGTATAATCAACATCCAATAACTTTTGTAAAATGCATGCATATGTGGTTATTAGATGAAATAAATAATGGATATTAGAGTAAAATAAGAATTGACTATTATATTAGAAAAAAAAAATAGTTATACACTTAGTGGAGGGGCATAATCTTTGAATTTTTTGATTAACTTGACATTATTAGACCCTCTTTTCACATTGTATGCGTGATCAAAGATTTTATTTGGATATATCTTTTACTCAACCTTAAATAAATCAGTCTTTCCAACCATTTGAATTAGAAGAGGACACCTTTGAATTGTCATAACCTGGGACAGTTCATGGATGAATAACCCTCACATGAATACTCCAAGACTCTTTATGCATGGGTGATGTTTGCAAAAAAATTAATTGAAGCATCCATTGTGTAAGAAACAATGATTGTAGCAGGTGTGTAGAATATGAGAGTAATAAACTAAATAATATAAAAATGATGATAAACTAAAATGACAACAAACTCTTATTTATAAATTTATAGATGTGATATCGTATTAGAAGCATTGTCAATTCAATTTGTAGATATTAAAAGATACTAATTTCAGGAACGCAATACCTCTTCTTTGAATTGTGTAAAATTTGCTAATCAAATTGAATGAAACTTGTAATTTTATTCCCAATTAATTTAACAAAATCATAATAATCGTTGCAAAACAATGTAATCAAATCAAATTGATCAAAATAGGTCAAAACAAGATAATCTCGTAATCATTGATAATCAAAACAAGATAATCTTGTAATCTTGTGGTCCGCTTTTTAAACCTCTTACAAATTAATTCTTACAATGATTTGATTAATAAAAAGTTTGTTAAAATCATATAGAACATAAAGTAATAACAAAATTCGATGAATTTAGTTCTAAAAATGGTTGAAAACAAAAAATTTAGTAGGAGAGAGTATTTATTCCATGGGTACGTGACTGAGAAAGCACCTTAAAAATATAACGTACAAAAAAATGATAAGAGTTTATCACATACGAAACAAATATAAGTGAATTAATAAGACAAAATATCGTTAAAAAAATAGAATTGCGTTTTTTAATAGAATACCAATGCTATATATACATATCAAATCAAATTACAATTACAATTAATAACGTGATGTTGCTCCTTGAAATGGTAAGAGGGAAGAAGAATGTAGATATGACAGTTGAGGACCTTCTCAAATTTTGTACCCTAAATGGGTGCATAATTTGGTTGATAGGGGAGATATACATATACACATTGAGGATAAGGAAGATCTTAAAATAGAAATTGTGGAACTTTGGTGTATTCAGTGGCATCCATTAAACCGTCCATCGATAAAAACTGTTATACAAACGTTGGAAGGAGACGAAGATATATTAGCAATACGTCATAATCCTTTTAGCTCTACAAATTGTGCTAGCAGAGGACCAACAACTTCAACAAGGCACCTAAATTTAGAGTTAGAGATGATTCATGAATGAGATGAAAATAGTCATTTGTAGATCCAATAAAAAAATAACAAATAGTTGTATAAATGAGTGACAAGTATTTTGCAATAGTCCTATAATCACTTTTTTTTTTTTTGGCAATTTTCAAGATGTAAAATGAAGTAGGCAGTCCAACAATTCCAAACCCTAAATTTATTGTTTTATCTTTTTCTCGAGCTCTCACAATTATCCTCATCATATTGAATATTTCATTTGCCTATCTCCCTTCTGAAATC
Source organism: Nissolia schottii (assembly GCA_003254905.1). NCBI lineage: Eukaryota > Viridiplantae > Streptophyta > Magnoliopsida > Fabales > Fabaceae > Nissolia > Nissolia schottii. The sequence goes on along the minus strand of QANU01057663.1, from coordinate 7,500 downwards.
TTAAATCTTAGATTAATGAAAGAGTCTCCCAATTATGGGTAACTCAAATATTATATATATATACACACACACATACATACACACACTCTCTAGTGTTTAAAAACAAAATAGCTCTAATAGGGTAGTAGCTAGAAATATAATGTAACAAGCAACCAAACTTTCTAAACTAGTTATGAAGAAATGTTTTACACAACAATGATGAAATCAAAACAGGGTGCCTCAATTAACTTCTATCACCATATAAGCTATTGTCCGATATAGGACTATTGGTGGTAGTTTCACTTAAATCACTTGTAGCAATTGTTGAGTCATCTGACGTGATTTGTTCAAAATTCAGGCTTTCATCCACTTCAATTGTTTCATTTGGATACAACAAAGGCTTTGGAGGCATTGTCAAGTCTTCAAGTTCTCCTTCAAGAATCTCTACTACGCGCTTCATTGAAGGACGATCAAAAGGCTTGAGCTGTATACACCACAATGCAACTATTATCATTTTCCTTGCAATTTTCTTTTCATCTTCATTGCCATTATCCAATTCGATTTCTTTTCCTTCACTAAATTGATCATAAACCCATGTTGGAAAAAAGATTTGGCTCGAATTTTCAGCTTGCGAGTTCACATTCTTCCGTCTGTTTGCCATTTCCATCAACAACATTCCAAAGCTATAAACATCAGCCTTATAGGAGATTCTCCCAATGTTATTGTAAAACAATTCAGGAGCAATGTATCCAATTGTTCCTCTTTTATCAGTCAAAGTTACAATGCTATGGTCAGTGGGATACAATTTCGCTAGTCCAAAATCAGAAACCTTAGGAATAAACTTCTCATCAAGAAGAATATTATGGGGCTTGATATCAAAATGTAGAATTTGCATGTCACAACCATGATGAAGATAAGAAATCCCACAAGCAATTCCCAGAGATATTTCATGTATTTTCTCATAACTTAAGGGAATACTTCCTTCTTTGGAGAAAATATATTTATCAAGTGACCCATTTGACATGAAATCATACACAAGAGCACGCTTTGTTCCTTCAACACAAAATCCAATAAGTCGAACTACATTCACATGATGTATTCTTCCTATGGTTGCCACCTCATTAATAAAGTCCTGCCCACTTCCTTTGGACTCTTTCAACATCTTAATTGCTACATGAGGGCCACTGCGCAATTTCCCCTTGTATACAGAGCCGAAGCCACCTTGGCCCAACGTCACCTCAAAATTTTTTGTCATTTTCTTAATTTCTTTATATGAGTACCTTATGGGTGCGAGGTTATTATCTTGCAGAAAATTCTCAATGTTCACATAGGTTGATAAATGTCTTTTACGCCAATTGTAGATCAATAGAACAACTAGCAATGTAACTCCAAACAGAACCCTAAATGCAGTAACCAATAATGGAGCATACCATCCTACCCCTGTATCGGGATATTCCGAGATATTTTTTGGATCACGAAACCTTATTAGACCGTACATTCCTGTTTGAGTATATTTGTTATAATTTATGCATCTACCAAAAAGTTACTTAAAAGAGAGTAAAAAGCACAACTATGCCAAAAATTGAAGGGGAAAAAAAAGCTTCGAGATCTCACCGTATAAAAGGCTATGCACATTTCGTAGAAACTCTGAAAATAGAATAAAAAGAAGAATCACAAACGTCAAATTAATTTTCAATTTAGACATATAACCATGCACTCAAAGAATAAAATGAAGATGAAGAACAAATTAAAAAAATGAACAAATGGTATATAGCATTTAACAAAGAAAACGAAAGCTCTGCCTGGGTGTATGACGAATGCTGAAATGTCCTTGCTAATAAATGGCTCTCCATCCAACCCTTTTACAATGGAGCGTGAAATAAGGTAAGAGGATTCAATTTAGCCATTTCTTTTTTAAAAAATGTTACTTGAACATTTTAAGAATGGTAGAAACCTTGTTTTTCTTCTCACGCATTTTAATTTTGGGACCAATCATGTTACATGATAGACCTTGTGAGAGATGTGAGAATGTGTCTACACCTTTTATAGTGTGTTTGATTTTCAATTTAAAAAGACAAAATTGATTTTGAAGCATTGAAAATGAAAAAGTTTCACTTTTACTCGAGCATGAATCAATTTTAGGATAACCGACTTGTTTTTCAAATATGCATAAAATAACATAACTCTTTCTCTTTTTGTCATGGTTGCAGAGATTTTGGATAAATTGTTGTAGAAAGCCTTGGTAGATGTAAAAATAGAATGGAGTGTGGAATAAGCTACGTTCAGACGACACTAAATTTCTTCAATTTCTATTCAGACCATTCATGCCTAAATCTTTCCACGTATTCCGCAAATAATAAAAAGTATAATGAAAAAATTTAGAATAGGAAGGAAATTATTTACTTACCTCCAGTGTAAAAGCCAATTATTCTTCGAATCCCTAAGACATAAGGAAAAAAAAGAAATAATAAATAATATAAAAATAATTTAATAAATTAATAATCCAAATTTTTTATTTAATGAATGAACACATTTATCATATGTCTTATTTTTAGAATAATTATTCTATGACTCATACTTTAAATAGTTTACCTTAAATATATAATTAAATGATAATATAAATATTTGTTTTTTTGCATTATTATATATTATCAATATAAATTTTTTTATACTATCATATACATAGCTGTAGAATATATAACTGTTGTTACCGCATTGGTGGAGTGAAGGATACGGATATGAACAGACATCGGACCTACACCGAACATCCTGAGCGGTTGTGTTGAGATAGCAATCGCTGGATCCACAGTTGTGTTGACGACAAGTGGCGTGCAACCAGGAGAGCTCAAATCCATAGGCCAGCGCCCTGTGCATATCACTGTACGATATGTTCCAATCCTCATAGGGCTGCTGTTGCTGGAGTTGAAAGAAGCCAGATGTTGGAGCAATTAACTTGACGTGGCAGCCAGGCTTCCATCCCCTTCCCGCGGTATCCAAGTCCACAGCAACAACGTATGTATGCAAATCCAAGCAGGTGGAGGAGTTATTGTTCTTGTTCTTGTCCGCATGAGGACGATATTCGCTCACCGTGCTGTTACAGCTCATGTAAATTACGTGCTCAAACAGAACAACGCTTTGAAATAGGTTCCACTTTTGAGTGGCATGGTATGCATCCACATCCGCGTCCACGGGCATGGAGATAACATCGCTGAAATTGGATTTGTACAAGAAGTGGCGAGGGATGGAGGCGCAATCGGCCTCTTGAATACCGGGATCCACGAGTCTGATTGTGTAGTTGTTGTAATTGATTGCTTGTACATGGTAGTACTCTGCCGCTGCCTCCATTAAGCGCAACATTGCAACGTCGTTCATGCACTCAAGCTCATAGCGGCGGTCGCCGCAGCCTTTGGGGTCGTCTTTCAGTCGGAATGGATGGGTTATGTTGGTGATTTTGCCACATGATGAAACACAACTCTGGCTCTGTTGCTCACCCCAACTTGGGTGAGCTGCCATAGCCAACACCAAAACGGCCCAACAGATGAACGCTGAACCTGAAACCATCTTTCACTCGCAATTGCAATTGGCTCCGGAAGTTCACTCTCTTCTTTCCTGGTTCGACGAATATTAATTTTATATACTATTTAGAAAGAATAGTCGAACATAATAATTTCATCCATTATTTCCCGGAAGTTCGCCTAGCTAAGACAGTGAAAGGACAGTGATCGTTCAAAACGAGACAAATAATTGTGTTGAAAATTTCAACACAGTGTAAAATGGGGCACTCAGGTCTTGTTTCCAGTTTGACTCAGACAAACTACGTTATTAATTACAGATTTGCCGCTAGCATGACTTTTAAGTCTACCCAGAAATTGCTAAAATCTAATCAGTAACCATCAATAGCTCTTATCTCAATTTATACCAGAAAATGGTGAAAATGTATACTTAGTGAATTTCATTGTACGCGGCATGCTTTATATACAAAGAAGGTGGTCTACCATATTGCCTAACTAAAGGGATGCACGGTAGCAGTCCCCGTAACAACCGTTAGAAACTACAACGGCTATAATAAAAGGGAAATGAAACTAAAACAGAAATGAATGTGAATGCATCAGTGATGCATTGCTGTAGCTTCGAAACCACTTCCCTTTAGCCACCCTTACAAGAATCATCATCATCTATTACTCCCCTAGGACTATCAAAATGGGCTCGGTCCGTTTACCCGGTTAAATAGGCGGACTTTACATGCAAAAAATAGGCCCGTGAAAATTTTTAAATAATTTTTTAATGGTTTTTTTTAATTTTTTGATTTTTTTTATTTTTCTTGAATTTCTTTAAATTTTTTTAAATTTTTTATTTTTTTAAAAAAATAAACGGGCTAGTGGGCGGCCCATTTAGGCCCGCGGACCTAAATGGGCGGGCCATAAATGGGCTGACCCGCCCGTTTTGACAGCCCTAATCATTCCAAGCTTGGACACAAGATGAACAAACACACGAAGGGAGAGAGCCTTGGTGAGTATGTCTACACATTGCTCAGCAGTGGCAATGGGAAGTAAACGCATCAAGCCAGCCTGAAATTTCTCTAAATAGTTTTTAACCTATTTGAGTTAGTGAAACCTATTTGAGTTAGTGAAACACATGATAATTTTTAACCAAAAATAAACTATTAGGTACCCTAAATTTTTAGAGGCGTGATTATTGCACCATTGTTCATTGCACACCCATTGTATACCTGATGCAATAACTGTCCACGGCGCCACACTCTCGAATGACGTGTCCACTCTCTCAAAAAGCTTGTGTGACACAACCGTAACTGTTTCGTCTCAAAGCACCGATGTTTCTTCTCAGCGCCAATGCGTGTGGCACGACATAACGTTTCATCTCCCAGAAATGACAAAGATTGTGTCTAAGAAAAGCAAAAGGTTGCGCTAGAATATGAAAAGGGTTGTGTCTGAGTAAAATATATGATTGTGCCTTTTATATGAAAAAGGTTGTGTCTGAGTAAAGGAAACAGTTGCGTCTGAGATATGAAAAGGATCGTGTCTGAGTAAAGTAAATAGTTGTGTCTAAGATACGCAAAGGGTTGTGTCTCGTTCTCTACTACGGTTGTGTCTTTATTAACATGTGCGTGTCACACACTTATTAAATCCCTCATTAAATGGTTGAGTATAAGTAATCTCTCATTAAATCCCTTTTCGCCCCTTCTCACAACTATTCACATTTCGTAGAGAGCACGAAAACCTTTCTTTTCCCACAAACATGATCTTCTCGTCTTCCTCTCAGTTACTGCTTCTTCTTCCTCCTTCATCTGCAACCCACATTTTCCATCTCTTCCATCATAAGGCTTTCTCGTCCCTGTAACTACTAATCTAGTAAGACCTAACCCTTACTAGTTTTGTTTTCTTTTTGCAGGTTAATCGTCAAACAAAAATTATTTTAGTTCACATCAAGTTTACTTTTGCTATTTTTGCTTGCGATCGAGACCTTTTTTATTTCGGCTAAATATTGGTTATGTCTTGTTGTTTACGAAAGTTACGTCTCATTTTACGAACAGTTGTTTCTAAAAATGACAAAGGTGCTATCAGAGTAAAACAAATGGTTCTGTCTAAGAAATGAAAAAGGTTGTGTCCAAGTAAATGAAAAAGGTTGTTCTGAGTAAAGCACACGGTTGTGTCTAGGATACGACATGGGTTGTGTTTGAGTAAAATAAATGGTTGTGTCTCGTACTTTGTGACGGTTAGGTCTTTGTTTGATAGATGATTGTGTCTTTTAACATTGTACAGTTGTGTCTTCCTGTTGTGTTTGGTTATGTCTAGTTGTGTCTCGTAGTTATGTCTTTCTTCATTACATTTGCCACATTATGGAGCTATGGATGCCTGGCGTACAAATGCCAACTTGGACAGATGTAAGAATAATTCAATTGTTTTCTTTAATGGTTATGTCTTTCTATATTATATAGTTGTGTCTAATTGTGCTACGTGGCTGTGTCTGAAAATATTTTATAGTTGTGTCTGATGATGCTAGAAGGTTGTGTTTATTTGTGTTATACAGTTGTGTTTGACTATATTATATGGTTTTGTCTATATTAATTTTGTTTTTTTGTCTATATTAACGGACCGACTGCACCGTCTTGCGAAAATAAATTTTGTATGACATGCTCCTTCACCCATCTAACAAGATGCATGAGCAGTTGGTACAAATGATGCAGCAGCAGGGCAAATACACACGTCGCAACAAAAGGGAACAAAAGGCAGGTGTGAATGCGCATAGCCCTTTTTGTAATCCAAACACAGATGAACTACTGAAGGGAAAAAAGGGCTCGCCAAAGAGAAAACAACGAAACTAGTTCTATTTTTATTTCTTTTTTAAAGACAAAATTATATGTTTGTGTATATTTGTACATACTTTATTAATATAGACAAAACCAATAAAGAAAAAAAATGAGCATTTTTTATTCTTGCACTGCTACATACATATTACTGTATCAGTTAGGTCTTGTGTAAATATATCGTTAGTCAAAATTGGTTATGTCTAATAAAAATAAATGGTTGAGTCTGAAATATGAAATGGGTTGTGTCTGACTAAAGTAAACGGTTGTGTCTGAAATATGAAAATGGTTGTGTCTAACTAAGACAAATGGTTGTGTTTGACGAAAGTGAATGATTGTGTCTAAGATATGAACATAGTTGTGTCTACTAACATAGCAATTGTGTTGTAAGAGACCTAACCATTATTCAGTTGTAGACCTAACGATTATTCAATCGTAGACCTAACCTATCAACTTTGTAATTCATTCGTTAAAATACCTTCAGGTTCTTCAACGTTTGACAACATCATCGCTGCATTCTCGTCATATGTTGCTAAAATAATCTCTTCATTGTTAACGTCAATGGTACCTTGAGTTGCAATGCTAGGGCCACGTACTATACTTTTTTTGAAGTAAGACACAACGATTGTGTTATACGAGACCTAACCGTTGTTGAATTTTAGACACAACCATCGTGTTGTATAAGACACAACCATCTTATTATAAGAGACCTAACCTTAGTTTTATTCTAGACCTAACTGTTGTTTAACTTCAGACACAACCGTTGTTCATCTTTAGACACAATCTTTGTTTATATTTAGACACAACCGTCATATCTTTAGCGATTCGGCGTCGACAGCTCCATGACGCAGAATAGAGATGAAAAATTAACAGATAAGAAAACACAGAGATGAAAAATGAACAAGATAAACAAGAAAACGTGGAGATGAAAAACGAACAAAGAAGAAAGCGCAAAGATGAAAAACGAACAAGAGGAGCAAGAAAATGTAGAGCAAAACACAGAGCAAAACGCATAGAGTGAGAAAACGAAGAGAGATGAATAAGGCGATTATCTCGAAGAAGTAGAATGGTTTGTTAGGGTGGTTTTGCTGACTTAGTCGAGATGGTTTTGCAAAATAGGGTGGATGTGCAACATGTGTGCAAGGGGTGAGTGTGCAAGAATAATTATCCAAATTTTTAATGTGATAAAGGAGTAA
>QANU01057659.1:14295-24933 GCA_003254905.1 Nissolia schottii | reverse complement strand
AGAAATTCTCTTATACGTTCGGAAGAACCCTGAGTGACCACCTATTTTGGTGTCATGGAACTCTTGAAGGATTTTCGGGATTAACTTGGACTGCTTGGGGACAGCTAGACGTCCATGGTGCAATAGTCTGCCATTCTGGATAGTATACCCTGCAGGTGCGGGTTCCCCTGCTATAAGACTCTGCATGATGCCCTTGAGCTTCGGATCATTGTGGACCTCTTCGGCTAGGCCTTCCCATTCACTTGCAGAGACCATGGATACCGATGCCATTTGAAATTTCTGTGACAGAGCATCAGCCACTCTGTTATCTGTACCTGCCTTGTATTTTATCTCAAAATCAAATCCCAACAATTTCGACAACCATTTCTGCTGTTCCTCGCCCCCAACTCGCTGGTCTAGAAGAAACTTTAAACTCTTCTGGTCGGTAAAGACTGTAAACTTCCTGCCGAGCAAATAATGACGCCATTTCTGAATGGCTAAGACCATCGCCATTAATTCTCGCTCATATACAGACTTGGCCTGAGCCCGTTCGGAGAGTTTTTGGCTCATGTAGGCGACGGGTCTCCCTTCTTGCATCAGCACAGCCCCTATGCCCTTGCCTGAGGCATCGGTTTCAAGAGAAAAGGGCCTGGAGAATGAGGGAACAGCCAGAACTGGAAGGGTAGTCATGGCTGTCTTGAGGGTATCAAAAGCGGATTGTGCTTCTTCACTCCACCGAAACTGATCTTTCTTGAGGAGCTGAGTGAGCGGCCACGCAATTCGCCCGTAATTCTTCACGAAACGTCTATAGTACCCTGTGAGTCCCAAAAATCCCCTTAAGGCCTTGAGATCCTTCGGAATGGGCCAGTCACTCATGTCTTGAATCTTCTTGGGGTCCGCTGCCACCCCATCTTTTGAAACAATGTGTCCGAGATAATCAATTCGATCCTAGACAAACCTGCATTTTTTCTTGTTAAGAAAGAGCTGATGTTGTCTTAATACCTCAAATACCTGCTGAAGGTGCCCCCAATGTTGTGACAGGTCGTGGCTATAAATTAATATATCATCAAAGAATACAAGGACAAACTTTCTCAGAAAGGGTCTTAATAGTTGGTTCATGAGTGCCTGAAAAGTAGATGGTGCGTTAGTTAAACCGAATGGCATTACCAAAAACTCATAGTGCCCTTCATGGGTACGGAAGGCTGTCTTGTGAACGTCCTCTGCTCGCATCCTGATCTGGTGGTATCCAGATTTTAAATCCAGTTTGGAAAAAATTGCAGCAGTACCTATCTCATCAAGTAGTTCATCAATCACAGGAATAGGAAATTTGTCTGTTATTGTTTCCTTGTTTAAGGCACGGTAATCTACACAAAAACGCCACCCTCCATCTTTCTTCTTCACTAAAATCACTGGGCTTGCGAAAGGGCTAGTACTCGGCCTAATTATACCTGATTGAAGCATTTCAGTGACAATAATCTCAATTTCGGTCTTTTGGTAATGGGGATACCTGTAAGGCCGGATGCGGGGAATGGTGGAACCTTCTTTAAGGTGAATGGCATGGTCATTGGGGCGCTGTGGGGGGAGTCCTACTGGTGGCTGGAAAAGGTCTTGGAATTCCTGCAAAAACAACTCAGTTTCGGTAGTCATTGATTCCCCCTCCGTGGGTGGTTCAGGTTCTACGGCCAAAGATGTAATGACATATCCTTCGCCCTTTCCTTTGAGAGCATGTAGGGTGTTCTTCCATGATGCTCTGCTCCTGCTTAGAGAGGGATCCCCCTTTAAAAATCTGTCCTCCCCATCCTGCTTCCAACTTAGAGTTAATTCCCTGTAGTTTCCTATAAACTCCCCCAGGCTTGCCAACCATCCTGCCCCCAATACGACCTCCGAACACCCTAATTTCATCACAAAGAAATCCTGCTGAAGCTTTACTCCCTGTATTTGTAGTTGGACATTCTCGCAGCCTTCGTTTCCTTTCTCAATTGCTCCATTCCCCACCTCCACTTGGAATTCCCTGATTCGTTTCACAGGAATGTGCAGCCTCCGAACCACCTCGATGGCTAAAAAATTGGCTGAAGCTCCGGGGTCAATTAGCACCATTACGGACTCCCCTTGTATCTCCCCTAGTACTTTGAAGGTCTTGTGGGACGTGAGCCCCCAATAGCTGTAAGCGGACAGCTGCAGATCAGATTTTTCTTCCCCTACTCCGGGCCCCTCTTCCGGTGGTACGGCTTCTTCTTTTTCCCCATTCTCTTCATCCTCACCCAAAATTATTATTTGGAAATTTTTCATAGTGCATTTGTGGTCATGACTCCATCTTTCCCCGCAGCGAAAACAGAGGCCCCTCCTCTGCCTCTCTGCCCATTCATCATTGGATAATCTCCTGGTGTTGTTGGTTCTCGAGTTGCTCGAGGAAGCTGCATTGGACCCTGGATTGGGTGCTGGTCGGTTGGCGACGGAGGCCTCTGAAGCTTTCGGAATGGTGCTGTGACTCAACTCTCCCCTGCCCCCTCCCCTGTTATCCGGTGGTCTCGTAACACCTGCTACCCTGGAGTAGGGCGTCCCTGAGGCTCCACTACTGCTCCTATAATTACTCTCCCACCTACGGTTTCCCGGACTGAGGCCGGTCTCCCTCCATGCCCTGTTTCTCCATTCAATGGCCATTGCTTTGTCCATTAACGTGGGTAAATTTGCAAATTTAGCCACTTCAATTTCTGCCTGAATTTCTTTCTTCAGCCCATTAGCAAAAATGCACATTAAAGCTTCAGCTCCTAGGCCCTTGTGAGACCTAACCGCGGCCTCGAACTCCCACCGGTAGCGCGCTACATCCTCTACCTGCCTAACCTCCAGCAGTGCTGCTAGTGGGTTAAGGGCAGCCCCTGGTTGGAATCTCTTCAGCACATCCTCCCTGAAACGGTCCCAATGCAAGAACGGCGTGTGCTCCTCCGACCATTCCATCCAAGTGAGAGCTTCGCCTTCCAATGCTAGGGTAACGATGTCCAATTTATCCTGCAAGGCCACTTGGGTGACCCTAAAATACCTTTCCATCTTAACAAGCCACTCCGAAGCCCCTTCACCAGAAAAAACTGGTACATCCAATTTACGGTTGGTTTCGAACCTCCTGGCTTCTGGCTCCTCTCTATCATTCCCTTCTCCCCCTCCTTGGCCTCCAGACCCTCGGCCTTCTTCTTCCTGGTTCCCTTCGGTCTGCCTTGGTGGCAGTCTGTCCATAATTTGCTGAAACATAGCCATCGTATTTGCGTGCGTCGCCTCCTGGTTCTCCCGCATTACCTCCTGGTTCGCTCTCATTTCTGCCATCTGTCATTCTAACAAATCCATCCTCGAGTCCATGGTTGCGCGCGTGGAAACCATACAAGTCTCCCAAGAACGATGCTCTGATACCAGTTGTAAGAACTGGTATCCGAAAATAAAGAATGGATGAATAAACTGCTGAATTTATTAATTAATAACAGGAATTCCAGTGGGGAATTTCCTGGCAGAACCTAAACAAGCCCAAGGGCTGAAAATAAAGAAAACAGAATTAAGAAAATTGCCTGGGAAATAATGGATCCCTTGGTCCCCTTAGAGTTCTGGCTAAAAGTCTGAATACCCCCTTTCTCCCCTCACGGTCTCTCAAATACAATCAGCTAGAGAGAATCACTGCTTGAAAATCCCTAAAATCCCTCACCTTCCCCTTTTATCTGCAACTAACTTATTTTATCTGATACAATAAAATAACACAGCTAATCAATCAGATTCTGTCTAATTTAAATTCAAAATACTTATTTTGCTGATCTATTCTTTCCTCTTCTGGTATAATGACACGGAAAAGGAATAATATCCTTTCCTTTCTTAACTGAATCCGTGGCCGGTGGGTATGTAACACATACATAAAAGAAAGACACAAGGCTGCTAATATTGCAGTTCCTCACAACAAGAAGGTTACTTNAAAAGAGGGAAAGGCTGTTTGGATATCTGTGACGGATTCCCATGAGCTTTCGAAGTCTGGAAGGTGCTTCCACTTCAACAATACTTCCCACTGGTTAGCTAGGTTCCTGCGGACTGCTAGGACTTGCTGTGGCTTGACCTGCAGCTCAAAGTCCTCTGTCCGAGCTACCGGGAGAGGTTGAATCTGCGTGGTGGGGGCTACACATTTCTTTAGTAGTGAGACATGAAAAACAGGATGGACACGGGCTCCTTCGGGCAACTTGAGCTTGTATGCGACCAGCCCCACTCTGGATAGTACTTCAAACGGACCATAATAACGTGGACTGAGCTTTTGGTTTACTCTCTTGGCTAAGGTTTTCATCCTGTATGGTTGCAGCTTGAGATAGACTAAGTCCCCCGGTTCAAAGGACACATCTCTTCGTTTCTTGTCCGCGTAAGTGCGCATCCTATTTTGGGCCCTCTCCAATTGAAATCGTAGCTCATCTAGCATGTGGTTCCTTTCTTCCATTAGGTGTCTGACTTCTTCCACTGCTGTCTCACCACCGCCTCTTAGAAGAACTGGTGGGTCTCTCCCATATAGAGCTCGGAAAGGCGTCATCTTGATGGATCCATGGTAATTGGTGTTATACCAATATTCAGCCCCATTGAGCCAGCGTGGCCACTGTTTGGGCTTCGAACCCGTAAAACACCGAAGATATGTCTCCACACACTTGTTGACTGCTTCGCTTTGCCCGTCGGTCTGCGGGTGATCTGCTGTGCTCATTTTAAGAGCAGTTCCTGCCTCTTTAAACATCTCGGACCAGAAGGTACTCATGAATAACCGGTCACAATCTGAAACTATAGAGTTTGGGAACCCGTGAAGCTTCACTATTTCCTTAACGAACAGGTCAGCCACCTCCTTAGCTGAATATGGGTGGGACAGCGGAAAGAAATGTGCAAACTTGGTCATTCGATCTACCACTACCAGGATGGTGTCCTTCCCTTGGGCCTTGGGCAAGCCTCCAATAAAATCCATAGCTATTTCCGACCATACATTCACGGGAACTGGGAGGGGCTGTAACAGGCCTGCAGGGGTCAAAGTGGAGTGTTTGTTGGTTTGGCAAGTAGGGCACTGGCGCACGTAGTCCATGATTGTTTTCTTCATGCCTTCCCAATGCAACAGGCCAGAAATTCTCTTATACGTTCGGAAGAACCCTGAGTGACCACCTATTTTGGTGTCATGGAACTCTTGAAGGATTTTCGGGATTAACTTGGACTGCTTGGGGACAGCTAGACGTCCATGGTGCAATAGTCTGCCATTCTGGATAGTATACCCTGCAGGTGCGGGTTCCCCTGCTATAAGACTCTGCATGATGCCCTTGAGCTTCGGATCATTGTGGACCTCTTCGGCTAGGCCTTCCCATTCACTTGCAGAGACCATGGATACCGATGCCATTTGAAATTTCTGTGACAGAGCATCAGCCACTCTGTTATCTGTACCTGCCTTGTATTTTATCTCAAAATCAAATCCCAACAATTTCGACAACCATTTCTGCTGTTCCTCGCCCCCAACTCGCTGGTCTAGAAGAAACTTTAAACTCTTCTGGTCGGTAAAGACTGTAAACTTCCTGCCGAGCAAATAATGACGCCATTTCTGAATGGCTAAGACCATCGCCATTAATTCTCGCTCATATACAGACTTGGCCTGAGCCCGTTCGGAGAGNAGCTCTTTCTCCTTCATTCAACAAGGATTAAGTTACAGCAACTTCGCAACAAGTATCCGGCATACCTTCAACATCGAGCCCTCCATGGGTTCCTCCTACTGCTTCCTCCTTCGTAGATGTGTCTCTATTTCTGGCAACTCTAACAGTAAAGGTATGGCCTACTTTCTTGTGACCCCAAGCTCTACAGCAATACCAAACTCTTCGCCTTTTGGCTCCCTGGCCACATGCTTATCTTTCTTTCGCTCCGTCAGAGGCCCATTCCCCATTTCTATTCTGCTATAAGGCTATTCCCATATCCCCATCTTACCCTCTTGCCCCCAAAACAGAGGGTGGTTTTTCTCTCCAAAAGACCCTATTTTCCTCATCAATTTGTCAGCTAAATCCATTAAACTATTCAAATTTTCTACTAGGTGTAATTTGGTTCTTATCTCTTGCCTTTGGGCCCTGCAAAAAAAGTCCCGTCAAGTATCCTCTTACTGATTTCGTTAGAAGACTTGTGAATACCTCAAGCTTTTGTTTGTACTCTCTTATAGTCCCTTCTTGCTTCAAAGATAGGAGAATACCAAAATGATCGTGAATCAACGCCAATTGGAACCTATGAAGCAAATCTTGCTTGAATTTCTCCCAGTCAAACAATTTTGTGCTGATTTCCCACTCTTGATATCACATCACTGCATTGCCTTTCCATGGCTGCCGCAACTCTCTATCCTTCTGGTAACCCTTTTCTTGAAAGTATTGTTCATCCTTGAGCAACCATCCAGATACATCATCTCCATTGAATATTGGAATCTCCATTTGAGTGTGCCTGACAGCTCCTAGACCGGAGCTATGATACCAATGTTGGAAATAATTCAAAATATGTTAGAAAACTCAGGAAAGTATGTATTATTTTGTTGACTAATGAAAATACAATGGTATAGGGATCCCTAGCTCTCTTAGTCTCTCAACCCTTAATTTCTTAAATGATGCCTTCTACCTCTCTACCTTTCTCTTTTATACTATTTTGTTACTAACAAACCCTAATTACTAAGTCTTAACTACTAAGGCCCATAACTCAGACCCAATCCCTATCACTACCTCAACCCACTTTGTGCCTCATGAATCATGACAACACTGATGTTATGCAATTTTGGTTCCTTTTTTCCCTCTTCCACCATTCCACTGAAGCTTTACTTTCCTTTCTCCAAAATAGACCCAATCTTTCTCTCGTTGGCATCACCAGTCACAGATCATTTCTTCTAGGTAAAGCCAGTTGGTTACTGGTGATAAGATACACAGGATGCCAATGGATTAGTTTGAAGGATATTAATAATAAGAACTCCATTAGATGTTATGGTTATTCTTTGCAAACATTTTCTTCACTGTAGCAGCTGCTATGTAATCTGCTTTTGGAGTTGCCGCTATGTGGCATTACCATGCCCATCATTAACTACTACTTTGGTGGGTGGGGTCACAAAACTAGATCCACGTCAAGAGATTTTGATTTCTTGTATAGTACATCAAAGAGAACTGGAGCAAATACAAGCAACTCAATTATGGAACACACCTCAAGCATTATTACCCAGCATGGTTGTTGCTCCACATGCCCTGTAAAGAAGGAACAACTATATAAGTATTATTGCATAAATTTATATCCCTTGTTTTTCAGGGTGATATATTCCATAAATTTATCTTTGAAACACCACATAGAAGTCCGCACAACATCTCCAAAAGAGGAGCACTTAAGCCTTTAATAAAAATAAAATTAACTTTTTAACAATAAATATACTAATAAAATAAGCTCCAGGTACCATGCTAATATAATAAAGCTATAACAGGCATTTGTCATGAACAAGAGCATAATACTGGTAGCACTGGATGTTGAGTTTGCTGTTTACCTGGCATCCCAACAATGACAATCAATGTCCACTATCTGTCACCCCCACCCCCTTTCTTTCCTTTTAACGTCATCAAGGAATATAGAAAGAGACAATAATGTACACCAAGAAAAATCTAAAGTCTAGACCTTCATATACAAATTAGAGAGCAATTTAAAAGGAAACAAGAAAGCAATAAGACATTCCAATTCAGGCATCTCTGCATCATTCAGATTCCTAATGAAGTAAAAGTTGATAAATCAATGGAACCCTGAACACTAGAGAAGTGAAGAATAAAAACAGAGATGAAGAAAAACACTAAAACTAGTAATTATCCCATAATACTCATGGTATGACACGGTGGACAGCAAAAGATATTTTTTGTTACCCTTATCGTCATTCTATAATAATAATAATAAAAACAACAACAACAACAACAATAATAATAAATACTGAGATATCCATACATTTTAATAATAAATACAATAATGAAGAAAAAAACAGAAAAGAAAAAGGAAATGTTGCAATTGATAATCAGATTACTGAACTGCCATCCAAGCAAAGTATATCCCAAGTATAAAGTAAAAACTGAATTATATAATATTTAATTTGTACATAAATATCAAGACTCTTATTTTAGGCTTATATAAGTTTTTAGTCCCTAATAAATTGCAAATTTTGGTTTTGGGCCCTAATAAAAGATTTCTTTGGTTTTAGTCCCTACCTTCAGGTTGCTCTGTTAACTAATGATGTAACTTGACGGAAGCCCACCTCAGCACTGCGGCACTGCCCATGTGACACAACTAATCCTATGTGGCATGTTAAATATTCAAATACGTGTTTGAACCAATACCTGACCCACCCGTTTACCCATATTATAAGTAACTTGGCCCAAACCCAAGACCCATATCCATTTACCCTCTCCCCTCCCCCACCCATATACCTTCTTCACCACTTCAACCCAAGTCACCACCATCAGCCACATCACCTTNTTAATTTGTACATAAATATCAAGACTCTTATTTTAGGCTTATATAAGTTTTTAGTCCCTAATAAATTGCAAATTTTGGTTTTGGGCCCTAATAAAAGATTTCTTTGGTTTTAGTCCCTACCTTCAGGTTGCTCTGTTAACTAATGATGTAACTTGACGGAAGCCCACCTCAGCACTGCGGCACTGCCCATGTGACACAACTAATCCTATGTGGCATGTTAAATATTCAAATACGTGTTTGAACCAATACCTGACCCACCCGTTTACCCATATTATAAGTAACTTGGCCCAAACCCAAGACCCATATCCATTTACCCTCTCCCCTCCCCCACCCATATACCTTCTTCACCACTTCAACCCAAGTCACCACCATCAGCCACATCACCTTTTAATGAAAGTCATCTAACGGTAGGAACTAAAACCAAACCAAAAAAATATATTGTTAGGGACCAAAACCAAAGAAATTTTTTATTTGAGGTAAAAATCAAATTCAGAATTTATTAGGACCAAAAACTTATTTAAGCCCTTATTTTATTATGAATTCCAAAATACAAGATAACTAATTTACTTTTAAGTAGACTAGTGTCACTAGACTTTAGAGGGGGCTTCAACTTTCAAATTGGTTTGTCATGGGGGAACCTTTAATGGTTACGAGAGATTTCACATTATAGTTAATTACTGCCCTCCACCAACCCCTTTTTCATAGCATTTTTGTTTATCACCTATGTTAGTAGTTGATGAGCAGAAGCACATAACTCTTTTTGAAGCCACAACAAAATTTATGTAACTCAATTGAGGCAAAAGTACTATAGCAGCCTACCCCATCCACTCCGATCAGCAGCATCACGACATTCCACCTTGAACTTTGGAATATGGCTGCGCACTTCACTAACAGTCTCTCTTTGCACCTCAGCAAGTGAAGGACTAATCTCCACTGAGCTGTAGTTAAAACAGTAAACTAATCAAGATTTGTATCACATGACTCTAGAAAAAGGTAGATATCAAGAACAGTTAAAAAAAACATATTCATTACACTAACAGACAATTAATAGAAACATCAACATGAGATATAACTAAATTTATAATCAATTAAGCATATAACAATTAACACACATCGAAGGGGAAACTACAATGTGAGATCTACAAATCTGCAGCAAGTCATTTATATTAATCCTGTTAAGTATTGCTTCCAAACATATGACTTGACTGCAAGAGAAACTTTGGATTTCCAAATGCAATTGACAAGAAGGAACCTTAAGGTTTGGAAAGAGACTTAAAAGATGGAAGTATACATTACAAGAAAACAAGTGGCAGACGACAAGGTCCGTATCATCTAGCTCGCTAGTTTGTCACTTTTTCTATCATTCACGATTCAATGAAATTGAAAGTCCAAATGCCCTAAATGGAAGTTACTAATGGGAAAGCAACGCAGAGAGATGAGTTACACAGACAATAAATTTACAGAAAAGTACAGGCACATCCCAGTATCTAAACGAAAGGTAAGAATTGGCTCTAACTTATAATTAGGTGTCATCATAAAATATATATTATATCAAATATCAAGGCACGTACGTGTAAGTCATACTGTTATAAACTTTTGCAGGAGCATTCAACATTATGTAATCCATTATACCCTTGGCACAAGTTCCTGATCCACCACCAATTTCATATATCTGATTGCAAATTAGAGGATAGTATTAACTACTGATTGAAGCAATGAAAAATAAAAAAAAGACCATGTGTAAAGGAGACATATTTATGATGCTTACTAATTTTGTTGTCCAAAAAGAGTATGCTTACACTGAAAAAATATTAAAACAAATAGTAGAGAGAAAACAGGCATGAAGCATAGTTATATAGAACTGAAACATCTAATATGTGAATAGCAAAATCTAGGTGCTAAAGTCATAGATTATGGTGTTTTCTTGGTTTCTTAACATTAGACAGGCAACAACTACAGGAAATTCATGAAATTTAGACAGTACTAGGTATGTTTTCTGTGAGGCCCTGAGAGTAGACAAGTATGAACTGAAGAACAACTTGCAGATATCGTTACAAAAGCTATCAACTTATCTGAAATATTTTTCTGTTTAGATCCATGGGAACTGACTTGTATACATGATACAACAAAATAAGGTTACTTCTCCTAAGCCATACAGAAAGA
>QANU01057659.1:0-14009 GCA_003254905.1 Nissolia schottii | reverse complement strand
ACATATATATAACAAATATGCCAAATTTATGCGTATATATATTAGTTGCTTCTTGTTGTTACCTGGCAGCGAGGTTAAGGCGTGGGATGTCAGGTCCAAAAACAGGGGAAGACTGGATGAGGTCAAGGTTAGCAGTCAACGACTTCCCTGAGAGATCTTTGTTCACACTTGAAATTGTGTAGCCATAACCAACTACTCCACTTACTTCTTCTAATCGTTTCTCTGTCGAAGCATAAGATGTCGTAGTTGATGATGAATCCGCCACGGCGTGGCAAAAGATGAGGCAAATATAGATGCAGAAGGATGTTGTTATTGGTGGTGGAGGCAGAGTGGCTCTGCTCTCAATCCTCCAACTCCTACCCATTGTGCCTAGTGTGAACTGTGGAGGACGGAAAACGATGGCATATCAATTTAGATACATATCTAAATTCATCTTTGGTCATTGGAGGCAACGTGGGATTGCGGGACCAATCAATTTAAAGGATTACTATGGATGAAGAACATCACACGTCATAATAATAAATAAGTAAATAAATAAATAAATAAAGTAATCCTAATGATTTATTCATGTTTCAAAATGAATATTTAAGTATGAGTCTAGAAGTGCAGACCCGGACTCTAGTTGTCTGATGTCTATCCTCACTTTAAACTAGCTTTGAAAATTTCTCCAAAATTTGACAACAATTCTTTTTGGAACTAAGAGAAAAAAGTAATGGTGAAGAATTTTAGTTGTGTCTTTCTGGTGATGCATTCTGTCCCCTTTTATAAGGTACAACAAGCACATGCACACATCAAGTAATGTTCCAAAATTCAATCACATTGATTAAGATATGTTTATAATCGAAGACAATGATCAATTGACCATTCAATTTTTGTTTGGGACGTTACACATAATATTTACAATCAAGACTAATTAACGTAATATGTATTCACCGATTGCAACGTATATATATCAAATCTTATTTGATATATATTTTCCCTTTTATTTTATTGTATTTTTTTATTCAAAATAAAAGATAGATACAATACTTCAGTTATATTATTATTATTTATATTTTTAGTATTAGCGTAGAATATAATAATGTTCCACATGGACTAAAATTATTTACTTGATTAAATCAAATTCGTATTTACTTGATTAAATCAAATTCTTTAATTTAATTATCAAATAATAATTAAATAATTATATAATAAAGACTAGAACACTCGTTAGTGTGTGACCTCATAAGTTTAATATAATTTAAACTTAATTTTTTATAAAAAAAACTGATATCACATTAATTCTTTTACAACAACCTTAAAGATTAATATTGATGAATGTTTGGAGTAGTTTAATTATTTAAGAACGTTCTTACCATAAGATAAACTATAAGATACAAAATGGCAGAATTTTTTTATGGATACAAAATGTCAATATTGAATATGGAATAATTGGACTTGAAGTGATATCGAGTGATTCAAAGTCATGTTAACTTTGATGCGACCAAGTACCAACTAAGTCATATAGCAAGTAGAATTAGATATTGCATTATTATTACTATTTTTGAAAGTTAAAATCTTCGGTGAAATGAAAGAGTAAATTTTACTATTACTCAACTCTCTAAGGCTGTGTTTGGTTGTTGAGACAAGATTTAAATATAAAAATATGAGGATAGAGACATAAAGAAAGACATACAAGTCAATCTTGTATTTTGTTGGTGACAATGTACAATACACACTTATTCGTATCTACATATTGTTTAGTTTAATAGAGATAAGACAAAAAATACACTCAAAATGACTTAACATACTCTTATTGCATTAATTTAATAGAAAAATTAAAGAAAACACATTATCCTATTCTAAAAGGTTGTGTCCCTGTGTCCTTTCCCCTTGTCCCACCAAAGCAGAGACACCGAAAATACATAAAATTTTTTATCCTGAGACACAAATTTATGTACGTCTCAGTAAATAAAGATGATTTTTGTCCATGTGTCTCAGGATTTCTGTCTTGTCTTAGTAAACAAATGTTGCATTGAAGTTAGGTAATAACATGCAGATTACATCATTCGTAAAAAAGTATACACCAATTTCTTTGAGAAGTTTAGGTGATATTATACTTGATACACCTTTATGACATGATTAACTGTTCCTTTAATATTTTAATATAAAATTAATTATTATATATCAATTTTATTTTCAGTGGAAAGAGATTTATTAGAGAGGAATTTAGTAGAAAAATGAGTAATTAATAAAAAGATACATGTAAAAAAAAGTTTAATAATTTAAACTTAATTTTTGATAAAATTGATGAGATCACACTAATTTTTTACAATAACCTTAAAAATTAATATTGAGAAACGTTGGGAGTAGTTAGAGTAGAGAAAATCTATCGGTAAATCCATCGATATATCCGCATATTTCTTGTAGTGCATCAAGGTCTAAGAAAAAATAAACGGCCTGATATTCACCAACATTCACCAACGGAGGCGGAATATCGGGCGCTAACTAAAGTCATTAGTGAAAAATGAAATGGCTGAAGAATTTACTAAGAAATTTTGAAGTTAAAATAGACTTTTATGCATTCTCAATTTTATCCCACCTCATTTAGCCACGCTTTTAAAATGTATTTAACCACAATTTAAAAATGAGGCTAAATAAAAATAGTCCACCATAAATCACTTGATATATTATTCTTCCTAACATATAAGATGCAACTTATAAGTCACTTTATTATTGATACTAATAAATAAGGGTGACCATGGGTCAGGTCGGGTCAGACCCGGCCATGTTAGATACTCAATTTGCCTGAACACAGGTCGGGTTAGGTAAATTTCATTTTTTAGGTGGGTACCGGCAACCCGTCTGAGTTAGGCGGGTCACAGGTGACCTACCTTTTTTTTTTAATCATTTTTTTATTTAACATTTTTTAATAATTTTGTTTAATTAAAAAAACCTATTATCTTTTTAAAAAATAGGCACCTATTTTTAAATTAAAAAAACCTATTTTTTTTATTTAAAACAACCACATTTTAACAACTCAAAATCAAAAGTAATATCAATGTAATTCATTTTTTGTGTTTGTCTTGACCAATAATAATAATAACCTATATAGGTGGGTCGAGCCAGGTTACAAAATCCAGACCCAAAACCTGACCCTACATATTTGGCAGATCACTTGGGTTCGTTCTGCCAACTCGACTCAATCCAATCCAAAGAGGGTTGGGTCGGGTCGGGTTTACGGGCTAGGGCTAACCATGTTCACGTAATAAAGTAGACTGATTGTCAATAGAAAGGCAATGACTACCATGCACCGATCAACTTTGATGTCCCATGAACTGGATGGGCCTACTGTGGACCACATATGATTAGAACTTGTAACAGTGACAATCCTATTTAGCACATAGTGTCCTGTTTTGAGAGATTTATAACTATTACACCAATCTTAGTGTAAATACTAAATCTCTCATTTTACACACATCATGAAATTCGCATTCACATCAATGTGTGAGAAGAGAGACTTAATGTCTACACCAAAGTTGATGTACAAATAACAATACCATAATTATTTTAACACATGTCACTAAAGCATTAATTATTTTAACACATCCTAAAGCATTTACCATTGCTAATTTATTCACTAGTAAATGCTCTTTAATGCTTAACCTCTCCATTTCCCTTCGGTGCTTAAGCCTGAACCTGTGTGTAAAGCCAACAACAAGAACAATAACAAGAAAACGAAGCTTCCTCTCTCAGAGTGCCAGAAGTAGACCTCCCAGAGACAAACCTAATGTGCCTTATGCCATTATCAACCCAAAAAATACAACTTCATCATGTTCTTGTGTTTCAATGTCTTGAGAAGATGAATTTCATAGTATAAGCTCTCACGTTCTTCTGGATTCTTCAAAAAAGAGAAGCTTCACCTGATTTCATGCAACTTCCATCCCTTCATACTAATCAAATGCTCTACAACTGCAGTAAATGTACATGACCTCAAATTAAAACACAATCTTACTTTGACAAGGCCGCACAATTTTCCAGTTGCAGAAAGAAAAAAAATATAAAAGCACTTGAACATTTTTATTTGGAAATTTAGCATTTTTTAATCAAATCCATTCGGAGCGTTCTGATCTCAACTTATAACTTACTAATCGGGCGTTTGAGATTTTTACAGCAATGTCCAGGACTAGGAGGAGTTACGTGCTAGTAAGGTTATCACCAAATATCTTCAACTCACTCCCTGAAATGATATATACTTATCAATGCACTGCCACTGTTGAAGGAATATGTTATGATTTTTTACTTGAAAGAATAGTCATTTGAGGATACTCTTGAATGACACACAAAATCACATCATATAGGTAGCTACTAATTTGGGGTCATAAAATATAAGCGAATTCCCGTGCTAAGTAATACTCAGCCCCATTATTGACACAGATATGCATTGTTCACACTTTAGCTTCATAGCCTTGTTGACAGCATTCTGTAATATTTATTTCTGATACAAAATATGACATTTTATGAATGCTAACCTTAGCTGAAGGAACTCTACTAAGAATTGCAACTATGAAGACAGGTTCTTTCAGTGGGAATTTGCTTTCATGAAGTTCCCTTCTACCTTATTTCAATTTCCAGCTTAAATTCCTCTCCAATAAGCTGTGACAATTCTGAAACTTCTATTTTAATAAACTGTGATGAGTTGTCAAAGTGTGTCTTGCCAACTGGCTTCCTGATTGGACTTGTTCCATCCGCACCATTCAACTCATTCCCTGCCAAATCCATTTTACTTAGTGTCTTATGCTTAGGTATCCCCAAGAAAGTGACCTTTTCTATGATCCATTTTTGGTCCAGGGCAAATCTTCCGTTAGTGACGTTGGATGCAACATAAACTGTATCGTTGTGTAATGCACCGAAAAATTTAACCAATGTCCACTGCTCTCTCTCTCCTGACATCTCAATTGCCACCCCATCATCCAAATGCACTTGTCCATAACTATTTTTGCTGCCACTAACAACCACCACAAGCTGAAACGCAGTCTTCCGGGCGGCTTCAGTTGTCATTGCTTCCCCTTGCATTGCCAAGATGTTACCTTCTCCAAAAAACACATTTATGTGATCAGATGGTGCATCAAGAGTAACATACTTGCCTGATTCAGTGCTCACTGAATTCGAGTCATTGAAGAGGTCAAACCAGTTTCCTGCAGGAAAGTATGCATTAACAGTGATAGCCCCAGAGACTAGTACTGGTGAAACCAAAACCCCTTTGCCTAGTAGAAACTGTGAACTTATTTCATATGTTGTGACATCCTCAGGAAATGAAAAGAAAAGGGGTCGCGCGATAGGTGTCCCCTTTGTATGTGCTTCATACATTAACGTGTAGAGATAAGGGAGGAGGCGATATCGGAGGCTGAGCACTTTCCTAGCTGATGCAGCAACTGAATCCCAAAGGTAAAGCTCTTGCCTGACGGAATTTTTTTCTGAGTGATCTCTGGCAAAGGGGTAAAATGCCCCTAACTGCATTAAGGAAAATTTAAAAGAATTAGGTATGTATATCGTATATCAGTTTCATTGCTATGTCTAAATAAATTTGTCATTGTATACTGTGCTTATGTATTTAGCAGCTTGGTTGGTAGAAACCAAAAATCAAAGCACTTTCCACAAGTAACTTTTAAACTTAACCATAAGCAATACAAGTGAAAAGATTAACCATAAGCAATACAAGTGAAAAGATTTTCCATAGTATAGCAGTTTTAAGGATCAATTTTCACCTGGATCCAGCGCCTGCAAAGTTCTTCAGTTGTGTTTCCTGAGAAACCACATATATCTGCTCCAACCATTGGGATTCCAAAGATTCCGGAATTCAGTATAGACGGGATTGAGTATGCCAAATCTTTCCACGTGGCAGCATTATCTCCTGTCCAGTGGGCTGCATACTTACCAGAACTCACAAAAGTTGATCTACTGAGAATGAATGGCCTTCTGCCAGTTACATCCTTCAAAGCCTTGTTGGTTGCTTTGCACTCTAGTAGTCCATACAAATTGTGAGCATCATACTCAGTGACATTACCATAGTGCAAAGATGTTGCAGGGACTGTTCTGTAATTGATCTGCTGTTGAGCTCCGGAATTGTTAATCTTGTAGGGTGGATTATCAAGGGTAGAAGATGGATTGGGAGGAGAAGTGATGAAATTAGATAACTCGTTCATGTCAAGCCAAAGGCCATCAAAGGGGAGAATGTCCCTAAACAATTTGATTTCCCCACCCCAAAATGCTTGGCTGCTTGGATTCAGAAAATCAGGGAAGTAAACTGGTCCAGGCCAAACTTCACCAAGATAATTGACTCCATTTCGCTTTATGTAGATATCAGCTTGCAAACCTCTGATATAAGTTGCATATGTCTTGTTTACACTGATACCTGTTTGCAGAATTAGCCTCAAATCAATAACTGATGCAAATATGCTTCCATAATCATTAAGGTAACATTCTTGTCCTGGAACAGAAAAGACGGAGATAGTGGAATAGTAGAGACATGTCTCCATTGTCTCTCCCGTTTTGAGGGATAGAAATGAGCTTAAAAATTGTCGTGAGATAGGGACAAACTTGGATTTTTTGTCTCCATCCGCTTCTTTAAACATGTTTCTGTCATCATTATGTTACGCACCCTCCTAATGCTCCTAGGGCGGATCCAGCTAAATCAGGAAAGGAAATCCTTCCTTTTCCTTTAGTTTATTCTAGAAGATTAAGTAGAATAAGAAAGGAATAAATCTGTTAGGATATTGTAACTGATTAGGAGCTGATTTGCTAATCAAATCAGAGAAGCATTAATTTAGGAGCTAAATTAGGAAATAAATAGCCACCTGATTTCTTTCTGCTTATAAGAGAAACCAAGGAAGGCTAGGGAGATTATTCAGGAATTGGAATTAGGATTAGGAGGTCAAAGGGAACCTTTAATCCCAGAATTATTTTCTCTTCAGCATTCTATTTTGTATCCAATTAACCACGGAATTCCCCACTGGAATTTCTGGTTCCATCAATAAAATTCAGCAATTCAGTTAACAGTTTCATAGATACCAGTTGTTACACATTATCTCTGTCTTCTCTGTCCCGATACAGGAAGTCAGGAACTACCTAAGAGAAGAGTGTGTTTTTGTTGAAAGAAATTGCATGGTGTTCAGAATTTAGGTACCAGGATCCAAGATAAGCACATATTTCTGGCCATTTTGGTGAAGTGTGTCAACAAATGTTTTCATCTTATCCGGTGGAAAGTTGATGGGATCAAGTGTGAAATCTTTATATGCATCCATGTAATCAATGTCTGTCCACATAACTTCAAGGGGTATGCCTGCTTTTGCATAGTTGGCGACCACACCCTCGACATCACTTACATTCTTGTAGCCCCATCGACACTGATGAAATCCTTCCACAAAAGAGATAGTAATAACAATGTGGGTTAGCATGGGAACTAGATATTACAGATTACCCTTGGTTGACAGAAAATTGCAATTCATAATTCAGATCTTAATGTCTGTTTACTGTGAACAATGGAAAAGATAAGTCATGAGTTACACAAATGGTACACCAATCATTCAATATGAGGCAATGAACCATGCATTATTCCTAGGAAGAAACAGAGTAGCACAAGCAAATTCAACACTGAAAAATAATGTCATGATATATCAACTTTGTTCATGTTTGTGTTAGACTCTCACATTGCCTAGAAATATGGTCTAGATAGCCTTTGTAAGAGCAAGGCAAGATAGGCCCCCTCAATTCTTAAGAACCCAAAACCTTTTTGAAGGAGAAGAACAAAGCTATTTACTAGTTCATCACTCCCATGACCCAGTAATGAGGCATGGGAGAAGGGATGAAGGACAAGTGAGAAATATTGGAATGAAGAGCATTTGCAAGGATTGAAGCCTACATCTCTCCTTGCATGTTCTATAATTATGTAAGACTGTAAAAAGCAAGCAAATTTTAAAGCTAATACATGAAAATACAAGCATTTATCATCCTAAAACTTCAAAACTACATTGAATCTTTTGTTCATCAGAATGAGTAGTAAATACTACTTTGATTCCTTAACATACCCTCAAAGCACAAGTTAACAAAAACCTAACTCTTTAATCTAAGTCAATCAAGACCAACAGAAAGGTAAACAAAATCCAATATGTCAACTTTGTGGCTCATTTCTGATTTCTAATTTTCTATTTTAATTACATTTTTTAAGTACATTACTAAATGATAGAGTACCTGCTTTTTCTTTCCATAGGAGTATTAAGAATTCCTAAAAGCAGACAGTGTATCATGCTGTCAATGGCTTACTTACCAAAGGACCAATAAGGCATGGGAGCAGGCCTCCCAATGAGTTCAGTGTACTGCTCCATCACCAGCTCCGGCGAGGATCCGGCAAAGAAGTAAAAGTCAAACACCCCACCAATCACCTTATAAGTCACACGGTCGCCACCACCATACACAACATCCATCCCATTGCTGTTGAGCAGCAACACTCCATGCGTGGTCCCATCCTTCACTCTCCCGTCCGGTGACCCTTTCCTCACATCCAAGTAAAAAGGGTGAGAGCCATAGAGGTTCAGGTCAAGGTTGAGGCTTAAAATGTCCGCATTCCACAGCGTAAGCATCTGGTTCTGTTGCAGCTTGAAGGAGCTCTTGGTGTGCTCCCCTAGGCAGTACAACGAGGCCCTTTTAGTAGGAGATAAGTTAGAAAGTTAGTTAGTAGTTATAACAGAAAACTCTACAATACATTGAGTAGTTAATCTCTCAGGAAATGAAAATTTTGTAGGCATAAGTCTAATGGGAATGAAGAAAAATTCTTAGGTGTATTTGGAACAAGAGTTTTCTATTGCCATGCTCCATTGGATGTCTAAGACATCAGCATTATGGCCAATAATGTTGGTCCACAATGCTGATGTGTGAGACATTTAATGAATCAGATCAAGAGATTATAAGAATCTCTAGGGAATGAAAACTTTGTATTTGTTGATTAGAGTTTCTTGCCTCTTGGTCAATGGTAAAAAAACACGTGACCAAGTAATGTAAAACAATGAGATCCTTAAACAACTAAATGTATCTTGAATAAAGTTAGTAGAACTCACTTTTACAACAAGTGTAACTAAATCCAAGTTGTTAAAATTGTACCTATACAACAAACTAAACTATACTGTCTTAGTAAATTAATGAAACAACTTAATTTACATCTCATTCAATTGAAAGTTTGTTACCTTTCCCCTGGGAGGGAGGAAGAGAGCTGGAGGTACTGGTCCTTGAAGACTAGGAAAGTTGAAGGGTTGGAAGGGTCTGGTTTTGCATCAAAGAGGACGTCCCCGGAGGACTTGCGCGAGACCGTGAAGCCGAACGGGGTGGTGTTGTGGAGGGTGAAGATTAGGTCTGAGTTTGAGGTTGTGAGAGAGAGTGTTGGCTGTGGTGGTTCTTCCCTGTGGATGTAGCGTGGGGATGAGGAGAATCGGTTCGTGCTGAGGGAGGGGAGAAGGTGGTAGGAACCTCTGGGAATCACTTCTTCTGGGACCTCCCACCTTTGCTTAGTGGAGTCTGTGATTCTTACTCTCAACCTATCCTTACTCTCAAAACTGCAAAATTCAGAAATAACCAATCACATAGGGAAAATTTGTACTTTAGAGCACCAAACTTTGCACAGTTATATTAGATTCAATATGTACGATCAATAGGAATTATATAATCAATTATCCCCAAATTTTGCATACTATTTTAGCTTCAGTGTGTGTCAATAGGAATGGTAACACATCAGCACTGCTGTGTCATGCAATGATTAAGAGTGATAATCTATATTCTATCACTACTATGTAATGATATGCTCGATCATGCATTATGGGGTGATCAGCATGTGTACTATCCTATTATATACTGATATTTTGATCAATATAAAAAGTGGTGCGCCAAAATGGCATGTGGTAAGGAAAACTGAAATAGATAAGTCAATACATATATATAACAAATATGCCAAATTTATGCGTATATATATTAGTTGCTTCTTGTTGTTACCTGGCAGCGAGGTTAAGGCGTGGGATGTCAGGTCCAAAAACAGGGGAAGACTGGATGAGGTCAAGGTTAGCAGTCAACGACTTCCCTGAGAGATCTTTGTTCACACTTGAAATTGTGTAGCCATAACCAACTACTCCACTTACTTCTTCTAATCGTTTCTCTGTCGAAGCATAAGATCTCGTAGTTGATGATGAATCCGTCACGGCGTGGCAAAAGATGAGGCAAATACAGATGCAGAAGGATGTTGTTGTTGGTGGTGGAGGCAGAGTGGCTCTGCTCTCAATCCTCCAACCCCTACCCATTGTGCCTAGTGTGAACTGTGGAGGACGGAAAACGATGGCATATCAATTTAGATACATATCTAAATTCATGTTTGGTCATTGGAGGCAACGTGGGATTGCGGGACCAATCAATTTAAAGGATTACTATGGATGAAGAACATCACACGTCATAATAATAAATAAATAAATAAATAAAGGAATCCTAATGATTTATTCATGTTTCAAAATGAATATTTAAGTGAGAGTCTAGAAGTGCATGCCCGGACTCTAGTTGTCTGATGTCTATCCACACTTTAAACTAGCTTTGAAAATTTCTCCAAAATTTGAGAACAATTCTTTTTGGAACTAAGAGAAAAAAGTAATGGTAAGAATTTTAGTTGTGTCTTTATGGTGATGCATTATGTAACAGCCCGACTTTTTCCCTTTATTAACATGTCATATAATAAATAATTACAAATACAATAAAAAGAAAAAGGTGAGATAGAAATAAAATAAAATTTAAATATTAATTTTATCTCTGCAATGTTAGTTAAAAATAATAATTTGACGATTTCGTGACGTCCGGTGACGCTCGGGTCAAAATTAGGGTTTTAGTATAATTTAATCACGACTCACAGGAGTCTGTAAAATATATTCATATGAAAATAAATTTAAGAATATTCCAACTAACATTTAAATATTAATAAGGAAAATTAATAGGTCACAACGATATGTCCAGAATATTTTTAGGACTTCCTTACATAAATAGTTAGTGAGCGAACAGGACCGAAAACACACCGAGGATAAAATAAGAAATATGTTTAGCCAAGGCCACTAGAAAGACCACGGCCAGCCCTTCTACCCGAAGGCACACCACACACTTACACCAAAGTTATTTCATCTTTTATCTTCCTAAGTTTCCTAAGCTCCCAAGACTTCAAAGCTCCATATTCACTCAAAGTTCAAACATCATCCATTGCTTTCCATCACTTTAATCCACTCCTAAGCCCATCAAGAAGACAAGCAAGAGTAGTTGGTGAGTTTTTCATCACTTGGTACAAAGCCAAGCTTCCATAACCTAGGTTTTCTAATTATGTAAAGGTTTTGATGTTAGGTCAAGGAAACATCAAACAAGCAAGCAAGGCTTGATTTCATCTTTCTCTAGCACTAACAAGCTCTTGAGGAAGTGGGTAACTCTAGTTCCTCACCTCTTTGATGGTGAATGGAGTTTATGTGATTTTATGTATGATTGATGATTCTTGATTATGTGAACTTATATGTTAGAAATGATGCTAGGTTTAGGAAGACAATTCTGAAGGGTCTTGTGACCTGGATTAGATAGGATTATTGTGCTTGGATTATGTGTGAAACTCAAGCAGGTGCCATGGGAAGCAAGGAGAGAAAAATGGAAGAGAAGAGGAATTCGGTTTTCATGACTCGCACAAGGGCCGCTGAGCGGAGTCTTAGGCGCCGTTGAGCGAGCTGAAGCCTAGGTGGAAAGTTGAAAAAGATATTTTGAAGTAAGGCGGTGGAGAAAATTCGAGAAAGTGGCAGCCGCTGGGCAATGTGGTCAGTATCGCTGAGCGATACAACCTCTATCGCTGGGCGCAAAGGCTCAAACTGCTGAGCGAACATTAGTCTTCGCTAAGCGGCTTGAGACTAGAAAAGCTTATTGGCACCCTCTTGAGGCTCATAGTCTAGTATTTAGTGCTATATCTGTGATTGACCGCTGGCGTGTATGAATGTATATGCTGTATGCAATGAAAATGTACTGAACATGCATGTTACTTGTAATTTATGATAAAATCTGTAGCATTTCATGCATTCGGGATACACCTAGTTTAAAGACACTAGAAGTAACTCTGAGATAAGTAAAGATTCTGAAATGAACCATAGGGAACAAGTATGTCATGCTGCAGGGATAGAAATGCTGAAACTGCTGAAAATGCTGAAAAAGGGCCAAGGCCCAATGCTGCTGAAACAGGGCCAATGCCCAATGCTGAACAAGGGCAAATGCCCAATGCTGATAATGGCTAGATGCCACATGCTGAAAAGGCCGTGATCACGTGAGCCAAACTATGATCCCACTTTAGAAGGTCAAGGCATCCTGAATGTGGAAGCTCGTCACAGGTGGTGTCGATATGGCATACCTGGAGGTGTGCGGTTACCACGCCTATGCATTGTCGAAAGGGGGCAAGCTTAGGTAGGGGTACAATATCCGCCCACTGTCGAGGGGTCCCGAGGGGGCACACGGCAGGTGGAAGCCCACCGCAGGAAGGTGTAGACAGTGTCGGCCTACACTGAGGGTGTGAGGTTATTCCGTCATACTAATGTCAACAGAGGACATTACTATGGTAGGAATAACACCTATTCCAAAGCATGTTATGCTGTTATGCAGGTTTATGCTGTCATATTATGTTATGCACATGTACATTCTGTTAGGCATGTTTATTCTGCTGATTCTGCCGTGTTTATGCTGATGACTATGCTAGTCATATTCTGATGATTCTGTCATGTGGATTCGGATGACTCTATTATGCATACTCTGATGATTCTATTATGCTGAATTGTATTCTGAGTGTATTCTGTTATGTATTCTGATTATTCTGGATGTATAGTTCTGCTGTTATGTCTAGACCGTCAAGAGCACACTCGAGATGCTTATGTATATTCACAAAATGTTAATCAGCACGAGAATGTAGTAAGCAAGAGTAGTTCCCTATCACATAATAATGCAGATAAAGCCGTTCAGATAGGCCAGATAATAAATAGTAAGCTGTTTAGTATGTATGTTCATTAGAGATCTCTGAGCGGCCTGAAGTCCGACATAATCTGGTACGAGACTCAGGAACTAAAGTTATTTCCACTGAGAACCTACCGTTCTCATTCCCACTGTTTTATGACTTCAGGTACAGAAGATGAATCTTATTTTGAGGATGCAGACGAGCCGCCAGCTGAGCCATGAGCGGCTAGGAGATAGATAGATGTTTAGACTTTTGCCAGGGACATACTGAGGAGTATTCCAGTAGTTCTTGTATTTTGATGTGATGTACTCTGACTTATGTATTCAGTACTCTAGATTATGTATATGTGATGTATATCTTACCTATTATATATACACTTATGTGACTTTGCATGATGGACCACCTAGATATGTATTGGATGCTTTACTATCTTACAGTTACACGCTTTGTTATATGGTTCATTCTGACGCATGGCTCTATTTCAGTAATTATGCACTATGAAATGAAAAGTTTAAAATGGGTCCATATTTTCTTAAATAACTATTTTCAAAAGATGACTATGGACTAAGATATTCTGACCAAGTAGACAACAACCTAGAGAGCATTGTTTACTACGTACGGGTAAACAGTTAGCTAGGGTGTTTCACATTCTGTCCCCTTTTATAAGGTACAACAAGCACATGCACACATCAAGTAATGTTCCAAAATTCAATCACGTTGATTAAGATATGTTTATATTCGAAGACAATGATCAATTGACCATTCAATTTTTGTTTGGGACGTTACACATAATATGTACAATCAAGACTATTTAACGTAATATGTATTCACTGATTGCAACGTATATATATCAAATCTTATTTGATATATATTTTCCCTTTATTTTATTGTATTTTTTTATTCAAAATAAAAGATAGATGCAATGCTTCAGTTATATTATTATTATTTATATTTTTAGTATTAGCGTAGAATATAATAATGTTCCACA
>QANU01057582.1:308606-360101 GCA_003254905.1 Nissolia schottii | reverse complement strand
CGAAGCCGCGGAGAAAGCAAAGAAAGACGTCGACCAGAGACAACGCCACTTTGACGGTCTTAACCGCAATGATGGCTGCAGCCAGGAGATACATGACAGGGAAGAAGAATTTGTCTACCGAGAAAGATCTGCGGAAGCCATTCCAACCATGGAAAGAATCCGCGTCAACCACAGGAGAGCTAGGGGGAGAGATAACTATCCCTTCATCGACGATATCCTCAATGCCATTCCCCCCCAAGGGTTTCGGCCACCGACTAACATGGAAGCGTATGACGGCACCTCAGACCCCCAGCACTACCTAGATGCCTTCGGACATCGGATGGTCTTGGACGGAGTCTCCGATGCCATACAATGCAAATCCTTTCCTATAACCCTCAGGAAGGGTGCTTTGATGTGGTTCAACGCATTACCGCCAAAGTGCATCCAGTGCTTCAACGACCTTGCTGAACGTTTCCTCGCCAACTTCACCACGAGAAGAACAAAGCCCAAAACGGCGGTAAGCCTATTGGGTGTGATCCAGAAAGGCGAAGAATCCCTTTAGCAATACCTCGATCGCTTCTACGAGGAATGTGCCCAAATAGAAGACCTGCAGCCGCAAGCGGTACTCATGGGGCTCTCTAACGGCCTCAAAAAGGGCAGTCCCTTCGCAAAGAACTTGCCTAAGCGACCTCCGCGTAACCTGATTGATATCTAAGAACGCGCGGAGGAATACCTCCCAGGAGGAGAGAATGTAAGCCATCAAAGGCAACCCGTCCCGTGAAGCACCGCTGGATACACCAGACCCGAGAAAAAAGTTCACTCAGCCACCCCGCAGAGACCGACCCAGGAACGACTGCCCGCGGATGCCGAAGGAGGGGCGCTACACCGATTACGCTCCTCTAAACGTGTCCCTAGCACAACTATGCAGGGAACTGCAACAAAGGGAAGATTTCCCTAAACCAAAACCCATAAGAACGCACCCAAGAGCGGATACAACCATGTATTGCGAGTTCCACGACACATATGGACACACCACAGAAGAATGCGTGGACCTCAGAGATGAGGTATAAAGCTGGGTACGCGGAGGACGGCTTGAAAGATATGTGATACAAGAGAGAAACGCAAGTACGACCACCGAAAAGCTGAATGGCAACCCTATCTGAGGGGCACCCAAACAAAAAAAGAGAAGATCACCCCGATGACCGCATAGAACAAAGAGCATAGCCGACTAGGATCATCAACACGATCGCATGAGGATTGGCGGGGGAAGGCTCTTCCAGATCAACTAGGAAGAGGCATCTCGTGTTGCAATTGGAACGAGGAACGGGAAATAAATCCCACGGACCACGCAACCTCCCTGAGATCACGTTCACCTGGGAGGGTTTCGCACATACAACGCCCACCCACGATGACCCCATGGTCATCTCAGTCACCTTGGTAAACGCAAAAGTCTGAAGTGTGTTGCTCGACCAAGGAAGTTTTGCCGACATACTGTTCAGAAGCTGCTTCGATCAGCTCAGACTCAAGAACTCAGACCTCGAGCACTACCCCGAGGACCTCGTGAGCTTCTCCAGAGAAGCGGTCAGACCCCGACGGATATGTCTCCCTCTACCTCACCACCGGACGAGAGCCAACTACCAGGACGAAAAAGGTCACCTTCCTGGTAGTAGATAAACCATCAGCCATCAGCCCACAACATCATTTTAGGGTAGCCCACATTGAATGCCATCAACGCGGTCATCGCACCCTAACAATGAAATTCTTAACCACCAACAACGATGTCGTGACAGTCCGCGGTGACCAGATCACCTCTAGAAGATGCTACAACACTAGCCTGTAAATACAAGCACGCTGGGACAAGAGGCATCCCAGTCTGCGAAAAACATCCAACCCCCGAGGACACTACGTGATGCTTACGGAGATCTTCACCGTGGAACCTCAGTGATAAAGGCCCGAACCATAGGGCGAACTGCAACCCATGCAGATTAGCGCAAACCCTAATCAGGTCACCTACATCAATAAAGCCCTACCGTAGGAGACAAAGGATAGAATAACAGAAACTCTTTACGCACACGCGGATCTCTTCGCATGGACCTCTTCTGACATGCCCGGCATTGACCCGACCCTAATGGCGCACAGGTTAGCAAGTCTTCCAGGCGCCAAGTCGGTGAAGCAAAAGAGACGAAAAATGAGCACAGAAAAGGCGACAGAAGTACAGAGACAAGTGCAGACTCTAGAAGACACAGGATTCATCAAAGAAATACAGGACCCGACGACATGGCTATGCAACGTAGTCATGGTACCAAAACTGGGTGGAAAATGGAGAATGTGCTTCGATTACTCCAATCTGAACAAGGCCTGTCCGAAGGACCTATACTAGCTCCCCAACATCGACCTCTTAGTTGACGCCGCCTCCGACCATAAATTCCTCTCCTTCCTAGACACCTACGTGGGGTATAACCAAATTCCAATGCACCACCTCGATGCGGAGAAGACAGCGTTTATTATGCCCATCAGCAATTACTTCTACAAGGTAATCCCTTCGGTTTAAAAAACGCACAGGCAACTTACCAGAGAATGGACAAAATCTTCACGGAAGAAACAAGAAGCCTAATCGAGGTGTGCGTGGATGACATGATCATCAAATCGTCTGCTGAGGATGTCGTCACACTCAACCTCGAAACGATCGTCCGCACGTTGCGCCGTCATAATTTAAGGCTAAATTCTGCAAAGTGCGTCTTCGCCATGGAAGCAGGTAAGTTCCTCGGCTTTATGATCACCAGGCGGGGCATCGAAGTGAATCCGGCAAAGTGCGAAGCAATCCTGAGCATGAAGCCACCAACATGCATCAAGCAGGTCCAGAGCTTAATCGGACGAATCGCCTCGCTGTTCGACTGGTCGGAGGAATGCCAAAAGGCTTCGACGATTTCAAATCCTACCTGTCCCAACCCCCTATCTTGGTCAAACCCGAGAAAGGGGAGACTCTATTCCTGTACCTGTCCGCATCCGCAGAAACCATCGCATTCGCCCTAGTAAAAGAGAAAGGCCAAACGCAGCACCCCATATAGTTCACCGGCAAGGTCCTCCACGGAGCCGAAATCAACTACCAGAAGCTGGAGAAGTTAGCCTTTGCCCTCCTTCACTAGGACAGACGACTTCGACCATACTTCCAAGCACACACCATCATTGTCAGGACTGACCAGCCGATAAGACAGGTACTCCAGAAGTCGGACCTAGTAGGACGAATGCTAACTTGGGCGATTAAACTCTCCGAGTTTGACATTCGCTATGAACCCCGAGTAGCCATCAAAGGTCAGGCCATGGAAAACTTCATTGCAAAATTTACAGGTGAAGGAAACTCCGCGGAACCCAACAAGTGGACGCTATACGTCGACGACGCATCCAGCGCCTGCGAAAACGGAGCAGGCATACTCCTCAAAGGCCCCAATGGCCTACAACTTGAAATGGCAGTGAAATTCGAGTTTAGAACCTCGAATAACCAAGCAGAATATGAACATTGGTTGCAGGTCTTAACCTGGCCAAAGACATCGGCGCAACAAACCTGGTAATCTGCAGCGAATCACAGATCATGGTCACCCAGGTAAAAGGAGAGCACCAAGCCAAGGACCCCAACCTACAACAATCTCTATCCTTAGTCACCAGAATGTTGTCATCCTTTAACAACTACGATATCAGGACGTTCCGCGGAAGGACAACGAATGAGCAGACACACTGTCCAAATTAGCTAGCACCCACCCCGGCGGCAACAACAAAACGTTAATCCAAGAGACCCTCCATCATCCCTCGGTCTCAACCAGGGTGAACCAAGTCGAAGCGGCAACAAACACCTAAATCTGTTGGACACAACCAATCCTGAAAATAATCCGTGGAAAACAGCTAGATCCATCTGTCGACAAAAAGACCATCAAGGAAGTCGCCCGATACACTCTGGTCGCCAGGAGATCCATCTCCCAACCCTTCCTAAAATGCGTAGGATTGCATAGAATGACATACGTCCTTGAAGAAGTACATGAAGGATCATGCGGGCACCACATGGGTGGAAAGGCGCTAGCCCTGAAAATACTCCACGCAGGTTTTTATTGGCCCACTCTCCAAAAAGACTCCGCGGAGTACGTCCAAAAATGCAAAAAAGGCCAGGAGCACGCCTACTTCCACGTTGCACCCCCACGGAGTTAACAACCCCAATGACCTCGTGGCCATTCCAAAAGTGGGGTATTAACATCCTCGAACCCTTCCCCTCGGCCACGAGGGTCAAAGAAAATTCCTCATCGTCATTGTAGACTACTTCACCAAATGGATTGGAGCAGAACCTCTAGCCACAATCACTTCAGTTCAATGCCGAAAATTTATTTGGAATAACGTTCTCAAAAGATTTGGTATCCCAGAGACCATAGTCTCTGACAACGGCACGTAGTTCACGGACAGAAAATTCACAACGTTCCTACATGGCTTTAAGATAAAGCAGCGATTTTCCTCTGTGGAACACCCTCAAACCAATGGCCAAGCTGAAGCTGCCAACAAGGTCATCCTGAGAAGACTAAAGAAAAGGCTTGACGACGCGAAATGATTATGGGCGGGTGAGTTAGGAAGCATGCTATGGGGGCGGATGAGTTAGGAAGCATGCTATGGGCATACTGCACGACTCCCTACTCAACCACCTCCCACTCCCTATTCCGCCCAGCATACGACAACGAAGCAATGATTCCTATGGAAATTAGTGAAGGACCCACGGGTACGAATGGCATCCACGGAAATAAACAACCAACTCAGTGCGGAAGAAATTGATCTCATCGAAGAATACAGAGAAGAAGCCCACATACAAGAAGAAGCCATTAAGACAAGAGTCGCACAAAGATACAACGCAAAGGTTATTCGGCGGAACTTCAAGCCAGGCGACATCGTAATGAGACGAGCAGATATCGACGCAAGAACAGCGGGTCAAGGAAAGCTCCACCCAAATTGGGAAGGCCCATACATCATAACGGAAAGTCTCAACCACGGAGCATACAAATTATCGGCACTCAACAGAAAGGAAATACCGCGGACGTGGAACGCTACCAACATTCACAAGTTTTACCTTTAAAAATATTTGTAGTATTAATACAATCTGTACTATCAAGCCACATGGCTTTCATTGAATAAAATAGCGTTTACAGCATTCACAATCACACGAGTTACAGCTCACCATAAGCCTGGTCTTAACCAAGGCATAAACAAAAGTACCGCGGAACAAATTCGCGATAAACCTGGTCTTAACCAAGGCATAAACAAAAGTACCGCGGAACAANAGTACCGCGGAACAAATTCGCGCAGAGGGAACGTACTCTCGTTAAGCCTAGTCCTCACCAAGACGAAAAATAAAGTTACCAAGGAATTGAGTCGCACAAGCAAGAAACGCAACAAGATAACCAACACAGAATACAATAACAAGTCCAATATATTAATTCATTGGCGCTCCAAGGTACAAAATTTGCCCTGGAGAGAAACTTCCTATACAAGGACCCAACCAAAAATGAAAATTACACGAGTTTAAGGAATTTCTTTAATCTCCCCGGCCTCCTCATCATAATATTTATTTGCGGCGACAAAGCTCCAATCCACGTCCGGCGCAATGTGCTTAACCTGACCCATCACGGTCTCAAAGGTGGCACCGACGACCTTCTGAGATAGCTTCACACACGCGTCGAAGTCCCTCTGCAGCACTTCGCACTGCTTGGAGCAGTTGTCACACTCCTTCTTCGCCTTCGTTGCTTCTAGTTTTCACCTCGTCCAAAATCTTGGCATTCTTCGCAGCCTCCCCCCGCACCTCAGCCAACATCCTTCCCCTTTCCTCAGCCAACGCCGTCCGCTCCACGACCAGTGCCGCATTCTCTTTCGCGATAGCTTTAAAGGCCTTGGACCTCTCCTCAGAAACCGCCAGCTGAGCCTTCAGCTTCTTGTTTTCATCTGCGGCACGCATGACCTCTGCGTGCAAAGCATCCAGATCCTCAGCGCTGGCCAAGATCTCAAAGGCATATGCCAGCAAACCTGAGGCCTTCCCCAGAAGACGGAAGGTCCGAGTGATCGCCTCGCTAGCCGAAACCCCCTCTAGCTGCAGCCTGGCCTCGCCGTATAAGTAAGATCGCTTGGTGATCCGAGAAAAATTCACGTCCTTCGGATACGCCCGAGCAAGTGCACTCGCGACCCTTTCAGACTTCCC
Organism: Nissolia schottii; assembly: GCA_003254905.1. Classification (NCBI taxonomy): domain Eukaryota; kingdom Viridiplantae; phylum Streptophyta; class Magnoliopsida; order Fabales; family Fabaceae; genus Nissolia; species Nissolia schottii. The sequence continues at coordinate 353,902 of QANU01057582.1, read as the reverse complement.
TGAGAAGCAGCGCCCCTCCTTTTCTTACGCGGAGGAGATCGCGAAGAACGCTTGACAACATCACCCCGCACAGATTGGACGAACGGAGACTACGCAGGCGTCCAGACGACAGAATGAGCAGGAAAAGGAACCGGTATCGAGTCAGAGATGGAGATTGATGATCACGCTCCGCAGATACTTTTTGCCTCACCAACTCCCTCTTCGTTGTCAAATTCAACCTCTTGAGAAAACTGCCGTCCGAGAAAGGTTAACGGAGGACCTTAGTGGCTTGGGCCCTGCCCTGTGCAGCAGCGGGTGAAGATACCTTGTCGTTTAACTCTTTTTACTTCACTAGAGGCCTTTTGAGCGATCAAACTGGCTTCGATCCATAAGACAACATTAACAATCTCTCAATAAGAATGACTGTTTAAAAGATGCTGACTCTGGACTTCATGTTTGACAGTACTAAAGGTTTCAGATACCACTGTATTCCATACAAATAGGTGCGCTTCCATCCGTACAGTTGCAGTGGCACTTGAAGTCCTTATGCTCCAGACAACTAAGGAAAACCTATGGCTCGGCTACTGCCCTACGCAACCTCTAACATGGCATACTAACCCTGTATTAAATGCTTATAATGATAAAATAATAACTTTATATATTAAAAATCAACTGAAGAACTGTTTACATGTAACTAAATTGAAACTTAATAACAAGTTTACATAATGTCAATGTCTGAAAATGAAATACATGAACACTAAATTAGGACCCTACCCTAAGTGTTTGGAGCATGACTGTAAATACTCAAGTAATTCTCACTGCGAAGCGGAGCTTACCACTAACATCTGAAATTCTCGCTAACTGGACGAGGGAACTGCTCTCACTATCCTCAACTGAATCTAAAAATGTTATTGATAGAAGGGTGAGTTGTCAGCTCGGTAGTTGGTACCTCGATACCACTCAAATAACACATACTACATATAATGGAATATAAATACATACATGTATACGGAAGGAACAAGTATGACAATTAAAGCATATATATATATATATATAGATGTCTAAAAGGAACTGAATAACTGAAATAACTGAATGTATTAAATAATCTCCATTACAGAGTCGTGTTACCTCTCCTTCACTCACATTAAAAATCAAATGCATGTATAGAAAGAATTACCTTTCTTAATATTCGATTAACAAAGAAACAATATCAATTTGCAAACTGAATCAAGAGTCTTCATTTCGAATAAATTTCACAAATTTAGACTTAACCTCTGCCGGAATTCGGACAGGATGATAGCTTTTGTTAAGCCACACCGCTGTGGCCTTGGCCTCCAAAATAGGCTACCATCAAATAAATCAAATATCAATATAAGTTCCGAACAATGTGGAGAAAGAATAAACTATAAGTGATGAAAATAAACCTCTTGGTTTGGCAGCTTAAAGATGAAGTGATCAAAGTATAAACGAGCAGCTGAAGATCCAGAAATCCTAACCTTTACAACAAATTTGTCCCCACTCTGTTTTCATGTTGTTAAAATGAGTGAAAATATTGTTGAATAGAACTATCTTACACAAGATGTCATGATAACCTTTGAGTTTACTGCCATATATCAGGGTTTTCAAAATAAATCCCAACAACAAAGAAGTGACTAACAAAATTGCAGAGGCTTACTCTTAGAGGTGCAAAGAATTTTAATGATAATTCTGATAATGCCAATGCGTCACCACTGCGAGCCACAGCATCACAATTAATGCCAATGCTTTCCATGAACTCATGACGACCTTACAAAGGTATTGATAGAAAAGCAATCAGTTTTTTCATGTTAAATATTAATTGAATAAGGGTAATTTCAAATTCTACAAACTATGGAAATCAATATATTTCAACTCAATATCCTGTTAAGTGTCAACCCCTGGTCACAAAAATAAAACAATCTAAAAAATAACAGGCCAGAACAGAGAACAAGAGAAAAGGGGAAACATTTCAAAGCAAATTCAAGGTAATAAAAATACTAAGTGTACAAGTTACAACTCTTAGAGAAAACATGAAAAATAAACAAACTACCATTTGGAGGAACCACAAGATTGCATCTAAATTTGAATAGAAAGTTTACGTGATTTAGGACCCCTATATGAAGGCAGGTCAACATGAGACAGCACAAGGGATTGGGACGGAACTTGGATATAACTAACTGAATTAGTTAATCTGAAAAGTCTTAGTGGGTTGTTTAGCATAGGAAAATTGGTTGTACAGGGCATAAAGGTTGGAATTCAGGAAGAGGGAACGGGTCTTTGTCAATAGTGAGAATTCTTTCGGGAGTAGAGGAGCTCATACACTTCCTCAATCTGGGAAAACTGCTAGTGCAGGGTGTATCTTAAATGGTTTTTGGCAGTTGCCAAACCCTGTTATGAATAAAATGAGATCTTTCTTCATGTTTTCTCTGATTACCAGTTCTTATAGAGACCCTGTGAACAAAGTGTGCGAAAGGGCTGGATATGAATTTTCGTATAAGAAAAACATTGCTTATCTAGACATCAGTCATGATCCCATACTTTAGAAACCCTTTCATTGGAACCAACTCCTGTTTCAGGTTATATTTGATATTCTGACCAATTTACGAATTAGATGCTAGGATCAAAATGTTTGTTCCTAAAGTCATAAATTCAACCAACATGCCTAAAGGCTAGAGGTTCTTCCACCATATTTCTCCTTTCTATTGAATGTAAATAACTACATAATATATGTATCCGTAATCCATGCGTGCATCAGTTTTGTAGATAGATAGATAGATAGATAGATAGATAGATAGATAGGAATGCAAGCAATTGTAAAATCACACAAATATTTCAATGAGATATGTTCTTAAAATTAGCAACGTACAACAGAATAGCTGTCCTCAATATAACGCGTCAACTACAGTGTTCATTTCGAGTTAGAAACACATCAAACTTAGAATTTTTTTTTCACATATTACTAATTAAATATACATACCTACATAAACACACACACACACAAAATATTGTGTGCAGATTGAAAAGTTTTCAATTATTGTAAAAGTAAACAGTAGTTAAAGCAACAACAATTATACAATACTGCAAGTTTGCATGTATCAACTTAGGAGGTCTCACCGTGTTGGCAATAACTTGCATAGACTGCATTGTTGACCACACCATACTGATCTAACTCATAATCACGGACTTTTAATTCGACGTCAAAGAATCCACTCATTCTGCAAAATGACACAGCCAAATGAACAAAGAACAGAAGAAGTGTGAGCAAATTTCTATTGCAATTTCAACAAAAATTCTGTTCTACAGAAACAAATGATTTCTTTTGGGGAAAAAAAAGGCAATAGTGAATGTAAAATTATTACACAGAATGTTGTATATTCAATTTTCACAAGTACCTTACCAGAACTGTCCATACAACTAACCCTCATTGGGCAACAGGAAGCACAATAGTTATGTATTATTCCCTGAGGTTCCGTGAGTGAAAAGAAAGAGAAGGAATCAAGGGGGAAAGGAAAGGGTTTAGAGGGTTTGTATTCCCTTGGTTTGAGAGTGTAGAAAATCCCCGATTTTGGTAAAACTTGAAAATGGGGTGGGAGTATGGAGAGTTTTGGTGGATTCTGAAAATGCTTAAATATCTTCCTTCCCCACCGAAATTAAAAATCCTAAACATCATCAAACCCAAAGCCATTCTTTCCTTCCTTCCCCTTCTAAACACAAGTCCCAAACCAAATCTAAAAAATTGTCTCAATAGGATTTGAACTCATCTCCTTACCCGTTACCACCTCAACCAATCTTTTCCTTTTTTCAATTCGTCTGAGGAACTCACTTAACATATTAAAGAATCTATCAAAAGGAAAATAATGACAAATGACACATAATACTAACAAGATTGAGAAAATTTATTTTGACCCATCAATGGCAAAAGAGGAAAAAACCCAAGTTCAAGATAATCTTTAAAATCCTAAAATAAATAAAGAATAATAATAACAATTAACATTCAAGCAAAAGAGAAGGGATAAGGGGGGAGAAAGTGCAAGTACCCTTTGCCCCCTCTGAGATCTAAGAGCGATGCAGAGGCGCTAGCACTTGCCGGCAGAACTATTCGGAGTGCCGGCGGTTTGAACGAATGGCGGGGAAACGGGAAATACGTAGAGTGTCGGGTGAGAAGAAACGAGGCAGTGGGGGGCAGCAATAGAGAAGGAATGGCCACCGTCGAAGCGTGGTTGGAACCACAAAATGAAAATGGGTACAACATTTTCTTGAAGCGCAGGATTGTGATTGTGGTTGTGGGCGTTAAAACTTATGCAACTGCTGGGACTGCTCGTATCAAAAAAAACTGCTTTACTTTTAAAGTGGCGTAGTAGTGCTCGTCGTTACTCAGCCAACTTTGATCGCTGACTTCATATTTGAAACTAATTTTCTAACGGAAAATGGTAGACAATATAAATAATAGTCAACAATATAATGTGAATTTATTGTTAATGGTAAATTTGTCAAGTTTTAAAAATTGAAACGGTTGATACGTAAGAGTTTATATATTAAAAAAAAATTGTGTTGAAAGAATATAACATAAAGTTAATTTAATAATTAAACTTAATTAAATAGTATATTTATTATTAATATTAAAGGATGTTAGTTTTATAACTATCATCCAAAATTTTTTATTTTTTTAATGATAGTTGGAGGATGACATTTCGAGTCATGGCAGAGTTAAGGGCAATGACTCTTTGTTTGAAAGATTTGGAAGCCCCCGCCCAAACGAGTATTTTACAGAGAGTCGACAAGGAATTCCATTAATAATTGGCTGTTTTGATCTTTTGGAACAGCTCGATAAATTTAGTAGATCTTTTTAGGAGCCTCCAATGATCATAGATAGGACCTATCCAATTATTACTGTACAATGGTTGGCTGTTCACGAACTAGCAGTACCCACTGTTTCTTTTTTGGGATCAATATTAGTAATGCAGTTCATCCAACGATAAATCTAATCCGAATTATAGAGCTACGACACAATCAAATCCAAACGAACAAAATGTTGAATTGAATCGTACCAGTCTCTACTGGGGGTTATTACTCATTTTTGTACTTGCTGTTTTATTTTCAAATTATTTCTTCAATTAATAGAGGAAAGGGAAATAGTAAATACGTATTAGGAATTCTCTTATCCCATTCGGAAGGATATCATTTCATAATTATCTATGACTGTTTATGTCTCTAGCATGACTACTTGATCAAATGTGGAGGAAAGTGGGATAAATGGCCGATACTACTGGAAGGATTCCTCTTTGGATAATAGGTACTGTAACTGGTATTCCTGTGATCGGTTTAATTGGTATTTTCTTTTATGGTTCATATTCCGGATTGGGCTCATCCCTGTAGTAAAGTAATCGGATGAATTGAGTTTTCAAAACGAACGTGTAAGACGAACTCAACAGGGATCCACTCTTTTTTTGATGAATTCGAGGGGGTCCCGTTGAGTTCTTGTTCTTAACTTAATAAGAATAAGATTCTTTATTCGTATAAATGACTCGATAGATAACTTTTTCCGATGTTTCAAAAAAGTCCATTTCTTTTTTTTAATGAACTTCATTTATTGATTCGACAAATATTTCCTAAAAAATATATGTCGATCATTTTTTTTAAAATAAAAAATGAAATAAAAGTAAAAAAAAAGGGGGTTACTTGATTTACTTCTTCGGGGTACCGTACCCAAATAGAAATAATATGAGTTTTATTATATATTATATAGAAATTTCCTATTATATAGGAAAAAAGGAATAATTCTATTGTAATATATTCTTCATTCTATTCTATCTGTTTTTCTATTCTAAACAAGTTAATTGAAGAAGTTGATAATGATCAAGAGCACAGAAATTGAAGCGTGTCTTATCAAATTAGCAACGGAGAGCGAAGGGATTGTGATAAATGAGTTGGTGGCTTCCATGTCTGAGGTAGAAAACAGTGATGGTGTAAATGTGTTGCGAGAGAGGTCAGTAATTCCTCCTCTTGGAGTGAACGATCTTGCTGTTAAGATAAATGAGGATAATGTGTCTCCCTTGGCTGATGAAAAAGCTAGAATATCATGTTTGGAGGAACCTAATCCAAAAAGAATGTGATGGTAAACTGTTAGCTCCATCGTCTGCTAATCCTTCCGCCAAAGTTACGAATGGCACCGGACACATCTAGGATTCTGAGACTCCTGCATGCTCTGAAAATCAGGTATTGCTTTTTCTCACATGTAAAAGTTTCATCAGACAATTCTGGTTTCTGAATTTTTATTTTCCTCAAATTCGTTTTAAACCTACTTTTCCTTTGCTGAATTGATGTGCAGCCTCCTGTGGCATCAGCTCCACATATGGTGCAAAAGACATGTTGGTTGAGTTGTTGTGGATTGTTTGAAGTTCTACAAGGCTCAAGTAGATAAATTCAGGTGTGGAGTTATTTTCCCTTGTTAAGTCATTTGTTGAAACTCCCTTCCAAATTAAGAAGATGTACTTGCTTAGATAGATATGCTCCCTCCTCCAGCATGCATGCTTGTTTTGGTCTAACTATTTACCCTGTTACAATCATTTCTAAATTGTTCTGTTATCAGCATCTTATGACTTTTCGAAAATATGGGCTATACGTTTCGAATATAAGAAATGGCAGAACATTAGCAAATGGAAAAGTGTGGGACATAGAACAGTACATGCAGTTATCACCTTCCATAGAGGTTCAAACAAAAGATACATATGATGCAATATAAACTAATGAGGAGCATACTACAACCTTGCTCGTCAAAAAATATGAACAGTAGACATATATAACTTTGGTACTAAAGAAAAAAGATAAACAAAACTAACAGATCATGCCACATGCTCGTTGTCACTTAGGTTCATGTCGTCCTTGTCGGAAGGGGGAGCTTTGATCGGACGACTGCCTGGTGAACAGTATCAAATGGAAAACATAGACCTAAGTGGGAAGGTCCACAGTGCTAAGACTGGACAACTAAATTGGGATCCTACTTAGGGTCATCCTCCATCTCGAACTCGAGAACTCTCCACTATCATCCTCAGCATACTTATCCTTTTGGTCATAAGCAGCCTCATCCTCAAGGTCGGCCCCCACCTCTGCCTCTACATCAATTATTTGTTGTTGACTGTAATACTAAAAACCACTTAAAACAAAAGGTTTACTAGTGTAATTTGCCAAATAAAAAAAATCAAGGAAAAATAGAAAAAAATGATGTACAATAATCAAAGATAATGCATATATACATATTTGGGGTAGTTGGTTTTGCTACCCCACCCGCCAACTACAGATCCCTCTTACTGTTTGATGTTTCCCTCTTACATATTTAAGATGTCTTTACAAACTAAGGCGTTGGTCCACCCCGATTTGATAAAGAATACAATGTATTTGCCCTTTAAAACTAAGCTTTATCCAACCACTTCAATCTCATGAAATAACTCCGATGCCTTCGCCGAAGTCAATCTCATTGATCTAATCGGAATTGTCAATCCCAAAGTATAATCACCGACAATGACCAAATTGGACCTTTCATTTTTATTGCTCACACGACTCCCATATAGTCAGTGTCAGTTTAATATACAAGGAAGGGATTCATCTTTGATCCCTTTTTTCAGGGAGGTGGACTCTAATGCAGACAGAAGTTCATTAAATTTCCTAGTCAGATAAAAGCAGTAACTGTCTTGCCACCCTGATTTCCCAAACAAATCGCATCTTCTGGATGTGGTTGCCAATAATTTGCGCGCTTTTTGACCATGAATCGACGAATTAAGAATTATTTCAGGAAGTCGATATTAATGATCTAGCAAAGGGAGATATTTTTCATCTAAACAGTACTCGGTAATGTTCCACCTTCCTAAAATGCTTTGCTCCATATATATATCATTACAAAAGCTTCACACTCCATTTATCTAATAAGTAACATATATGTATGATAATATATTTCATACTATTATGAGCGACAGAAACAAGGACTTGTTAATATAGTGGCCATGTTGGGTTGAAATAGCAGATCCCACCATAACCTTCTCCTGCTGCTATCCTTTCCGTCACTTGGATTTCATTTGTGCTCCCACTCTTCTACAACACACAAGCCGGTACTATTATGAGCATGTTAATTAATGACTTAGTTGATGCCTGAAGAGATACATGCGTGAAACCTTCTATGAAAAATGGTTGCATCTTTACAGTTTTGTTGTGTGTGAAAGATTATAGAAAGAAAGAAAGCGTGATACACAAAGGTACCTGCATTGTTTCGGCGGCATCCATCTCTGAAATGTTGCAATCAAAATACACACTCGCTGCCGAAAGCTTCATGGAAAGAAACTGAGATAGAAAAGGAAATTTTATGTGCAGTAATTTTAATAGCTAAAATGAGAAATAATTTTAGTACCATAATCTAACCTCAATTTGCTGCTGCAGCGATTGAACGTAATTTATAATCACGTCTAACATCACAGCCATACCCATTGCCTGCAAATTCATAGGATGTCAACAAGTCAGGACAACTCTTGTACGCACGCATGTGTTAAAGAAACACGTCAGGCAACAAATTAAGGATAATTCTGATGAACCTTATAGCATCCTGGAACCATGTCCTGCAAAAATCTCAGCTTCTCATTGATTTTCTCTCTTCTACCCTGGCAGCATTGAGCAGAAAATAACTATCAAAATATATTTGGTCATCACTTAGAAATATATAGTTCTTAATTTCCTTATTCAATGGATGCCAGGATGGATTTTCAACAAGCTTTGTTTGCTACAATTAATCAACCTAAAACGACAATAGCAACAACAGAAAAACAAAGAGAAAAAAAAGAAAAGAAATAGGGACTAAAATTTTACCCTCTCAGCTAAACTGTGGCTATCGGTGGCTTGGCCTCTTCTTGCCCTCACATGGACGACATCGCTCGGCTTCTCTCTATGCATGTTATTGTTTCTCTTCCTCTTTCTTCCAACAGGATTCTGCAAACAACACAAAACATACAAGAAGAAACCCGAAACCTTTTTCTCCTCACATCCTTTCACACAAAAATTAGAAAGCCGCAATTAAGCTTCAGATAACTAACAAGACTTTTGTTTCTAGAGTGGAGAATGTTCTGCACACCTTCTTCTTTTCAGCTGGAGGAGAGGAATCCCCTAAGCTTTCTGGCACAAGCATGGCCTCTGCTTGTTCATGACCATATCTGCCACTGGTGGCAGGGGTAGACGAAAGAATCACGGAGAGAGGATTTGTAGGCTGTTGGTTCAAAAGGGTGTCATTGGAGATAGGCATGACGAGTCCTTCGTCGGTCAATGTATAAATCACCACCTTGCACATGATTCGTGAGACTGACTTCTAATTTGTGGCAAGCGTCTAGCTTAGTGAGAGAAGAGAAAGGACCATTCTGTTGCTCAGGTCTCTTCCCCTTTCATGCATTTTCTATGTATTGTCTTTGTCTTTATAGATGAATAATTCTAACAAGAATAATGTACATTATCCAAACAGAAGTTCGATTTTCACACCATAACAAAGATATTTAGTGAAGATCTCAAATCCAATAAAAAAAAATTGAATTATTGTCTTTCCATCCAATCACGTTATCTCTATTGCTCTAACGCGAGATAATAAGATTCCACCCGCACGCATCCACCACAAGACATTGATATATTTTTGCACTTTGGACCTCAACCTAAGGAGTGCACACTCCATCCACTAGGAAGTTGCATGTTCTTGTGTCAATGTGTTGCAATTAATTATAGAGACAGATTGGATGCCCGTGTTGCTTTTTTTATTTATTTATTTTGTTATAAATAATAGTGAACACATTGCTTTCAATAAACTTTTACTTATCTCAAATCATGAAAATAAATCTCATAATGAGACGTTGTGACCTGAACATTTAGCCATTTGAATATAATTTTACTATAATTTCTTTTTTCAATTTTTTTTTATTTTGTATCTTAATATATCATTTTATTATAATTTCTTTCTTCATTTTTTTTATTTTTCAATTTTTAATTAGTGACTCTTAAATTAATTATTATTAAAATGTTACTTAAAATTGATACCCTTTAATATTTTTTGCTAACTTTTTTACAATGTAGATCCGAAGTTCCATTTTATATATCCAAAAATGATTTATGTTCTTTTTATACCTAAAACACTTGGTGGACATTAAGAGAGAGAAATCGAGAGAGAAAAATCGTGGGACTGATTGCCCTTGGCCATGGGGCCCACTTTTCGGTCCCGTTTAATCGTCTTTTGTCGTACGATGTTCGGATGCTTTGCGTACGGTCATCCGAAAATATTTCGATCGTATTTTCGTGATCTCCTATTTTTTTCTAGTGAGGAATTTAGGTTCATCAAAGGTATTTGTAAATCAGTTATGCTACATGTACACCCGTATATCATAAACCATACATACACCCGTATTAGAATACATTGACTCCCTAAAATAACCGTTTCATCCATTCTTTCTTCCACTCTCACCAACACGCGCGTGAATCCACGCTTCGTTCTCTTTCTCGAAAATTTTCACTGTTCATTGCTCTCTGCTCTCTTCACCCTCTTCGTTCTCTTCGACCTCGTCGTTCTCTGCGATCTTATGCGCAAGATCTAAGATTTGCTAGAGAGATGATTCATTGAAGATGTTGCTGCTTGCTATCATCTTTTAACTAAAAAAGAAAGAAGTTTAAAAACAAAAAACCAAAGCATAATTGACATGAGGAAGGAAAAGAACAAGATATACATGACTTATGATGTGACCTGTGCTAATGTTTGCACATACGCCCATTTAATGTTTGCACATATGCCCATTTAAAGTTTGCACAATTCTGCAATGCATCAAATTCTTCATTTTTATGCATTTGTGACAAACACATAATGCTTATATCACATCATCTAATGTTTATTATGGCAATATGTAAAAAATTGTGTCAAAATATTTACAATATTTATGCATTAATTGTTGAAAGGTTGAAAATGTGCCAAAATGCACATCCTCTTACTCAACAAAGACAAAACCTGTGACCTATGATAATGTTTGCACATACGCCCATTTAATGTTTGCACATATGCCCATATAAAGTTTGCACAATTCTGCAATACATCAAATTCTGCATTTTTATGCATTTGTGACAAACACATAATGCTTATATCACATCATCTAATGTTTATTATGGCAATATGTAAAAAATTGTGTCAAAATATTTATAATATTTATGCATTAATTGTTGAAAGGTTGAAAATGTGCCAAAATGCACATCCTCTTACTCAACAAAGACAAAACCTGTGACCTGTGATAATGTTTGCACATACGCCCATTTAATGTTTGCACATATGCCCATATAAAGTTTGCACAATTCTGCAATACATCAAATTCTGCATTTTTATGCATTTGTGACAAACACATAATGCTTATATCACATCATCTAATGTTTATTATGGCAATATGTAAAAAATTGTGTCAAAATATTTATAATATTTATGCATTAATTGTTGAAAGGTTGAAAATGTGCCAAAATGCACATCCTCTTACTCAACAAAGACAAAACCTGTGACCTGTGATAATGTTTGCACATACGCCCATTTAATGTTTGCACATATGCCCATATAAAGTTTGCACAATTCTGCAATACATCAAATTCTGCATTTTTATGCATTTGTGACAAACACATAATGCTTATATCACATCATCTAATGTTTATTATGGCAATATGTAAAAAATTGTGTCAAAATATTTATAATATTTATGCATTAATTGTTGAAAGGTTGAAAATGTGCCAAAATGCACATCCTCTTACTCAACAAAGACAAAACCTGTGACCTGTGATAATGTTTGCACATACGCCCATTTAATGTTTGCACATATGCCCATATAAAGTTTGCACAATTCTGCAATACATCAAATTCTGCATTTTTATGCATTTGTGACAAACACATAATGCTTATATCACATCATCTAATGTTTATTATGGCAATATGTAAAAAATTGTGTCAAAATATTTATAATATTTATGCATTAATTGTTGAAAGGTTGAAAATGTGCCAAAATGCACATCCTCTTACTCAACAAAGACAAAACCTGTGACCTGTGATAATGTTTGCACATACGCCCATTTAATGTTTGCACATATGCCCATATAAAGTTTGCACAATTCTGCAATACATCAAATTCTGCATTTTTATGCATTTGTGACAAACACATAATGCTTATATCACATCATCTAATGTTTATTATGGCAATATGTAAAAAATTGTGTCAAAATATTTATAATATTTATGCATTAATTGTTGAAAGGTTGAAAATGTGCCAAATGCACATCCTCTTACTCAACAGAGACAAAACCTGTGACCTGTGGGTAATGTTTGCACATAAGCCTATTTAATGTTTGCACATATGCCCATTTAAAGTTTGCACAATTCTATAATTCATCAAATTCTGCATTTTTATACATTTGTGACAAATACATAATGCTTATATCACACCATCTAATGTTTATTACGGAAATATGTAAAAAATTGTGTCAAAATATTTATAATATTTATGCATTAATTGTTGAAAGGTTGAAAATGTGTCAAAATGCACATCCTCTTCCTTAACAAAGACAAAACCTATGACCTGTGGATAATGTTTGCACACACGCGCATTTAATGTTTGCACATATGCCCATTTAAAGTTTACACATTCAATTTTCTGTCATATGTATGTTAGTAATGAATGAGCATTAGAATGTATAAAGCTTCAATTTCACAGAGACGTCAAAGAACAAAACTCTCCATGGAAATCAAAGAAAAAAATCATGAAAACAATAATGATGATAAACATAATAGAAAATTGAATTATGATGATGAGATGATAATCAAAGAAAGGATGATGATATTGATAATCAAGGTAATAGGAGGATGGGAGGATGAGAGAATGACAGAGGATGCTGATGACGATGACGACGACGACGATGAGAAGTTGAAGACGATGGATGAAAACGATTACGAGAACGAGCTCGGGATTGGGGTGTGCGCGTTGTGTACAGTTATATGATATACGTATAATTATCATTAATTACGCATAAAAACGTACAAAACAGTGGTGTATGTACGGGTGTATGCTTATTGGGTGTACATGGAGACTATCTGTTTGTAAATTTAGTTTCCCAAAAGTGTTCTTTACAGATACCTTTGATGCACGATTAAATTCTGGTGACGAAAGGTAAGAAATCCGATGCTTGCGGATTTTCGCGAAATCGCGACCTTATTTGGTGCTTTTAGAAAATAAAATGGGGAATTGTGATTTTAATCTAATTATATTACTTATATATCTATCTGTTATGCGAAATTTTTGTAAGAGGAAAAATCAGGATATTACACTCGCCAAGTGTGAAAATCCATTCTTATCATCTTTAAGAAAAATTAACCCTTCAACTAACATAATTAAACTTGAAGGGCATGAGTCTCCTAACTTCAATTTTCAATTCTGATTAACCAATTTTAGCTAAATCTTTAGTGATCCATTATTAATTATATTATAGTTTATAAAAAAATGTATTTATTAATATCTCCATTTTCAAATAACTACATTAAAAAATAATGAGAACATAATTTAATAAGTATTAATGTTAGAGAGATTTATGAAATTTTTTTTAGAGAAGTTTTATTCTTCCACCAAAATATCTAGACACTATAAACATCATGATAATGAGACGTAGTAAGGAACACAAAATAAAATAAAAAATTCGATCACTCTCTCTCTTGTTCTCAATCTCCTTACTCTATCTTTAAATAACGTGAGCATCAACATAATCAAGTAGGTATTAGCATAATAGACATAGTTATAAACATAATGAAATAAGCACTAATATATTACAAAGATACCAACGTGTATAAAAAAAAAAGAATGTTTATATATATATATATATATATACACACACACACACATACATTGATATATCTTTATAATCTATGTTAATACTTATTTCTATTACATTGGTACCTGACACACAGTAAAATGTCATTAAATTTTAATGTGTGATCAAATAATAATTTATAAAACTAAGAAAACCCCAAAACGTAGTATAGGAGGCTAACTTAGGTCGTCTCTAAGGAAGCAATTTACAAGCCAATTAAAGTCACAATTAATTGGGGTTTGGATTGATTTAAAAGGAAATTAAAACAAAAAAAAATCGACAATAATTAAAGGCAATATCATGCATATGACTTTTCTAGATTCAAGGATTTATTGTCATCAATTCCTAAATTATTTATTCATAAAGGAGGTGTTGTTATTAGCTAAAATCTCTAACTAACACGCAATTCATTTAAGAGATTACGACCGTCAATCTCCTAAGCATTAATTACACAGCCTAATTAAATCTAATTAGTTCCCCAAGAAGTTCCCAAATCATAAATCATTAAACCCTACGATCGTCAAGATCTATTAATCTAGAATTAACCCCAACTAAATCTAGAATTAACCCCAACTAATAACATGCAATCGCTATATTACTAATTAGGGGCAAAACAAATCATGAATAAACATTAAGCGCAAGAACCTCCAATTAAATCCTAATCTAGAGTTACCACATGCAAGATATTAAGGAAACTACTCCTCCATGGGCGGAGGATAGAAACTCATAATAAATAAATTGAATAAACAAGAAGAGCAGGTCTGAAAATAAATAAAACCTGTATTAATCAATGAAAGAAATGAGTTGAATCACAAAAGAACTCATGCGCAATTGCGAGAGCTCCAACAATCTTCGAACGAGACAAAACTAATAAAACATCACTAACATTAATCCTATGATGCTGGAAAAATAAAGGAAAAACTGTGTAAAACCTAATCCTAAAGAGCAGCTAGGAGCTGATATGAAAAACTGTCCCAATTGTATTCACCTTATGTCTATTTATAACCTTTGGGATCTAATTTTAGGGTTTCAGGTAACTGCCAGCGGATTTTTCTATCTAGACATGCGCTACAGCGCCAAAAAATGCGTTGCAGTGCGTCTCCTTCCTGGAGCTTCATGCTCCTCTTTGCCCTCTTTTCTTTCATTCCTTGCTCCTTTTGCTCCCTTTGCTCCTCTTGTTGCACCAATATTCGATTATTCCAACAGCTCAAACAAAAGATGTTAAACGCATAGATTACTCGAGACAATTAAAATCATTCAAAAACGGTGATAAAATTGCATTTTTCTCAATTATGCTCATAAAAGGACAATTGTGCAAATCTTATCAATTAGCCATTAAAATCGCATATTTTGGGGACGCAATGTTCAATTATGGTGCATAAAAATGTGGGATAAAATCCCTCTATCAAAATACCTCATACTTGAACAATTGCATGTTCTCATGCAAGGAATTAAGGATGGAAGCAGATTAAAATCAAAACAAAAACTAAGAAGATAAAAATAAAGAAAAGAAAAATCTTTTTGGTTCGGCGACCCTATTTACATTCCCCTGCAAAGCCGCAAAACTCAGGGAGGCACTTAAGCCGACACTAGCTAACAGACAACTGAGCAAAATACGTGACAATCCAAAAATAAAGTACATTTAGACAAGAGATGATATGACTGTGCATTAAAGCTAATTTTCTTGGCATATCAAACATGAGCAAACAATAAGTCAAGGCATGTTCGAATCAATTGAGCCTCGTAGGTTAGTGTGTGTCACTCATCACTCAAAGTGTATAGGTTCATCCAAGACTCTCTCAAACATGACACTAGACCCAGCCCAAATGGGATCAGTGTGAATGCTACATGTTGTAGGTTTGATGAAGACAAAGATGCAAGTTTCCAAGCCAAGGAATTCAATGAAGATATAGATTTAGGACTTAGGAAATTTTTTGTTAAAGGTGTATGTGTGATAACTCTCTAAAATGCTTTCTAAAATGGATCTTATAACAAACTGTTGATTCTAGGACTTAAAAATGAATTAGATAAACAAAAGAATTAAAAAGGACAAGGAAAAGGATGAGATCGGTCAAGACTTGCATAAGTCAATCGAATGACAACTACAAGCCATTCGAATGACTCATGAGTAAGTCATTCGAATGACTCATGAACAAGTCATTCAAATGACTCTTCCTCAAGAGACATTTGATGGAGACATTCGATTGGCAAAGCTTTTGTGCTCTTTATGACCTATGCAAAGCACAAGTCATTCGAATGACTCAAGTAAGGTCATTCGACTGACTCTGACTCAAGAGACACATAACGGCTACATTGCATAGGTCATTCGAATGACCAACATTAGTCATTCAAATGACTTTGACACAAGAGACACATAATGGATGCATAGGTTATTCGAATGACCAACATTAGTCATTCGAATGACTCAATCTCTGAAGACAACAACGACTAGTTCTGCTGTACTAATTTCTTGAGCATTAATTGAATAACGACCAGTATCACTTGGAGCTCAATAAATACCCACCTAACTCAGTGATTCAAGGCAGAACATTTACTCCTAAACTCCCATCCTTCTATAGATCATAAGAGCATTTATTAAGTCATTCTAAAGAGCCTAAAAGAGAGATTTTCACACATACACCTATAGAGCTTCAATTTGTATTATCCACTCTTTGAGAGAGTTTTCAATTCACAAATTCCATACACTTGTAAAAAGAGTGAGGTATCCCTCTAAATTGATTAGGGTGGAATCCCTAAGGAAGATTACTTGAGGCTCAAGCACAAGGTGTGAAGAGTGTTGTTACTTGTAAAGGATTTTCAAACACCTAAGTTTCAAGCTTGAAGATAGTGGAGAAAATCTTGAGCAAATAGCTTGGGGACTGGACGTAAATCACAAGGGTGATTGAATCAGGATAAATTGAGTTTGCATTCTCTCTATCCCTTAACTCTTTACTTATTATTGCTTGTGCTAGCTTGCTTTATTGCTTGTTCTTATATTTTTGTTGAGACTTTCTAGCTCATTTTCTAAGTAAGAAAAGTTTTGTGAAAAAGTTGAATACCCAATTCACCCTCCCTCTTGTGTAGTTGAAGCCATTTGGTCACAATCAGAGCTTGGCATGAGTTATTCCCTTTAGGTCGTGAGGAGTTGGGCTTGAGGTGGTTGCTCATCGCACGACAGCTTATTGTGCGGACACTTGGTACTTGGTTGGTGTGGACTTGGCCAAAGGACCTTGGCTCTTGTATTTGGAGTCTCAGATTATGAGTCTATATTGGGCTTATTTTGGCTTGTAACAAATTCATAAAAATTATAAATATTGAACACATTTTTTTTTATTAAAATCGCTAATATCAAACAAATATTGAAGTACTTCACCAACCAATTTTTAGTAAATATCTATTACATTATTTCATACTAGGGATGATAATGGGGTGATGGATAATCCTCCATCCCCCACCCCGTACCCATCCCCCCATGAGTATCCGTCTTTTAGTATCCCTACGAATAAATGGGTAACCGTAGATATTCATGGGTATCTAATACATCATTAAAAATTTTAAGTAAAACAAAAATCAATATCTAATAATAATATCTAGAAACTTGTTTAAATACAACTAAAGTTTCCTAAGCACAATCTAAATAAATCTAACTATGTAAAACACTTAAACTAAAAAATAATAATAAATCTAAATAGTAGCAATCCTTAATTTGGTCAATCTAAACAGTGATGAAGCACATACAAAATGTATTAAATTGTAAAAAGGTTGAGGGTTTGAGCAATAAAAGCTAGAGCAACCAACTAAATACGAAAGATTCAATAAAAGAGTTCATAAAATAATAGTTTCATAATATATACACACACACTATTGAATAAAAGGGATATTTCAAAATAACTGCGACTTGGTTTTCAACATTTCTTCCACTTTTACCATTGAAAATAAATTGTAATTTACCAATTGCAGTTTTTTGTGCATTTTAACAGTTCATGCCTATGGCCCCACTAGTGTGTAGGGATGTCAAAATGGGCCCGGTCCGTTTACCCGGTTAAATGGACAGACTTTACATGCAAAAAATAGGCCCGCAAAAAATTTGAAAAAAAATTGGACCGGCCCGTTTAAGCCCGGCCCGTGAACCTGTGAATTTTTTTAATTTTTTAAATAATTTTTTTTGAATTTTTTTGAATTTTTGTAATTTTTTTAATTTTTTTAAAAAATAAATGGGCTAGCGGGCGACCCGTTTAGGCCCACGGGCCATAAATGGGGTGGGCCCGCGCTTTTTGACAGCCCTACTAGTGTGTATAGAATATGGGTTAGGATCAAGTTACTTAAACAATCGTTACACTACTCAATAACATTTTTAAGTTGTAACTTTTTGAAAACCTACCATTAGATTGAAGGTTCATATATTATAGGTCGTGTCTATAAAATTTTGTTTTAATATGAAACTGTTTGAAATACACTTATCAAAATTGACATAATATATATAGTTCAAATGTGTGAAAATAAGATTTATTTGATCACATTCTTATTGATATTGAATTTCTTTGAAATTTGACATGAATGATCTATATGATTGTTAATCGTAATCAAACGGTTGGATCGATAAAATTTATATGTTAAAAAAAGTTATTAAAAGTGTAACAATGCTTAAAGTTACACTTATGTAACTTGATCCTAACTCTATATTATATTATATTATATTATATATATATATATAATTATGAATAATTTAAACATGTATTCATATTAGATATCCGCTGACATAGACATAATAATCCCCGCCAAGGTTGTCAAACTTGAGAGTTTAAGTAAACTCGTGAAAGCTCAGCAAACTCGAATCGTAGATTCGACTTGTAAACTTTACACATATGTAAAAAAATATATGTTATAAGCAATGTAATTAGGATCTAAACATGATTAAATTTTGTATTCATAATTGACAATGAATAATGTTAAATTTAAAATAAAATAAATGAAAAAAAATCATAAAATATACCTTAATGCATGACACTTAGTTATATCATATTTTATTCTGTACATGTATTAGACTTTATAGTTTGATAAAACATATATCAATTATGATAAATATGTAAAATCGGCTTAGTAAATTCAGTATATATTGTTTAACACACACAAAGTCAACTAAGTATCTAAAAAAGTTATCAAATTTATAAATCTTGAGGCAAACTCGTAAACTCGTACGTAGATTTTAACTCGTAAACTCGCTAGTAAAATTGAGAGTTTACTTAAACTCGTACGAGTTTACCAAAACAGAGATGAGTGTTAACTCGTTTTATGTAGTGAAATCGTAAACTCGTAAAAACTCTTACGAGTTTACGAGTTAACTCGAGAGTTTAATAATCATGATGTCCGCCCTTACCTCGTACAATGAACATGTATAAAATATATTTATCTCAATTATCTGTAGGTGAAAAACCTTTCTCCCATAATCGCCTCAGATATTATCTTGTAGGGCTGGGAAAATTTTCATCCCTATGTCACACTCACTAAACATATTAGTTACCACTAATAAAATTTTGATATAGTGACATTTTATTTTAATTATTCAATATCATTGATGAATATTGAAAATGACGAGATGAATTTTCTTTCTTGATTTATTGTGTGCCATGAAGTTTTTCCAATACTTCATCACTTTAAAATTGAAAAGAACACTCCCATAAAAAAAATAAAAAAAATGAAAGAAAGAAAGAAAGAAACACACCAAGCAATATCAGCACCCATCTCAAGGGTCCAAATCCGATAACCCGAACGTTAAAACCGCCTCCTCTTCACTGTTTTACTCACTCCGTATATAAACTTCGTTTCCCCGGCCACTTAGCAAAACACACGGCCTTTGATATGAGAACTCTCGTCCTTTTTTCGTTTCTTTTTTATCGAGAAAAATCTCAGCTCTCTTAAGCTCTGTTTTCGCCCTCAAAGCACTTGGCTCCGTGAAGTGCTTTCTTTCCTTTGCTGTCCTTGCTTGCGATTGTATCCCTTCTTTTATGTAAATGGTGTTACAAGGCTTGGGCGACGAGAGAGGGGCAATACCGGCGCCAGAGTCCATGGCGTCCAGTCCCAAGAGATCGAAGCGCCTCCACAATTTCACACTACCTTGCTTGAAGTGGGGAAGCCAGAGGTACCTGAGGTGCACGAACGCCGCCGGCGCAAGCGGCGGTTCCAGTAGCGGGGATCGGCGATCTCCGGTGTCGTGGTCTGACGATTCTTCTGCGAGCCGGACGAGGGAATCGGAGCCGGAGACGAACCAATCGATGGGCGCGAGGGTACGTAAACCGCAAATCCACGGCAGCGGCGGTGACGGCGTGGGGGACGGGATCGAGGCGATGAGGGAGAAGTTAATACTTGATCTGAAGACTAAGGCGGATAAGATGAAAGACGCGTTTTTCAGGAACGAGGAGGACGACGAGAAGGAGGAAGAAGAAAAAGAGCGGAGATCAACGCCGGCAGCGACGGTGGAAGTCGCGGCGCCTGCGGAGGGCGTGAGGACGTGGAATCTGAGGACAAGGCGGGCGGAGTGCAAGAGTCCATTTGGCGGCGGAGTTGGCAGTGGCAGCGAGAAAGGGTTGAAAACTGATGAGAAGAAATCTATTTGGCCCTCGCCGGCGAGAACTGACGGAGCCGTTAAGTTGCCGAAGTTGAGAAGCAATTGCGATAAGAGCACGCCGAGGCCGAAATTTTCCCTTCAGTTTTCGAAGAAGGAGATCGAGGAAGATTTCATGAAGATGGTGGGCCACCGGCTGCCGCGCAGGCCCAACAAGAGGC
The DNA here is from genome assembly GCA_003254905.1 of Nissolia schottii. Lineage (NCBI taxonomy): Eukaryota > Viridiplantae > Streptophyta > Magnoliopsida > Fabales > Fabaceae > Nissolia > Nissolia schottii. The sequence goes on along the minus strand of QANU01057582.1, from coordinate 333,232 downwards.
CCAGAGCTGTGCAGAAGCAATTGGATGTAAGTTACATCGATCGTGTTACTTTCACTCTGTTTAACGCGGCTGTGCTTTCTGTTTGTAGTTGTTAATTTTGTTAACTCGTTTGTTAGGGTGGAAGATTAAGGGCATATTTTTATTTGATTTGATTTGATTTAATTTAATTTAATATTTTTTTTTTCTGTGCAGACTGTATTTCCTGGTATGTGGTTAACAGAGGTTACAGCGGATTTGTACAAGGTTCCTGAAGAGCCAGTGAATGGCAAGGCGCGTCCCTCTGGAAAGGGTAAGGGGAAGATGCATCTCGCTGAGGCTGAGGCTGAGTCTGATGAAGAATGATGATGGCTGGACAAAATTTTCAATGTAACATCTGGTTATGTTGCTTTGAAGGCCAATTTTAGCTTGACAGATACATAGTTCATTCATTTGTTTATAAGAATAGTTCTCAACCTGAATAAGAGAATACTCTAGTTGGCTGATTTTGCTCGTGGAGTTCTGTGGCTTCATTGACGCAGCTATCAAAAGTTTAAACTTTTTGTTTCAGTTGTTGGATAATGGCCAGTGTGAGTTGTGAGTCTCCTAATTCTGAGTTAGTTTTGTTATGTTTGGAGTAAAAACTTTATTAACCCCTCAAGTTTTGGAGCGTATTGCATTGGATTTGGTTAGGACTCTTGTTTCAAAACAGAGAACAGACCTCCTTGTTAGTAATTTAATTTTTTTTTTTTTTAACTGTCTCCCAAAGTCCCATTAAGTGAATGCTCTGTTTCTTGGTATCTGTTACTGGTTTGACTCGTTTCATGCTGAGAGAAAACTATTTTTATGTTGTAGCCTAATTTTCTTCTTGGCAGAAGGCAAGAGCTATTGATTGCTATATGAATGGTAGCCGTTCTATGTGTAGCTAAACCTGAATATCAATTCAGTGAAACGTTGCGTTTTCTACGCAAGCTATGAGACATGATTATAGTTATTTCCTACGATATTTGTCTACCATGGGTCCTGCAAACCCAAGATAAGTTAGAAGCTTGAATTATTTCTATTCAAAGATAACAACATATCAGCTTCCAATATATTCCAAATGTGGTGGGAACTAAGTGTTGAGACTTGAGATACAAACTCGATATAGGAACCAGGGAGAAAGAGGATCAAACCGTACGAAGATAGCGCTTTGCAGGTTCACGTTTTATGTGTGAGTTGTACTCTTCAAAAGCTATCCGTGCTTCTGCCGAGCCATAGTGATCTGAATCTCCGACTCCACTAATATGGTAGAACCACTGCTGAGATTTTTGCTTAACTTACTTCTCGTGTGCCAACAAGCAAAGGGTAGATTACTTGCAAAGCGATCTTGGACTCTTAAATTCAAAGATTTGAAATTTGAGAAAAGAAAAAAGGGATTTAGACATATAATTTATTATTTGAAGGGGCGAAAAAAAATGTGTATCTAAACCCTGATCTCTTTATTCAATTCCTTAAGCCAAATATAGTATACTAATCTTCGAGAGTTCACCCTAAATTTTTACACTATGAAATGTCGAAACAACCCTTATAGCAGTGTGTTTGGACCTATGAGCTTGCAGCATTGTTGGACATTTAAGTCAATTTGTAAAGAGAGCTCCGCGTGTCACACTAACACACATAGTTGGGAAAAATTTTCAGAATAAAACAAATAATAATACTTATTCCCTAAATAAATCATTTATAAAGTTGTTCCCAAAGTAAAACATTTTCATTATAAAAGGGAGTTGATTTAAATCGACTTTGTTGTAATGAATTTTATTTTTAATTTTTTTTATTAGAATTTGATTTAAATTGATTCTCGTTGTACCGATTTTTATTTTTATTTTTATTTTTATTTTTTTAATTAGAAGTCAATTTAAATTAACTTCTAATTATTATTTTTAAAAAATAGAAGTCAATTTAAATCGACTTCTTTCTACTGTGTCCAAAATCATATCTATAAATAGAAGTGCATGCTCATTTGTAGTGTGTACCTAGGTTTAGCTTTTTTGTGAGTTAGAAAAAAAAATAAGTGAGAGGGTAGTAGACATTTTACTGTATTATAATGGTGAGAAAAAAATACAAAAAATGAAATTACTTGGAATTTGATATGTTGGTTAGAAAAATGCGGATTCAAGAACAATTTGATATAGTGGAATAAACAAGTGTTTGATACAATGATCAGAATAGAAGTACAATGCTATGAACTTCAAAATACTAATGAAAGAAATTACAAAATAAAGAAGAGACGAGCAAAAGAAAAGAAAGAAAAGAAAAGGAAAGGAAAAGAACAAGAAAGAAATGAGAAATCTACTCGAAATTTCTCACTGCTCTTTTGTCACTAGGACGTGCAGAGAGTCTGAGTTTTTATGAAAAATTGTTCCTTAATTCAGTTTTGGGCGTCCCTATTTATAACCTATGGTAACCCCTTGTATGCTTGCCACGTGTCCTTCCTAACAGTTGAAGGTTGCTTCTCAGATATCCACTATTCCACTTCCCTTGTATTCCGCGATGTGGGCAGTTATCTTACCTGTGAAGTTAAGCATGTTTTTAGATAGATGTCACACATTGTTGATGAATTTTCCCCTTTTGTTGATGGTTCCCTCTTGATATTTGAAATCTTTGTCATGCCTCACTATCCTTTGAAGGGTCAATCCTTCCACTGGATATTAAGAAATTCCTCAAGATATAATTTGGGTCGACTCCATTTATCGACCAATTTATAGGATTCATCCCTTGTTTCAGCTTGGGCCTTCTATTCATCGTCCTCCTATTGTCGATAAGAGAAGTTTTAATAGAGATCTATTTTGGCCGGCTATGTCTCCCTTCCTTATCTATGGTAGACTAGGATCATTGTTATGAGGTCAATTAAGGTCTTTGCTCAAAGTCAATTGAGATGTTCGATCATTGACTTTTTTATGGGAGCTTACTCTATCGTAGATTATTCATTCTTAGTCGCCTCGTTATAATTTTACTTTAATTCCCTCAATATATATTTCACCATAACCCTTATATAAGCTATATGTTGTGCTTCCAACAATTATGGTATATCTCAAGTAGGTGATGATATTTTTGGCTTTTATGATCTGTGGTGGTGGTCAATTTCTGGTTAGATAGGTTGCTGGTGTTTCTCCATTCGAAGGGTAACGGCTGCTTTGTTGCAACCGTATATGTTTGTAATTGTAATTGTTTTGTTTTTGGGTATTTAGTTAATTCTAGGGAAAACTCTGGTTTGTTTAATGTGTCCTGCACTTGCTTGCTCTTAATAGGTTTAAGTCATTATACCTTTGATACAGACCCTTTTGTAATATATGTATTTAGGATAACATTAAGAATATTAAACACATGAGAACTTGTCCCTAGCATAGATATCAAGGGTTTGGCACAGGGTGATGCTAAACAAATACGCCCTCAGCATATCTATAAAAAGACAAGAAGGGGAACTATGAGGTGTAATGGATTGGAGGGCTTTGGGCCCTGCCCCACATCCCAAAAATGGCATGGGATCCACTCCAAGGCCTTTTGGCCAGTTATGGAGTTCTGAGAATCAATTACATATTTTTAGCATATTTTTAGAGCCTTTTTTCCACTACCTAGGTGAGAGGGATGTGAGCTACTTTGGGCTGCAGGTAGGGACTAGGCAGCCAGGGCCTGTACCCTGCAGCATCCTTGAAAGCAACATGACCTGCAGGAAGTCCAAGGGAGCAGGGGAATCCGAGAAAAAAAGAGAAAAATGAGGGAAAGGAAAAGGAAACAAACAAGATAAAAAGAAAAGGGTATCTGGAGAATAAGGGGGCTGAACAAGAGAGAACAAGGGAGGCAAAATAACAAGAAACAAGAGAGAAAAACCAGAGAAAACCAAAAAGAAAAACAAGAACAAGCATCATCTACCATGGCCATGGGCTGCAGCAGAAAACACGCCCTCTCTCGCGCCCAAGGGCGTACACAACGTTGATTCATTCTCAAGCTCCATAGACCAAACCACCCGCACTAGGGCTTGGATTGGGAGGCAGGGTTGTTCACCCCTCACCATCCAACCCTCATAGGTCCCATTTTCACTTACCCTTCACCCCTTCCTCTTCCATTTATCCCAAAACAAGCTTACCTTCCTCTTCCTTTTATCATTTTTATGTTTTAAACTTGTTTGTTCAAAACGGTTTAAATCATTGGCGACACCACTGGGGCGTTAAGGGTTTTCCTCTGGGCCTCCACAGAAGAAATAGAAGAGACGAGCTCCCAGCGTCTGGTCTGAAGGACCTGAATACGGTCCCCTAAGGAGCATAGTTCGACATCCACTTGGACGAGTTCAAACTGATAATTGTTATGTTCCGTATCAAGCACAGGAACATGAGCAGCATCCACAGTAGGGACAGGGCGAGTACAAAGAGCAGATAATTTGTCGAGCCATCCACCACCAAAACCATATGAGCGCAAGGAGCCAACCATGGCTTCGAGAGTACCTCGGTGCAATCTCAATACCTCGTGCAATGGTGGGCATAAAAAAATGATTAATAAGCAAGCCTTTTATGGGCGTCGTGCACATGAAGAGGCAAGCAGAAATCTGGAAACTTCTTGGCAACTCCAGATAAGATAACAGCGTCCTCGGAACGGAAAGAAGCAAATTCTCCGGATATGAGGGCTGGAATGAAACAACACCAAGAAAGATAATCAACCAAAATACACGCATAAAGAAAAAGAAGATAAAGAAAAGAAAAGGAAGCTACATCCCAGACAAAGAAGTACAATACCAAGACAATTAGCAGTGGAGGAGTCCGGGGTTGTCGTAGCTGCAGGCGAAGCAATAATAGAGGCACGTGACTCAACATGAGCAGAATCAAGAGACGGATGGCCAGAAATTTCTTCCTGCTCGGTGCGCGGAGAGACAACGGGAAAAGCAATAACAGTAGCATCACAGCCAGTTGGAAAGGAAGAGATACCACCCTCAGCATCCGGGGGCTCTATCCCTTCAAGCACAGGAGAAGCAATAACCCTGTCACCGACACCCGAAGCAGCAATATCGTCCCCAGCAATTAAGAACTCCACACCCCCTGCCATTGAAGAACTAATAAAGGCTCCAGGAGAGCCATCTGCAAAAAATACAATTATAAGAAAAAGAGGCAACAGACAACAATATCAAGACTAGACCAGCGTTTGTTCTACGATAAACAATCCTACAGCAAACACCTGTCCTGGGAACTTCTTCAAAAGTTCGGGGGGACGAAGTAACACGAAGCACCAGTAAGGATGGCACTTCGGGAACCTCAAAAGAAGAGGAGGCTACAATATTCGCATCAGAAGGTACTTTCAACATGTCCGGACACTCAGAAGTCACGTCCACCTGCAAACTCAGGAAGAAAAGCATTAATAAAGCCAACACATAATACTATGAAGGGAATCGCAGACAGGTAGAAAACAAGACATTACCAACAAAGGAAAACCAAGGCGATAGGGCAGGCCAGAGGAGCATTTAGCAGCCTTCTCCATAGTATCTGGCACAACCTCCACTGCATCAGCTAGAAGGTCATCCATGCCACACAAAGCGGCAGGTGGGGCGCCAGGGTAAGAGGCAGGAGAAGGAAGCTCTCCTGCGATAGGAGTGGCAGAAGCTTCAAACGTGTCACCAGGAGAGTCAGACTTCGAGGCATTCTCATTCTGGTCGTCACCCCCCCCCCCAATAATTGTGCTCGACGGAGCAGAAGCAGATGACTTCGGCAAGGAACTTGAGCTTGCAGAAGACAAACTAGCCCCTTCAGAGGTGTCAGTCAATATAGGGTCTGAGGCATCACAAGTGGTAGCAGCAGCATTGACCAGGCCACGAAGACTAGCTGATGAACGAACCCCACGAGGAGAAATCTTTAGCACAGAAGAAGTTGCAAAATTAGATGCAGGGGCAGGACGCTTGCTTGGGGGTCTACCATGAGCGTTCGCGCGAAGTTGTTTTCCTTTTTTTTCGGGGGAGAAGGAGCGACACGCTCTATAGCAACAAACAAGACACACAACACAAAAGAGGTAACGACAATCAGAGACCACGCAAACAACAATGTAAGGAAAGCAAATGAAGAAATAGCGATATACCTTTGACTTCGCCCGTCACGTAATAGGGATATCTAGGCATGATATTGACGCTGGAAGGAGGGTCCGAACTCCGCCTCCGCTCATAGTCAGCAATACTTTTCTTCAATGCCCAATAGTAGAGTGCATAGCCCTCTGCCACGCCACAAGCTCGCGCACAACACATCACACGAGAAGGATCGAATGGAGAAGGCACCAAAGAGAACAGAAAGGGCGCTACTGTTTCCTCCAATGGGCATAAAGGAAATTCAACACTGGAAGGCAGCTGGTCCCAACCGAACTGACGGCTCACTCGATCAGGGCGGTAAACGAAAGGAAAGAGCTAGCCACCGTGAGAGGAAAAAGGATCAGTAATCAGGAAGCCCGGAAGTACGTTAGGCGAAGCACACCGTTCCCAGAAATCATAGACACCTTCCGTCAACGTCGTAAGGTCATCTCTACGACCAGTGATGGCATCTCCATGTACCCAATAGGGATGATCCAGGACTTCAGCCGGTGCAGAAAGAGAATAAGGGCAAAAGGAAAACAAACTCACATCGTTGAAAACATCAAGCAAAGCACAGGTGGGGTACCGGGTTGGCTAGCACCACGAGCGAGGGTAACCAAAAAGACGCTCACAATCCATAGCTGCGGAGCTAGTGTCTTTAGGACTCACACAGGAGGGGGCATACGGAGGAAACCTTTCAAATAAAAAATGCATCAAGAACGTCACGTCCAAATAAGAGTTGATCGGAAACCGCCCACATGACATCCTCATTTGTTCCTGCGCCTGGTCGAGGCGGCCGTATAGAGAGCCCAGGAACAAGGGGGCTAGAGCGAGGCGGCGCCCCTCAGCAATCAAAGACACGAAGACGAACACACCAGGACTAACGGAACCGTCGAGGGGTCCACAAAAGACGAAGCGAGAGAGCCAGAAAGCAGCAAAAGCAGCATGCCGGGTAGAAGGATCAAGCCTGCCGGGGCCAGGACGGAATGCAGCCCCTTGTGCAAATAATCACCATAAAAGTACCGCAACCAACCAGCAAAGGTATAATTAAAATAATTTGAAACTCAAAAAGAAAATCTTAAATAGACTTTTGATACAAAAAGAGAACATAATTTACAAATAGTAAATTTTAAATTAATACAAATACAACGAATAAATTTCCAAGAAAATTTTCTGATAGTGCAATTCATTTTCTGTTTATTAAATTGAAATCACATTTATTCAAGCTGTCATCAACATTGATTGGTCGTCGCAAAAATACGACTCGTCCGAAACAAAGACAGCATCCGCATCAGATTCCGTTACGTTTCCTAACGGCGTAGAGGCATTCCTCATGTCACGAACCGTCATGCCGTAACGGCCGTCTTCTCTGACGTAAACCTTCTGGACGCCGCCCGATTCCACGCGCACATTCTTTCCCACGCTATGGCCCCACTCCGCCACCACCGTCGGCTTTCGCCGCCGGAGGCGCGTGTCCCAAATCTTCACCGCCAAATTGCCACGCGTACCTTCTTCGGCTGAGAGAATCAACGCCGGCGACGCCGCGGAAACCGCCGGCACTGACGGTTCCTCATGGACTTCGTAACCTGAAACGACGCCGTCCTCGGAATCGTCGAAATCCAAACCCAGACCGAATCCTATGCTGTCCCAGAGCTTGACCACACTCTTGCCGCTGGCGATTTCGGAAAGGGAAAAGATGTCCCCGATGCTACGACGTCGTTTATGCCCAGCGTTGTCGTTTCGGTGCCGAGACTCGTCGTCGAGATCGTTACTTGCGCCTCTGACTCGAAAATACTCGTTAAGTCGATGAAAACTAGCAAAGGCGGAGGGCTCGTGTTCGTCGTCTTCAGGCTCCGACGATGACGGGTCGGATACGACGTCGTCATCAGAGCTGCTGTAGTCGTCATCGTCGTATAGAGAAATGGAGGGAAAAGAAGGGGCCTTGTTTCGGAACCCTATGATGAAAATGGTAACCCTTTTGATGATGCTGCCGACGGTGGCGACTAGAACGAGAATGACAGCACCCCATTTGCAGAAATTGTAAGCTGCGGAAACGGATTGGATTCCCGCGATGGAAGAGGAAGTGATTTGAGAAGGGAACGATGGGTTCTGCAGAGAACTGAGACCTGCTCGGAGATCATTGAGCCTGTCAATCAACGGAACTTGCATTTTTTTATTTTTCTTTTTACTTTTTTTGGGGGTTGGGTTTGCAGAAATGGGGTTGGAATTTGAGCTAGCTGTAACTGAAACGATGGGAAGAGAGAAGAACAATTGATGGGATAGTGCGAGTGATTTATAGGGAAAAGAAAAAGAAAGAAATTGAGCGATACTGTTAGTAATAAAAAAAAATACATACATTATAAGAAAAGGGTCGAAGTGGGGGTGAATGGTCACCCACGTCAGATAAAAGAGCAGGCTTTTTTGAAGAACTGATGATAAAGGATTAGAATGGCTGAGTCATCAGACGCCAAAAACCGTACCAGGTGGGTCCCGGTTACTGGGAACAGTTCATATCTCGACCATACAGTTTGTGGTGGTTTTTGTTTTTCTTTCTCGATTCTAGAGTTTGCGGTAGTTAAGGCCACTTAAACACTTGCCCTATGGGATTTTGACACGCGGTGACAGCTCATTGCTCGATCTTTGTTTTGTTTCATGGTTTTCTTTTAGGTGGTCGGTTTTGTACCCTTCGTCACCATGTGCGGTGGTTGAGTGCTTGTTTTTCTCGTTTCGAATATGATTTAATGGCATTCTATTTGTTTTATGAAACAAAAATGTTACATTTACACTTAATTTTATACACTCATACATACATTATTAATAATGCATAAAAAAAAATTTTATGAGTGCACAAACTTTACAAACTTATAGATGATATTTTCAATTATGCTTAATTAAGTGCACAGACATTATATGCATTAAAATATAAATTTTATGTATATAAGTATAGGGTATATGTATGGTATATATTTTTTGGTGTACATGTAACATGACTCTTTATGACATGCATGGTCTGTAACAAATCAATAACCTACAACCATAAAAGTTTACTTTAAAACCTCAATTCGATGAATAAACTGAATCTTTTTATGAGAAAATTTTAGGTTAAGAATACTTTGTTTTTGAAAAATATAACTTCAAATATTAAGAACTCAAAAATTAAAATATGCACCCAGAAAATGTATTTATTAAGAGAGAAATCAAAGAACACCTTTGATTAAGAGAGATTCAATTTAAAATACTTGAATTACAATAAAAATGTAGATTAAAAGAACATATAAGAACACTAATCCTAGGAATTGAAAGAATAGAAAGTAAGTAAATAAGGAATTACTTGATTTTCTCGTAAACTCGTGTGTTGCGAAGACTTGTGAATGTGTATTATAAGTTACAAGTGAGAAATTTGAGTCTTTGGCCTACACTCATCGTGCCTATTTATAGACAAAATGGATTCCTTGCATGCTTGATAGGTGTCCTTGAATGGTTAGCTTTCTTGGCCTGCATTCCACATCGTTGAACAACTTCCTTCAGGCTCCAAAGAACTTCGCACTTTATTTGAATTCTAATTTAAACTCTGGCGCCAACAATTATTTGCTCTTCATTAGTTTGCGTGTCACTCTTCGATGAGTCGTCCGTTAGGCATTCCTTCTTTGAAAACTCCAAGTCCCCTAACAACTCGCTTCTTTAGTGGCTTGTGAAGAAGTCTTCTCTTAAATTCTCTATCTTTCTATCGTTATTTCCCAAGGTAAGTTACAAAATGCCATATTTTAGAACCATCTATAAATGTCGATCCACCTTGATGGATTGCATGAGGGGATCAAAGGCCTAACCCTATGTCACTTAGTCCACAAGAAGAAGAAATCCTTTTCTGGAAAGGATCATTTTGAATTCTGTTTTACTCAATTCTATGAGATGGGTATGAGTTATCAAGGCGACTTGATCCCTGCTCCCTTTGCTGAAAGAAGGGTTGGTCATACGTGGTTCACTTTATCCATAATTTCTTTCCATCATCATATTCAATTGGAGAATGACCAAATCTAGGTTGAGTTCTTGTGCATGAAGATCTTTCTTATTAGTTTTTTTGGGAAACAATGCTACCATGGTCACCTTGCACGCCCCAAATTTTGTGGTGCGGCAATTTGGCTTTTCTCAAGCTAGTCCTTCTCCAATCTCTATGGCATTTGAGAAACAAATCCTAAGCACCTCTTATGAGACTTTTGATTTATTAAAATCTGTGCTAGCTGAGGATGAAGAGAAAAAGATGAAGTTTAGATGTATCACTTTTGCCCCCAGATTTGTTGTGTTAGAGTCTTTTGCTTTATGGTGGGACAATTTATATGATGAATCATGTTCTACTAGACCTTGCTCTAAGAGGTATATGTCTTGTGCCTTTCCGTGATTATAGATTGTTTACGTTATCTAAACAATACAAGGTGATAGCAACATCGTGCAATGTGATTTCACGAGTTTCTGATCCTATAAGAAACGTGTTCTTATGATAAATTTTTTCATTAATTTTATTGCACTGGTCGATAGTTTTCCAACGGTTTCGACGACAGAGTAAGAGAGAAAGGCAATGGAGTTTAAGGCTAGGTAATTTTATTTTGGTGCTGAACTTGGGTAATTTGAGTGAGGAAGATGAACTATTTTTTTATTTTAAAAATAAAAAATTAATTAAATTGAGTACTTTTGTTGGTATAAAATAATCAATGATCATGATAAAGGAAAGATGAACGATATATCAAGTTGATATAAAATTAATGCAAAACTAGAGTGTAAGTCACACTGTTTGTAAGGGGCAAAGTTTAAGATGACTCCATATGCTTTTCCTTATTTTTTTCTATCAAACCAAGCCTTAATCTTGCTATCTCAATACTCCCTTTGGCTAATTTTAGATAATCATTTTTATTCAAAATTTTGATCACAATTAGTTCTCATTTGATTAAATTAATACTTAAAGAAACAGAATGGTGACAAAAAATAATCCAATGGTAATTTAGTCTAAACACTTGATTTTTTTTAAAATATGTGCAAGTTTTAATTTCATAATTTATGTGCTTTTGTTAAAAATGTCATTTAAGCTACTCCAACTTCGTGTGAATTCAAAATTCCAAGATTAAGCTAGAACATTCCAAATTCCAACTTGCCATTCAGTTTTATCCCATGATCTACTTATGACGATTTTGAAACATCTACTTATTTATAATATTTAGGTATAATTATTATTTTTATTCATACCACAATTGATGTGGAACATTTATTATATAATGAATATAAAGAGAATAATAATTATATTAAAAATATAAATTTATTTTTTCATGTAAAAATAATTTTATCAATTTATATTATTCTATACATTTATTAAAATATTCTTTAAAAAAAATTAAAAATATTTAATAAAGAATTTAAAATAAAAAATTTAAATATTTTCAATACATTAAATGCATTAAAAAATTAATAATTTTATTTTTTAATAAATATTTTTTTTATTTCTTAACAAATACTCTTATGCGACTTTTGGTCAAATCCATTTATAATATTAGTTAAGTAGGCGTAGTATTTGGATTTGAAGTAGGAAGTAAAATTGACTTTTGGACGGTGGTACACGTTGGACACGTGCCACAGACATTGGTCCAATGGCACCCAAGTTTGGCGAGAAAAGTGAACGTGTATCTGTGCTGGCAACCAACATGGAGTACGGTCTTCAAATGCTGTGGTGTTTCGGATCACCGCGATTCAGGTCTTCAACCGCCTTTGGTATCTGTGATCCCACACAAACAAACGAATATACCCCTTGAATCTCATCCACCATGAATCCATCAGTGACATTCAGATTCCGATCACAGAGCCTTTCACCCTTAACACACAATAAGCCCATATCTACCATCAACCACCCTTTCAGGCATCAACTACCCTTTTCAACCAAGCCCAAGGCCAAACCCAAGGCCGCTGTTACTACACTCACGGTCACTGCAAGAAAGGAACCCATTGAAGGGGTGAGTGACGAGTTGAACGCGATAGCTTCTTTTAACCTTGACTTCGCATACTCTCGCAGAAGGGTCCGTTCAGCTTTCGTTCAACTGCATCAGCAGCTAGATCACTGCTTGTTCAAGGTCAGTGGAGTCTTGATGATCATCGTTGCTGCAGGCCTTCAATTGCTGAAGTTTCAGTGTTTTGTTATTTTTTTCCACTTTGATTTTCCTTTTACTGGGTGTGTGTTGGTATTGCTCAAGAATCAGTGACTGATATTTCAATCTCCGATGCTAGAATGCTCCTGCAGGGATCAGAACGGAAGAAGTAAGATTTTCTGCTTTAACTGATAATTTCCTTTATGTTTGCCTTTGAGGAAAGAGTTCTACTAAACGTAAACCAAAAATCATACACCATACATACACCTCGTACTTATATACATAAAGTTTGTATTTTAACTAATGTAATGTTTGTGCAATTAATTAAATATAGTTGAGAGTATCATTTACAAGTTTGTAATGTTTGTGCCTTCGTCAGAATAAAGTTTGTGCATTATTAATGGTGTATGTATGGGTATATGAAATTTGGTGTGCATGTAGTATTTTTGTTGAGGAAATATGTGACTAACTGCTTACTTATTTTGTTAAGTAGTGGTACGAAAGGAATTCTCGGAGATTGGAAATTTTCTGCAAGAGCTGGATGCCAAAGCCGGGCGTTCCAATTAAGGCCTCTGTATGTTTCTGCCATGGATATGGTGATACCTGCACTTTCTTCTTTGAAGGTTTGTCATAATTTCATCTCAAAAAAGCTGATAAGTTACTCTGACTAGTGTTGTGCTTTATGTTTTCTGTGGAAGCTAGAGATTCATATTTCACAGTGTATGATTGGAGGATGATTGTGAACATTTTTTTCTTATTCAGGTATAGCCAGGAGAATTGCGTCATCTGGATATGCTGTTTATGCTATGGACTATCCAGGTTTCGGTCTTTCTGAAGGATTACATGGTTACATACCAAATTTTGATGATTTGGTTGGTGATGTTATTGAGCATTATACAAAAATCAAAGGTGTGAATTTTTTAGTAACCATGTTGTCAAAATTATCATTGTTGTAACATTTAATATGTGAAAATACATTATGTTGTTGATCATGGTTTGCATTTCAATTGACAGCAAGGCCTGAGCTGAGAAAGTTGCCTCGATTTATATTGGGCCAGTCAATGGGTGGAGCAGTTACTCTTAAAGTTCATTTGAAGGAACCAAATAATTGGGACGGGATGATCCTTGTAGCACCAATGTGTAAAGTAAGCTTATTGAACTTTATGGCTCTGTATTGCGGTTAATGCTCAGCAACTTTATTATTATAAATTCAGCAGTTCTAGTATAGCTCACACTGTGTAAGCACTGAATTGTTATATTCTTTTTGACTCATTTTTTAATCTTCATGAAATTTCTTTTACATATAAAACCGAAGTTTACTATCTAAAGCATATAGTTGTATTCCTACCAATGATTGATACAACTAGAGCTGATTTAGCTTATATCGGCCAGTAAAAAAATGTTAATCACAGTTAATGTCAAACCTGATACGTTTCCCTTGATATTTGAGGAGAGATGAGGGATTACTAAACCATTGTGAAATCAGCATGTCACTGTTGAAATAAAAAGATGAACAGAGCATGTTGTTTCATATAAGTTTGGGATACGCTTATGATTTTAGATTGAAGAATTTGGGTTTTAGCTGGAATTAGAAAGAGAATGAAACTTCGAAGTCAATTATAAAGCTTTACCTTAGGTAACACAAAGAAAGCTCTAAACATACCAGTTATAAAGATAGATCTTATATTGGTGCACAGATAAATCTGTTTTGATTAATTAGGAGGTAAATCTGTTTTGATTAATTAGGAAAGAATAATGCTTATTCTCTTGATTCCCTCTGATTTTGAGTTATAAATTCAGATCAAGGGAAAAGACGACAACATGCAGAACTTGAGTGAGGCTAGGAGGGTTAAGAGATCCTTTATTCGTAGGCTTTGTTTTCCATTATTTTCTTCTTCAATTTTTTGCAATTTCTATTTACCATTGTAGTGTTCTGCATCTAATATTCCCCACTGGAATACTAGTATATTAAATAAAATCAGAAGTTATACAAAAAGTTTTATTCTCTTGGTACCAGTTGTAACAACTGGTATCAGAGCTCCTCATCCTAGGGGAGCCTGTGAATGGTGTCTACCTGCGCTACTACTGCAAACAAAGAATCAATCATGGAGGCAAGAATGGAGGAATTCGAGAAGCAATAAGCAGAACAGAGATAGATTCTTGAGAATTTGCCTCTGTAGATAGAGAGGCTGAGTCATGATCGGAGTCATAGCTGACCTCACAACACAGATCCCGAGGGTGAAGGATGTGAATGAGTCTTTGAAGGGGAAGGGAATGCGAACCCCAAGGAGGGCAGAAACCTGCAGAAAATTAGAGCTACAAGTTTTCTCAGGTGATGATGCATATGGGTGGTTGGTGAGGGCGGAGAGCTATTTTAGGGTGAAAAGGGTGGACGATTATGACAAGATGGAGATGGCATTGGTGGCCATGGAAGGGGGTGTTTTTACTTGGTACCAATGGTGGGAGGACCAAGTGCCTGTTCAAACTTGGAGTGAGTTTAAGTAGGATCTAATTAAGCGGTTCTAGCTAGGGGTGGCCCGCAATCTCTTGGGTCTCCTGCTTAAGGTGAGGTAGACCGGTACAATTATGCAGTATAGGAAGGAGTTTGAGCTTGTAGCAAGCTCAAAGAAGGACTTGGATCGAGGGACAACTATGAGTATTTTTCTCAATGGGCTAAAAAAGTGGAATACAAGTAGAATTGAAGGCTGGCTCGTTTAGGACCTTATCTGCCACGATGGGCAAGGCTCGAGTTGGAGAAATAAAATTGGTCATGGAAAGAAGGAGGGGTGGGGCCAAATCAGAAGGTAGGAGGCGGGTTCCAAAGGGGTTTTCAACTTCATAAGTCACCAATTGGACCCAAAGGAGGAACCAAAGGAGGGTCTACTTCGACCGTTGAGGGGTTGAAAGTTGTAGCTAAAGGAGGTGGAGTAAAGAGGAAGAATGATGCTCGACGCTTGTCTAACAAAGATTGGCAACAGAGGCAAAGGATGGGATTGTGTTTCAAATGTGGCGATAGGTGGGGAAAGGATCATGTATATGAAACATTTTCAATTGATGCTAGTAGAAGAAGAGGACTCGCCACTAACAGCAGAAGAAAGTGGAAGAAAGTTTGTGGAGGAAGGGGCTGAGGAGGTGCAAGATGAGATGAGATTGGAATTATCAGTTCACACCTTTGTTGGACTTACATCCAACAAGTCTTTCAAGGTTATGGGTACTATCAATGGAAAAGCAGTAACGATTTTGGTGGACTTTGATGCTTCTAGTAATTTCTTAGCAAAGAAATTAGCTTAGGAATTACAATTGCCAATGGAGAAGGTGCAGACTTTTGTAGTGGAGATGGGGAATGGGCAGCATGAGAGAGGAAAAGGGGTGTGCAGGGATGTCTAATTACATGTCCAAGGGGTGGAGATTATTTAGCCTTTTTTTTGTGATGGAGTTAGGGAGGAATAAGGTGATTTTGGGGTTACATTGGCTAACAAGTTTGGGTTTGGTGGAAGCTGATTATGATAAGCTAATGCTGAGATGGAACAAAAATGGTGAAATCCAAGAAATTCATAGAGATACTTCTTTGTGCTAGGCTCATGCTTCTTGGAAATCTACATTACAGGTGTTGAAGGAGGATGGGGAGGGGTATCTTATCACCCCAACTCACCCAGTAGCAACCGAATCCCAAGAAGCCACTGTTCCAGGAAAATTACAGTAGGTATTAAAAGAATTTCGGAGCTGTTTCAGTCAGCTACAAATCTGCCACCATGTAGAGAACAAGATCATGCAATCTGAATGATGGAAAATGCTGAAATTCCCAACATCCGCCCATATAGATACCCACACTTTCAAAAGAATGAGATTGAGCAAATTGTGGCTGAAATGTTACAAATGGGAGTCATTCGCAGTAGTACCAGCCCATACAGCAGCCCACTCATCTTGGTTTGCAAGAAGGTTGGAGGTTGGAGGTTTTGTGTGGATTACAGGGCTTTGAATAAGGTAATAGTCCCTGATAAATTCCCCATTCCAATTATTGATGAGCTTCTAGATGAATTAGGTGGTGCTTTTATTTTTACTAAATTGGATTTGAAGTCCAGATACCATCAAATCCGAATGATGGAAGAAGACATCCACAAGACGGCTTTTAGAAATCATGAGGGGCACTATGAGTTCGTGGTGATGCCTTTTGGCCTAATCAACACACCATCCACCTTCCAAGCACTAATGAATAGGATCCTCAAACCATACCTAAGGAAATTCACTTTGGCATTCTTTGACGACATCCTTCTTTACAGCAAAAACAAGGTTTGGCATCAAGAACATTTGCAGCTGGTATTACAATTGATAAGGCAGCATCAGTTGTTCATCAATGCTAAGAAATGCAGCTTTCGGCTGCAAAAAATTAGAATATTTGGGACATATAATTAGTGGGGAAGGCGTGGCAACAGACCCGCATAATATTGAAGCCATGGTGGAGTGGCCAGTCCCAACTAATTTGAAGAGTTTGAGAGGATTTTGGGGTTGTCCCCTGTTTTGAGAAATCCTTTACTATTGAGTCTGATGCATCAGGGAAGGGAATAGCTGTAGTGCTGATGCCGGAGGGGAGGCCAATAGCTTCTATGAGCAAAGTCTTGTCTGAAAGGGGTCAAAGTAAATCTATGTATGAGCGAGAATTGATGGCCATAGTGATAGTTGTCCAAAAATGGAGGCACTATCTTAGGGAGACATTTTGAGATACACACAGATCTAAAGAGTCTCAAATTCATGATGGATTAGAAATTGATGGGAGAGGAACAGCAGAAATGGGTTTCTAAACTCATGGGCTATGATTTTGAGGTGAAATACAAGGCTAGGAAGGAAAATTCAGTAGCGGATGCTCTGTCCAGGAGATTAGTTAGATGCTGTCTCCTTAGTTCAATTCTTTGAATGGGATGATTTAGAAGACGAAATTCTGGCAGACGAAAGGTTGAGGAAGATTATGCAAGAATTAGTGCACTAGCCGAGGTCACATGCTGGATTCCAGTTACAGCAGGGCAGATTGAAGTACCATGGCAGAATGGTCATTCCTAACGGATCCTCAAAAATCCCATTTGTATTACAAGAATTTCACGACTCAGTTTCGGGTGGTCACTTGGGATTTTTCATGACTTTCGAAAGGGTTTCGGCACTTTTATTGGGAAGGGATGGAGCAAGACATTCAGAAATACATTCAAGAATGTGAGGTTTGCCAAAGAAATAAATATGAAACTTTATCGCCGGTGGGGTTGCTTCAACCGCTCCCTATTTATTCCCTGTCAAACTTGGACTGATTTGTCCATGGACTTTTTGGGAGGTCTACCCAAAGCCAACGGAGTAGACACTATTCTGGTCGTGGTGGATAGGTTAACGAAATACGCCCATTTCTTACACTTGTGCCATCCATATTCAGCCAAGGAGGTGGCTGTTCTATTCACTAAGGAAGTGGTGAGACTTCATGGTGTCCCCAAAACCATTGTGTTAGATAGAGACGGACTGTTCATGAGTAACTTTTGGACTGAATTGTTCAAGGCAGCTAGTACTAAACTTTGATTCACTACTGCATATCACCCACAATCAGATGGCCAATAGAAAGTGGTAAATAGGTGCTTAGCAACATATTTAAGGTGTTTTGCTAGTCAAAAACCCAAGAATTGGCCTCAATGGTTGAGTTGGGCTGAATATTGGTATAACACCATTACAACTCCTCCACCAAGACCACCCCATTTGAATCACTATACGGCAGTGAACCTCCCTTGCTGTTACGTGATTATGGACCTTCTGCTGTAGAAGAAATCAATCAATTGATGCAAGATAGGAATGCCATGCTGGATGAGCTCAAGGACCACCTTGCCAAGGCTCAAAATAGAATGAAAATGCAAGCTGACAAGCACCGCATGGAGTTAAATTTTGAAGTGGGAGAGAAAGCTTTCCTCAAAATCCAGCCTTATAAGCTACAATCCTTGGCAAAGAGGGTTAACCAAAAATTGAGTCCTTGCTTCTATGGTCCTTTTGAGATCGTTGAGAAGATTGTGGCTGCGGCTTACAAGTTGAAACTCCCAGAAAGTTCCCTTATTCACCAGGTTTTTCATGTGTCATTATTGAAGAAATTTGTTTCACCCACCACCGGTAGTCTGCCACTGCCCAACTGTCTAACTGCCAAATGGGAGTTGCAAGTCCAACCTGAGGAGATTTTGGCTTACAGGACCAATCAGTAGGGTCATCAAGAGCTGCTAGTCAAATGGAAAAATCTTCCAGAGGTTGAAAATTCATGGGAATTAAAATCAGACTTGCAAAAGTTGTTTCCTACTGTCCACCTTGAGGACAAGGTGGATTTTGAAGGGGAGGGTATTGATAGAGACCCTAGCCCTAAGAGTAAGCCCAATCAACCCAAATATGTAGTGTATGCCAAAAGTGGGAAGAGAGATAGACTGAAAGCAGTCGCTGTAGGAGAGAAATCGGCTTCAGCAAGAAAGGAAATGCAATTAAAGTGAGGAATTTTAGGAAGGGAAGTTATTACAATAATGGGGAGAGAAAATAAACAGATATAATGAGGATTATTAGGAGGTGAATATGTTTTAATTTTAGGAAAGAATAAAGCTTATTCTCTTGATCCCCTTTGATTTTGAATTATAAATTCAGATCAAGGGAAAAGAGGATAGCAGGCAGAACTTGAGTGAGGCTAGGAGGGTTAAGGGATCCTTTATTCCCAGGCTTTGTTTTCCATAATTTTCTTCTTCAATCTTCTGTAATTTCTATTTACCATTGTAGTGTTCTGCAACTGATATTCCCCACTGGAATAGAAGTATATTAACTAAAATCAGAAGTTATACAGAAAGTTATATTCACTTGGTACCAGTTGTAATAGCATGATTTGCTGATCTTCTGTTGCTGGTAAGATTGCAGATGACGTGTTACCGTCTGATGCAGTTATGAAGGTATTAACACTTTTGTCTAAAGTGATGCCAAAAGCAAAACTCTTCCCACAGCAAGATCTAGCAGAGCTGGCCTTCAGAGAACTGAGCAAAAGAAAATTGGTTAGTTACTTTTTCAACTTTAATTCGTTGATGCCAATATATATGCTTTCTTCCATGTCATGCTTTCTTTAACAAAATTTTGGTTACTTCCTAATTGTTTATGAAGTTATCACTCGGCAGTCAACATTGATTCACTTATTGATTGATCCATATTGTCTGCATGGTCAAATGACCACATTGTAGGAAGTCAAATCACTTCTACACCTCATGTGACTGTTGACAACACAACACCCATTGCCTTGCGGTAGCCATTTGTCCCATTCAAGCACCTCAAGTGTATTTTTGCTAGTTTTCATCTACAGGATCGCCAATCACCCACATTGTTATTTTAGAGGAAATCGCATTCATCTAAAGTCAACAGTTTTTCCTAAACCAAACTTTGTCATTTCTTCAGTCCATGCATTCAAAAGCATTTGATTAGCTCTAACATGACCTAATACATAGTTTCTATCGTTGAGTTTGTTGCATGTATACCATTCTCATCTAATTTAGTGAGGGAAAAACTGTAAAATTAAGTTAGATAGCCATTTCATACACACAATCTCCATGTTATCTCAGAGTAGTGACTTTTTAATTTAACCCTGCATGATGCCAGTACAACCAATATTGTATTGCTTTACAAATTCTGTTCATGATTAGGAGACCCTATTCCCAGAAACCCTCTATCCTATTGAATGGAACATAAATGTATGTAAATAGTCTTAGGAGAAACAGTTTTATTTGATGCGTTGAGTTCTTCTTTGCAGGCTGTTTACAATGTCATCTGTTATAATGATAATCCAAGGCTGAAAACCGGCATGGAACTTTTAAGGGTCACAAAAGAACTTGAGTCACAAGCACATAAGGTTGGGTTTTTTCTTCCCATTGTTTCTATATTTCCATATTTAGGTTTTTCTTTGTTTCGGATATGTTATTTTTCCAGAACAATATTGTATTTATTTATTTTCAGTTGGCATTCTTTAACGGTCATGTAAAGAGAAAATAATTTAATTGTTGTGGGTGGTGGGTGATTGCAGGTTTCAGCCCCATTATTGGTTCTTCATGGAGCAGAAGATAAGGTGACAAATCCATTAGTGAGCCAATTTCTTTATGAGAAAGCATCTAGCAAGGATAAGACTCTAAAGATATATGAAGGTGGTTACCACTGCATTTTGGAAGGGGAACCAGATGACAGAATTTTTGCTGTTCATGATGACATTATATCTTGGCTTGATTCTAGGTGTTTAAATTGAGGTTTATGGGATGGAATATTTCCACCATCTTCTTGCTCTCTTATCATTCTTAGAATCATGTAATACTTACTTGATTTTACAAATGTTGAACGTACTTCTAACTACCGTGTTTGCAGAAGTAGTTGGACAGCGATAAAGAATAATTAATAAGATGAGAACGAGAGATTCAATTTACATTGTTTATTGACCACTGCTACACGTATACCCTATTTTCATTCACCATATATCTATTTTTGGGCTCACACAATAACTCCCCAACAACACTCGTCGCTCACGTTCGCCCAGTCTCTACTACGTGCGCATCCCATACACATGATGCTATAACCTTTTGTGCTTCGAATTCATTAGAGAAAATAGGATTAAAAACTCGTTGCTCTCTTCCGCAAGTCACCATCATTCTCTAGTAA
This sequence comes from Nissolia schottii, assembly GCA_003254905.1. Classification (NCBI taxonomy): domain Eukaryota; kingdom Viridiplantae; phylum Streptophyta; class Magnoliopsida; order Fabales; family Fabaceae; genus Nissolia; species Nissolia schottii. The sequence continues at coordinate 312,376 of QANU01057582.1, read as the reverse complement.
CCTCTGCACCAACTTCGCACAAGCAGTGCCGAGTGAGACACAACGAAGTGCTCTACATCAACTGAAAATTGGCAAGGACTCGAAAACGAACTTGCACATTTATGTTTCACGTTCGTAACTACAAATGTATTAGGGTTCACACATTGATTGCTATAGTTTTAACTTTCTCCAATTTTTGAACAATGTATGTGATTCCATACAAATTTTGGTCGAACTCAACATTTATGTGTTCGAGGAAAACGTTTGGAAAGTGTGTTAAAAAAGTTTGTGCATTATGTGTATAAAGTTTGAGAATTGTAGTTGATAAAGTTTGTGCATTCCACTGTCTAAACCTTTTGGACCATGTGGTTATTGTGAAGTTTGTGCATTCTAACATCTAATGTTTGTGCGTTCTATATATGACCTAAAGTTTGTGCATTCATGTTCATAAAGTTTGTGCATTCCTGTGTGTAAAACCTCTAGAACTATAAGGTTGCTGCAAAGCTTGTGCATAGACGTGTATAATGTTTGTGCATTCTAGAACCTAATGTTTGTGTATTCCAATGTTTAAAACATTTTGAACGATAAGGTTCCTATAAAAGTTTGTGCACTAAAGTGTGGTTTCCCCTTATCTCGAAGGTTTATCTTACCCTAATTATCTAGGAGTTTGTTATGCAGTACACTAAGCTCGAGATGAAGGCACGTCGCTCTCTCCTTGGCCAAGTTAGGCTAAGTTGGGTCTAGGGCTTTCGGCCCGTGGCCTAGAAAACACTTACTTGGCTATTCTCTCCTGGACTTTTGTTATGACATTCTCTTCTTGTTGGCATTTTGGAGCTCTCCTATTGGCCTGATGAGTACAAGTAGATGAGGCAAGCTCCTGGTACTCCTTGTTGTGCTTGGATTTTTGAGCTTTTTGAGATTGCCCCTAACACAAGCTCGTCATGTTAGATGGTGGGCATCATGCTTTTTCTCTTGCAAACTCTTGTAGTTTGCTTTGACTTTGTCAAGTTTACCTTCCTATATTCTCCTTTTTGGAAGCCAATCCCTTAGAGAGCTTCACACTCGACGTCTTTATAGGACGTTCAATATCCGAGTGTGCTCTCGCAGTCTATTGCTTTTGGTCCGATGTGTTTTTATGCCCATCTTTGTGTTGCTAAGTGGCTTTATATTTTGTGTATTTATTTTGGAAATAGAGTGCTTGGGCATTATTGCCCCCACTTAAGTTGTGAAAAATGACCATATTATCTTTTATGGCTCTTCCCTTTCCCCATTGTCTATCAAAAGTCACCTCCTTTTCAAATTCAAAAATATTTGAATCTCCCCCATTCTTCCATTTTCATCTTTCTTTCTTTAACAGTTCAAGGATCACCACATAGAGAAATTTAGAGATTTCTGGCAAAGAGAGAACTGCCCGTCTTCTGCCGTTGTCGCCAACCGCCACCTCATGTGTTCTTTCTCTTTAATGGTGAGTCTTCCATATCCCCTATTTTTCATTTTTCCCAAGCTTCCATTTTTAAGTCCAAGTTTTGATTTTTTTTTCTTGATTTTGATGTGAAAGTTTTGATTTTTTGCCTTCCCACTTGTTTTCTTTGTTGTTGATTCATTTTCTTTTCCCCCATTCAAAGAAAAATTATAGATTTTGAAGTATTTTTGTGAAAAAAGTCATGAATTTTTTGAGAACCTTCATTGTTGTGGTCAAAGATTTAGTTTTTCTTTGAGTTTGTCAATGAAAGCTTTAATTTTTTTCATCTAAGTTTGCATTTTTATTGTTCAAGTATGCTTTTTTCCTTGCCATAGTTGAGTTGCTCACCCCAAAATTGTATGAATCTTCTTCTTTTACCATAAAGTTTGTAATTTTATTCTTGAGGGTTGTGGGTTGCCTCCATTGTTGCTCCTATAAAGCTTTTTTAGAGGTTGAAGAAGAGAAAAAAAATATTAAAATGATGATGATGGTATTTTCTGGCAGTGGCAATTGAGAGGATTTCTCCACCGTAGGTCAAACAGGTGGAAGAGGGTTGGCCAAGCCTTACAAGATGGGGGAATAGGCCGACCAAACATCACGGGATGGTGCGGGACTGACTGGACCTCACGGGGTGGAGGGTGTAACATCCCGCGCTCCCACGAACGGAAAACCCATTAATTTCGCCGCCGAGGACGGCTGGGAAACATCGAGGAATCAAGGGAAGAGGGGTTAAACCTCCGAAACCCTAGAAATTTAGGGAAACGGGCTAGGTTTTGCTGTCCCGTAATTTTTCCGGAGTCGCCGAACGAGTTTCGACTCGAACGAAAATTTCTCGGATACTGAAAAATGCCCGGGGGATCTCTTGACTTGGTAAGGAAGCCCCAGATCCCTGGAAAAACTGTCTCGGGCTGATGGGAAAAATAAACGGATTACAACGGTATGTCCGGAATATTTTTAGGACAATCGAAGGTGAGGATTTTTAGACAAAAGGTGATCAAACGAAAATGGAGCTAGATAGGGTGAGAAGTTACTTCTGAAGGAAGTAAATAATAAATAATAAATAATAATAATATAATAATAATAAGTAACTAGCAAAAACAAAGAAAAGGAAAGAAAGGAAAAGGAAAAAGAAAAGAAAACAGTTTCACTGTGCGTGGTTATAAATAACCACGTAACTTTTGAAAATTTACGCCTCTTTCACCAATTGCCGGTCCCGTTCCGACACATCTAAGTTTCGTGTCGGAGTCTCAGAAAAATCACCGGAGCACGTCATCCTGAAGAGGAAATTCTCCCCTTCGAACCTACCGATTCGGAATCTCCATCGGATGTGGGTAACCCTAAGTCCACTGTCTATGTGGTTTAATTTATGACTGTATATATATTGTTTTGTATTTCTGACTATGAAAATGTTAAGTAAGGTTTTTAGGAGAATCAGGGTAAAAAGGGTTTTGAGAAATTTTGATAAATAAAATGTATAACTGTACTGATTGGAACCCTAGGAACAGTGGAAAATTGAGAACTGAAGTCTCGGGGATGCGATTTTGAAGCTTTCATTCGAATCCCTGAGGTTTTTAGTCGAATGAAAGTCAAAGGCCAGCTATCATTCGATTGAAGCCTCATGCAGTTGAATGAAAGGAAATTTCAGGATTTCATTCGATTGAATCCCTTAGTATTCGAATGGAAGAATGCTGAGGAATTCATTCGAATGAAAACCCCTTTTCAATCGAATGAAAGAACTCTTAGAGATTTCATTCGAATGCCCCTCTAAGTATTCGAATGAAACCTGGCAGACTTGAGATTTTTGTGGTTTCAAGGGATCCAATGAGCAAGAATTAGTCCAGCATTGGACAATGAAGCATGCATCATGAGGCTAGATCACTAGAGGTTATGGTATGACAAAGGCTAATGAATGAAGATAATAATGAAATGTAAGAACCAGAATAGTACAGAAAGATAAAAGTGCATATGATGATGGATATGAATGAAAAAGGACATCGTGTCTATATGGCTTAGCCCAAAGGAAGGCGGCCAAGAAATGCATATGATACCGATTAAATAAAATGTTAGGTTCATGCATAGTGTGCAAGAGCAGGCTCGAAGGGAACGCAGGCCTTGTGCATGTCACCATGCTCGAAGGGAACGCGTGGGGCTCGATCACGTCACTAGGCTCGAAGGGAACGCATGGGACACGATCACCTTGCATACATGTTTATGTGATTGTAATGTGGGTATGTCTCGACCCTGTCACCATGCTCGAAGGGAACGCATGGGGCAAGGTCACCGGGCATACATATATGTGTAGTAGTGTCAGGACGGTCAAGGATAGAAA
>QANU01057582.1:235848-308005 GCA_003254905.1 Nissolia schottii | reverse complement strand
GGAACTAAAGTTACTTCCACTGAGAACCTACCGTTCTCACTCCCATTACCTTATTGACTTCAGGTACTGATGACGATTCATGTTTTGAGGATGCCGATGAGCCGCCAGCAGAGCCATGAGCGGCAGTGACAGGATAGGGACATAGAGAGAGCTGGATGTCCAGATTTTTGCCAAGGGTCTCTAGCAGCCCTTGTATTTTGATATGTACTTTGAGATGCTGTATTATGACTCATGTAGTGATATTTTGATTTATGTACATATGATGTATCTTATGTATTATGTATTATATATATGCCTATGTGACTTTGTTATGATGGACCACTGGTTGTATATTGGATGCTCTATTATACTACTGCTAGACGCTTTGTTATATTTGTTTTTCAGACGCATGGCTCTAGTTTCACAATTATGTAACGTCAATGAAAAGTTTAAAATTGGTCCTTATTTTCTTAAACCACTATTTTCGAAAGATAACAATGGACTAAGGTATTCAGATCAGATAGCAAATAACCTAGTAAGCTTTGTTTACTACGTACGGGTAAACAGTTAGCTAGGGTGTTTCAGGTGGGGGGAGGGGGAACGTACAGTTAGGTGAAGGGGAACATGATACAAGTTTGGCGAGATCAGATACAGGGTAAAGGGTTTACAGATACAAGCCAAAAATAAAGGGGCTTTTCTCTTCACAAACGACAAGAATTTGGCCTAGAGAGAAGAGAAAGGTAAGTTTGTTAAATTAGAGAACCCAATTTTAGTAGGGATTGAAGTTGTATATAGAAGAGGTTAAGTGTGTGGAAGAAATATTTCATTTGTGCAATTAAGTTGGTGTGGTGGCATTTTGTAAATAACATACCATTGTACTTAGGCTTGGTTTGATAATGTTGTGGCTTTTTGAGAATTGTTGAGCTCTTTGGCTCTCAAAAAGTCGCTCTTAAAAAATCATAGTAGTATTGTTTGATAAAATCATGAAAAAGTATTAAAGAGAATAATAATGATCATTAAAATCTAAATATATATTTGTATATGTTAACATTTAGAAAGCACAAATTAACTCTGAAAAACTACTCATGAGAGCTCTCAAAAGCACTCCCTAACTTTTAAAAGCCAACAACAAAAGTGCATCTATTTTTTATGTATCAAATACAAAAAAATTGACTTATAATTTTTAAGAGCAGAAATATCACCTCAAAAAACTTTACTAAACCAAAACAAGCTTTAATCTTAGTCGTGGTACTCGACTTAGTCCATATCATAGGCCTAACAATATTGGAGACTCTCAACTGCCAACTCCCCAGCTGGCAAAACTATGGGTAGTATATTTGGTTTGATTTTGGGCCGAAGGTAGTTGGCCAGTGGTTGTTCAACTTCTCGTAATTAAAAGAAGTATTAATGTAAAAAAAAAAAAGGAGAACTAATAATTAATAAGGGTTTTTCTAACTATTTTCCGTAGGTTAACATTAGTTAAGGAATCTATAAAATAGAAATTTTTATTAAAAAAATAATTTTTTTGATTTTGCATATTTAGATGTATTAAAGACTTTAAATACTTATTATTTTTATTTTATTTTTTTGACCAATGTGGTATTAGTGACAAATTTCCTTTAAATAATAAGCAACAGGACCAAATAAATAGGAAAAACAAACATAACGTGAGATAGAATCCTAACACGGGGGAATGCTAGCTTGCCAGAATTCAAAGGTTTTAAATGATGTGTTTATTTTTTGATGAATGATGTGTTTATTGACTCTCACAAGATGATATGTCTACTACTTTAAACAGGGATGTTCACACTAATTCGGCCCCTCACATAAAATACTAATATTATATGCATTTTTCTTAATTTGACGATACCTACCAAACTCCATGCGGCAAAGTGAACTCATTTTTCTACGTCAAGAAGTTAAGATTTGGCCGAGCAAAATGCAAAGAAAGAGACTGCCATATTATATTACATTGACATTTGCTCATCATGCATCGGTAATAAGTAATTTTAAAGATAAAATTTGAAATGAAATGGTTTAAATATGCGCTCAACTCTTCTTAAATTTTCAATGTGATTTGTACTATTTTAGGAGATATTTTTGAAATGACATAAGGAGATGTCTTTTAGGTAGCATTTAAAATGTTGCTTACCAAGATTACTAGTGTTTTATGGAATTTTTTATTGGTAACAAATAATGACTTTGATCCAAAAAATGGTCCAAGATCTCAATTCATGAAATTGAACCGAATTCCCTCAATGAGTTCTGAAATTATGAGTGGTGTGTCAAAGTATATAATCTTTGAGAAACTTGTGCCAAAATTCAACACAATATCAACAAAGCACACACATATATAATCAAAGCTCAGAAATATTGACAAATATTGTGATAACAATTTTGATTATAATAAAGCTTGGCACAAATTGTATCCAAAGACAATAGAAAGGAAATAAAACACAAACAAAAATTGAGAAAACAAGTGGGAATTAACTTGATTTCCTATGTTACTCCTATTGTGATGACATTTTTTTAGTGTAAAAAGTGTTTACAAGAAAACGTTTGAAGTAAATCCTAGTCCCTCTTGTCTATTTATATAGAATCCTAACTTCTACATGTTGAAAAGGTGTCCTAGTGATCGCAATTGTCCATAACTTCTTTTAGCTCTAAATAACTTCTGTTATGCTTCTCATTCGAATACTTTTAAGACTTTCTTCCTCATACTTGAGGTTCAACTCTGACGATTGACACATCATCTCTTTGGTGGACTTAGCACATTTTTCTTCTTCATAGCTCCTTTGACTGCTTTCTTCGACTCCATTTATGAACTCTTTGACTTCAAACTATTAAACACTTTCAAATTTTCTCTTGATTCTTGGTATTGTCATTGCTCGTGCGCCCTCGCCCTCCTTGCTTGCATCAAAACCTTTTCCATGTGGTCAAAACATGCCTCTTGGGCATAGTGAATTTTGGGATAAATGGATGCCCCTAATATTTTATATTGAAATGATTCAAAAAGATCATGTTTGTTGATAATAATTCTATGAGTATCAAAATTTGCATTTAATTTTCATTTAAAATTCACTTAGGGTGCATTTTGAATCAATCAAAATGAGAAATGATTTAATTTGCAAAACAAATTCCCCAAATATTATTTTTGATATTTTTTTTCAAATGGAAAGTGATTTGAGTTGTGAAATCCATGGGAATTCATTTTAGTTAGATGGGAAATTATATAATTTTTATAAGGATTTGCATGAAAATGAATTTATTTGAATTAAAAAATTCTAAAGGACAATTTTACCCCTCAAGAATTCCAAAATTTACAACCCATTTTTTCTCAACCATCAATTTCAAACACCACCACCACAACGCGGTTCTATTCTGGTGCCACTGTGCCCGACCACAACCCTCCACCGAAGCTTTCTTCTCCAGTGCCAGCTCAGCGCCAAGGCATCCCCAACACCACGACCCTCGTTCGTCTCTAGTTTCTTCTCCCTTGCCAAAGATGTCTTTTTCTCTCACAGCCTTCATTCATCGCAACTGTCGCAATCTTTGCGGCTCATGCTTATTCGCTTACAACCACCATTGCAGCCTTTGGGCAAGCCGTCATGCATCAATCATAGCCACCATCGCTGTCTTTGCACAAGCCACTATGCGTCATCGCCACTTCTTTACCACTGCCTTCTTTTGTCGCCGCTGTGGTTGCGGCCTCTCTGAACCTCACCAGCTGTGTTCAAATATGTGCTATTTGTTAACCTAATTTTTCTAGATTTGGGATTAATTTTTTGACTTTTGGTTTATTGGTTTATTTTTATTTAGTAACTTTGGTTTATTTTTGGAATGATTTGGTTGGGTTGGGTCTCTTTCATTTTTTTTTGGAAATTAACGTTGTTGCATCTATTTTAATATATAAAATATAATAAGGGAATTTACTCAAAATATAAAAGGGTATAAATGTAAGTTAACAAAATTAAATCAAATAAATTTCTATTTTAATGAATTCCAACCTTGGCAATCGATTTCTAAATTAATTGTAATCCCATCGCATGTATTTGGTTCTAAACATGGTAATTGATTGGCAGTTCATTTCAAATCAAATCATTTCCCATTTCATTTTATTCTAAACACACCCTTAAGGATTTTTCCTAAAAGTCATGAATTTTTTGAGAACCTCCATTGTTGTGGTCAAAGATGTAGTTTTTCCTTGAGTTTTTCAATGAAAACTTCAATATTTTCATCTAAGTTTGCAATTTTATTGTCCAAGTATGATTTTTTTCCTTGCCATGATTGAATTGTTCGCCCAAAAATTGTATGAATCTTCTTCTTTTACTATAAAGTTTGTATTCTTATTCTTGAAGGTTATGGGTTGCCTCCATTATTTCTCCTATAAAGCTTTTTTGGAGGTTGAAGAAGAGAAAAAACATATTAACATGGTGGTGATGAGATTTTATGGTGGGGGCAGTTGAGATATTTTTGCACCATGCGGCAAGGGGGGGAGTCGGCTAAAGTCAGTTGGAAGTTGGGAGGGGGTGGACCTTACAGGAAGGTGGATAAGGCCAACCGGGCCTTAGGGGAATGTGGGGAAGGGGATGGCCGGACCTTACAAGTAGGTGGGGGGTCGGCTGGACCTTATAAGAAGGTGGAGGGGGCTGGCTTGGCCTTACAGGAAGGTGGTGAAAGGGGCCAGCCAGACTGTACAGATAAGTAGGGAGTCGGCTAGACCTTATAGGAAGGTGGAAGTGGGATGGTCGGGCCTTACAGGAAGGTAGGGGGGCTTTAAGGGAAGGTGGGGGCTAGATAAGGAGATTGGGGGATTGAGGAGAGGTGTTTTAAACTCGAGGGAGGAATCACTACTTATGCATTTTTGCTTTTCCTTTTGTTGGTTATTTGACCTTCTTTTCTATTTCCCTTGTAGGTAAGGTGAGAGAGATGGCTCCAACCCAAGAGGACTATTTTGAAGTGATCGGGCTTCCCTCCCTAATGATGTCCAAGGATTGTATAGTTAGGGGGACTTAATGAATTATCAATTGGTGGTCTTTCTGATAATGGGCGTTCTTTGTAGCTTCTTTCCAATTGGGAGATACCTTCTTTTGTCGTGATGATGGTGAAGAACACTTCTTTTACATGTATGAGACCACCTTTATGCGTACTGGGTTTAGGCTTCCTTTCATCCCCTTACCAAAGTTTACCTTCAGTTATTATCGAGTTGCTTGATAACTCTCCAATGACAGTCGATTTTGCTTGTCAATTCATGTAGTTTTTAGGCAGTTTTGTTGCATTTTAGGACATATTTGCATGCATTCAATGGAATTTCACATAGGTGCATAAACTAACCCTTTAAACATGCTTGTTTAGGTAAATTATATCCATGGGAGGAAGGCACAAAGGTTTGGGACACTCAGGAGCGAGGAAAACACAAGAAAATATGCAAAAAAAACCCTCCACAGAATGATTAAGCATTGCAAGGAATGCTCTAGCATACAGTGAGGAGAGAAAATCCCACTAGAGGAAAATACAAACCCTAGCATCTCCTTTGTAAATAGAAACACATTCATCTCGACTAGGAATCTAGAAAAGTACGAAATAGAAGAAGGAAGCAACCCTGGAAGAGCTAGGAGAACGTGGGAGATGCCTTTGGTCGACGTGATCAATAGGGAATTCGTTTATTCTCTTTGTTTATTATGGATTCCTTCTTCTTCTATTCATTCCTCTTGTATTTACTCTATCCTAGCATGAACTAAGTCCTTAGTTAGGGCATGGATGGAAGCTTTCCACCATTTGTTTTGTAAGTTATTGGCTTTTTACCTTTTATGCTATATTGAAGCTTATGTTTGCTATTTGGTTCTTTCTCCCATAGGTTGAGCAGGACATCGAGAGAGTTTACGCAACTTATATGGTCGTGTGAGGAGTCAGTAATTAGGACACATTACCATTAGGAATGGTTTAGACCTTGCTAAGAGATTAGTGGACCAACCTAGACTCAGTGGGTTATTTGACCTCGAGTAAGGCTAGTTACCATTAACCCCGAGCATAAACTATCAATATTTGCATAATTGAACATGATTAATAATTAGAAAAATGTATAAGGATAAAAATGAACAATAAGTAAATTAAAGAGATAAGAAGAACAAATCTAAAAATAAATAAAAAAACCTGAATTAATAATAGAAAAGACGAGTCGAATCATGAAGGAACTCGTACACGATCGCAAGAGCTCCAACAATATTCAAACAAGGCAATACTAACAATGCATCACTAATATAAATCCTAAGATGCTGGAAAAATAAAGGAAAAGCTATAGAAATCCTAATTCTAAGAGGCAGCTATTCAAAAGTGTATGAAGTGCGTGAATTTGTTAAGAGATGATGTCTATTTATAGAGGATGAGCCTATAGTGGGTGAAAATCTCGCACTTTTAGCACAATAGTTGGTAAAATTGTGACAAGTTTGGCTACAGACATTGGATTGAGGTGATTCAAGTCTTAAATTAAAGCTAAGAGATAGATCTACAACTTTGTAATTGAAGTAAAATCAAGATTCAACCCGCACCATGGCGAAAAATCCGTGACAAAGTCAGCATTAAAAAATTCTCAGCAAATCTTTGACTAAATCTTTTTGAATTTGAATTCAAACTTGTATTTTATTATCCAAATATTCTTTTCAAATTTCTTCTTCAAAATTTGTATCTTATAAAATTTCTTTAAAATCTTCATTGATCCTCTTGGCAATTTATTTTTCTGCAATTAAAATAGAAAACTAAAAAAAGAACAAAAAAAAAATCTACATATCAATTTTTAAGATAAAAATACTGCCTTAAATTTCATTTTTCTCAATTTCTCATAAAAGAGGATAATGTGTAAAACATATTAATTAAGCATTAAAACCACACATTTTTGGGATGCAATGTTCAATTATAGAATAATAAAATAGGGAACAAACTCCATATATCAAAATACTCCACACTTGAACAATTGCATGTCCTCATGAAAGGAACTAAGAACAATAGCAAACTAAAAATAAAACAAAAAAACAGAAAGAAAATATTTTTGGTGCAACGATCCTATTTACATCCCCTACAAAGTCGCGAAACTCAGGGAGACGCTTAAGCTGACTCACTAACTACTAGACAACTGTGCAAAATACATGACAATCCAAAAATAAAGTACATTTAGAGAAGAGATGATATCACTGTGCATTAAAACTAATTTTCTTGGCATATCAATCATGAGCAAAGAATAAGTCAAGGCATGCTCAAATCAATTGAGCCTCATAGGTTAGTGTGTGTCACTCGTCACTCAAAGTGTATAGGTTCATCCAATGCTCTCTCAAACACTACGCTAAACTCACCTCCATAGACTTGACTTTCTTTTAAGCATCACGGATCACCATATATATATATATATATATATATATATATATATATATGACATGCATCAAGAGGTCTTTTAAGGGTTGTAATGGGGCCAAGGTCAAGATGGGACATCATATGGTCAGTGAGCTAAAACCTAAGACTTAGTAGAATTTATGGCATATGTGCTTAACCAACAGTGCAAGGAACTTGATCTCCACTAGCTTCTCTGTTCTCCCATTAGTCCAATGACAAATTCTCAAACAGAAAAATAAACATTATAAAAAAATGAATATTATCCAACACAAAAATAAATAATATAAAATGCGCGTCCATACGCACATAAGAAAATTGGACCAAGCTAATAAAAGTTTTTACACGTGAAAAGGGTCTTAGGTTTAGTTAGGAGTGGAAGGGGAAGTTATGAAAATGAATATCAAGTCAAGTGAGCGTTGAGTGACGTGAAGTCCTCCATTTAATCCTCATCTGCCTCCTTTATTGCATAGGACCCCCAATGCCTTTTAAAACCTCACCTCCTCCTCTCCACACTTATTTTTCAAGCACCCAATCCCAATCCCAATCCCAACCGCCTGACTTCCCACATCTTTGGCAATTACACTTGCACTTGTCTCACTTTCTCAAGGTGCCAAGATGCCTCCCATCATGCCGGACTTCTCAAACTCCGTGAAGCTCAAGCACGTGAAACTCGGGTACCAATACCTTGTGAACCACATCATCCCCCTCACACTCGTAGCCGTCATGGCCGGCGTCTTCAGACAGTTACTACGCCTAGGCCCTGACGAAATCCTCAACCTCTGGAGATCCCTCCACTTTGATCTTGTCCAAATCCTCTGCTCAGCTTTCACCATCGCACTCATAGCCACCGTCTACTTCATGTCAAAGCCACGCACAATCTACCTGGTGGACTACGCCTGCTTCAAGCCACCCGTCACTTGCCGCGTCCCCTTTGCCACCTTCATGGAACACTCAAGGCTCATCCTCAAGAACAACCCAAAGAGCGTTCAGTTCCAAATGAGGATCCTCGAGAGATCAGGCCTCGGAGAAGAAACCTGCCTGCCTCCCGCGATCCATTACATCCCGCCCAAGCCCACCATGGAAGCCGCAAGGGGCGAGGCCGAGCTTGTTATCTTCTCAGCGATGGACTCCTTGTTCGGTAAAACGGGGCTGAAGCCTAAGGACATAGACATCCTCATAGTGAATTGCAGCCTCTTCTCGCCGACCCCGTCTCTGTCAGCAATGGTGATCAACAAGTACAAGCTGAGGAGCAACATCAAGAGCTTCAACCTCTCGGGGATGGGTTGCAGCGCGGGGCTCATCTCAATTGACTTAGCCCGCGATCTCCTCCGAGTGCACCCCAATTCCAATGCCGTGGTTGTGAGCACCGAGATCATCACCCCGAATTATTACCAAGGCAACGAGAGAGCCATGCTTCTTCCAAATTGCTTGTTCAGAATGGGCGGCGCCGCAATCCTCTTGTCCAACCGCAGATCAGAACGCAGGAGGGCCAAGTACAGATTGGCCCACGTTGTTCGGACCCACAAAGGTGGCGACGACAAGGCGTACCGCTGCGTGTTTGAAGAGGAAGACGCGGAAGGGAAGGTTGGGATTTCGCTCTCCAAGGACCTCATGGCCATAGCAGGAGAGGCCTTGAAATCCAACATCACCGCAATGGGCCCTCTTGTTCTCCCAGCTTCCGAGCAGCTTCTCTTCCTTGCGACCCTCATTGGAAGGAAAATCTTCAACCCCAAGTGGAAGCCGTACATCCCTGACTTCAAGCAGGCCTTTGAGCACTTCTGCATCCATGCCGGCGGCCGTGCTGTTATTGATGAGTTGCAGAAGAACCTTCAGCTCTCCGCCGAGCACGTTGAGGCCTCCAGGATGACGCTGCACAGGTTTGGTAACACGTCTTCTTCTTCTCTGTGGTACGAGCTGAGCTATATTGAATCGAAGGGAAGGATGAAGAAAGGGGACAGGGTGTGGCAGATAGCTTTCGGGAGTGGGTTCAAATGCAACAGCGCTGTGTGGAAATGCAACAGAAGCATTGAGACTCCCCTTGACGGGCCTTGGGATGATTGCATTGATCGTTACCCAGTTCATATTCCTGAGATCGTTAAGCTCTAGGCTCTCTCCAGACAAGTTTAAATACATTATCTTCTTGTGAATTTACGTAAAAATCTCTGTTGGGGCTTCTGTGTTTTTCCATTTATGTGCATCATTTGAGGTGAAATAGCATCCAATTTGTAAGTGTGTTAGTATGCAAGTGGAAGCGTGTATTAGGACGTACAAAAATACGAAACAAAAATGTTACTTTTACCTTTACCTATTAAGTGTGTTGTTCATTTTTTATTTTTATAGACAATGGGACAGAGGCGCCCGACAAAAAAATAAAAAATTACAATTTCACCACGTGCGGAGTATTGTACCTGCCCTATTAGCTAAAAATGTTAGAGACCAAAAATTAGGAATGGAGTTGTGGGAGTGAAAATCCTTGAAACACTCGTGTCCATGCTTGGCTAGTAAGTTTGCACAAGAATTAGTCTCTCTGTAAACGTGGTTCACATGAACGGTCCAATTTGACTCCATCAAATTAGGTATTACCTTCACCAACGGAGAACAAGAATGTCTGGAGTCTGGGGGGTTCTAGATAAAACCAATCGAATATTTTGAGTCAATCTCAAAGATCACTTGTTGAGAACCCAACTCGGCTGCCTAGGAAATATCAGTAAAGGCACCCCAGAGCTCAGCAAAAGTGACAGAGTAAGATCTACTAATGTTGCAACTAAAATCTGATACGAAATTACCACTATGGTCCGTAATGATCCTACCACAGGCATCCCCATCATTAGAATTATAGACAGATCCATCAACATTTAGTTTGACCCACCCATGCGGTGGGGGTTCGCATGCAATGTGCACGGCGTCAAAGTGAGGACCCACTTTCTTGGCAGACAAAAACACTACAACAAAAATGACTATTACCATCGAGACATTACCGTCGGACGCAAACCGACGGTATTACCGTCGGAAAAAACAAAATAGCCGACGGTAACCGTTCGACCGGTGAAAAAGGCGTGCTGTTACCATGGGATAGTTTTCCCGACGCAAATACTGACAGTAATTTTTTAGCGGGTTATGGCGGGAACAACATTTCCGACGGTAATATCCGACGGAAAATTACAACTAATAGCAAAAAGCCACGTGTAATTAATAATTTATTGGTGCAATCATTACCGGCGGCAGGATACGACGGTAAATATATCATATTATAGCGGCAGTATTAACCGACGGTAAGTGTCTCGTTTATTCAACCGATGCCTCTTCCCAACGCTCGGCCATTCAACACAACCGTCGGCTATGTCCTACCCTAAAGATATCAGAGGTTATAGCGGCGGTAATGACTGACGGTAAGTGCCTCGGGCATTCAACCGACACCTCTTCCCAACGCTCGGCCGTTTTCAATACGTTCAACATTCTCATTAATCTTCGCACCGTTCCGAGAACAATACCGTCGGATATATGTGACGGTAACTCGTTGGCCGAATAGTATAAATACCCCTCCCCCCATCCTTCTAAATTGCACCTTATTTTCTATTTTCTTCTCTTATCTCATCGATTCTCCCCTTTATTATCCGTCGTCGATGCTTTTCTCGTCGCGGACGTGATATTAGTTTAATTTGGTTATCAGTCTGCCGCCGTTGCGTAAACTGAGCCATCTAANTTCCATCAATGACCCTCTTTGGAGTGCTCTTTGTTTGATCAAAGAGCCACATCTTATCACCCAGGCATCTTCCCCCTTTTTCCTCCTTCTTTTTGTATATTATTTTCTCCTCTTTTTTTTTTGTATCCCTCCCTGTTTCACATCCAAAAAGTGGTGGTTAATCTTGATTGGGTTTGGGTTTCTGGGTTTCCTTAGGTTCACTTGGAATACTTGGAGGCTGGTGCAAATATACTAGTGACTTCGTCTTACCAGGTAAAGTGTATGTCACTTTGCACTGACTTCACATCCTTGGGAACTTTTGTTTCAATTTCCTTTTTTCTTCATCGGATTAGTATTTAAAATAGTTGGGGTATTTGTTTTTTCTTCATCTTACCAGGTAAAGATTCATACAACATGATGTAAATAATTTATGCACCACAAATATGATCTCTACTCTTAATAGCTTTCTCTCTCCAATAATTTTTCTTATTCCAAGAAAAATCAATGCTCTAAGTATTGTGGTGCATGAATCTTTTACGCCATGGTGTATATAAGAATTTCTCTTGTTTTTGAGGCTGTTTATCTGTTCTTGGAAAATTCTTCCATGACGAGAAAGATTTATTTCCAAAATCTTTTTGCTCTGTGGTGTCTTTGTAGCTATGTTCCAAAAGCGTTTTGGTGCTCCTCGTCCAACACATTCGGATTGCCTGTTTTGGCCGATTTTGTTAACTAGTCCTAGGAGTGTACTATGGATCTATGTATTCTAAACAACATAAATAATTGTGATGCACATGTTTGTGTGATTCAAACGACAGTCACAGAACAGAACAATATATAGCTATCAAGTACATTTGAAATTCTTTAGGGACTCTTGTTGTTCAATTGTCCTCTGAGGTGAGTATTAACCTCAGTGGATTTGGAATAAGAATTGACATATGAAGAATTTGCTTGTGATTTTCTACTTTCATTGCTTTCTGACACTGAAGCTGTCATTTTAAATTCATATTTTAAGGTTATAATCATAATGTTAGAAACAGAAAAGTTCTTGATCTCTGGCTGTTCACGTTATTTTCATCCAAACTGGTTTCAATTTTATTGATTTCTTATAGACTTTTCTACCGATATTTATAGGCTACCTTGCCGGGGTTTTTGTCCAAAGGGCTGTCCATTGAAGAAGCGGAGTTGCTACTAGAGAGGAGTGTAAAATTGGCAATTGAAGCCCGTGACAGTTTCTGGAATTTGGCTAAAAGAAATCCTGCAAATAAATACAAGCGAGCATTGATTGCAGCCTCCGTTGGAAGCTATGGAGCTTATCTCGCTGATGGCTCAGAATACAGGTGCTTCTGCATTCCTTAAAAATTTGACAGTTCTGTTTCTATCAATCCTACACAGCAACTGCTTCGTGTATTTTTGGTACATTCACAGAAGGGTAAATAGCACTTTATCCCCTTGTACTATTGCTCTTCTATGCTTAAACCCCTAAAGTTTAAAAATGTGCATTTCACCACCCTAAGGTTTCCTAAGTTCAAGAAATACCTTCTTTTACTTTTATGGACAAAATTGCCCTTTTTTAAAAATAAAATAAAAAATTATCCTTCATCCTCAAACATCCTCCCTCATTGTCCATCTCCTTCTTTTCTCATCACAACCATTGCAACATTTTCTTGAGACGGACACAAACCAATCTCATGAAAGAAAAGATGTCTTTCTCCTTCGTGTTGCACTTACCTCAAAAGGACGACGTGGACGATGCCGACACGGTGGTTAGAGAGGTGGTTGTTGGCTGACACGGGCTCTAGTTAGGACTGAACTCGCCGGCGGCAATAGTTGTGGCGAGAAAAGAAGGAGATGGGCAATAAGGAAAGATGTGTGAGGATGTAAGAGATTTTTTTTAAGAAGAGGGCAATTTTGTCTGTAAGAGTAAAATAAGGTCTTTTTTGAACAATTAGGAAACTTTAAGATTGTGAAATACACATTTTTAAATGTTAGGGAATTAAGTGCTCAAGAGTAACAATACAAGGAGGTAAAGTGCTATTTATCCTGTACAGAATTGACCATGTTAATATCTTCGTGTAGTGGCTGCTATGGATCAGATGTGAATTTGGAGAAGTTGAAGGATTTTCACCGCCGCAGATTGCAACTTCTTGCTGGAGCTGGTCCAGATTTGCTTGCTTTTGAGACTATTCCAAACAAAATTGAAGCTCAGGTCTATTTTAGTTTTTCTTTTGCCAATAAAAATATTTCATGATCAAGAATACATTACAGTAGTTCCTTAAAAGTACTGCAAAAAGATATCTTTGTTGGGTGGGCCATATTATAAATCTTTGGAACACCATGAAACCAAGATTATTCTATTCAATAAATAAAATTTTTCCAGTTACTCTCGCATTTCTCTGGAGTCATTTGTTTTATAAAATCACTAGTATTGTGAACACTCGTGGTTTTGTCTCTTGCAATTCTAACTTCTACAATCCCCCAAAGATTTTTCTGTCATTCACTTTCAGACGTATCGCATGGCAGGCTTGTGTCGAATTGCTTGAAGAAGAAAATGTGCAAATTCCGTCTTGGATCTGTTTTACTTCAGTAGATGGTGACAATGCACCATCTGGGGAAAGTTTTAAGGAATGCCTTGAAGTAATAAATAAGAGCAACAAAGTAGATGCAGTTGGTATAAACTGTGCACCTCCCCATTTTATGGAAAGTCTCATCTGCAAATTTAAAAAGGTGATTGGTAACTCTCTTTTCATCAATTTGATTGCTGAAAAAGAACTTGCCTCCATTATCACTGAATGAAAACTTTATGATCTTATCCCTGCAGTTGACAAAAAAGGCGATAATTGTCTATCCCAATAGTGGGGAGGTATGGGATGGTAGAGCCAAAAAATGGCTGGTAAGTCCGGGCTCTCTCTCTCTCTCTCTCTCTCTCACGCGCGCGCACCAATTGCTGTGTTTCATATGTTAAGCGCTTAACTATTTTCTTACATTGACAGCCATCCACTTGTTTTGATGATCATGATTTTGGATTTCATGCAAGAAGATGGCGTGATTTGGGAGCCAATATTATAGGAGGCTGTTGCCGAACTACGCCTTCCACCA
Organism: Nissolia schottii; assembly: GCA_003254905.1. Lineage (NCBI taxonomy): Eukaryota > Viridiplantae > Streptophyta > Magnoliopsida > Fabales > Fabaceae > Nissolia > Nissolia schottii. The sequence continues at coordinate 293,865 of QANU01057582.1, read as the reverse complement.
TCAAAATCATTTCAAAAGCTTTAAGAGAAAAATCTTAAAATGTGCTTATTGATGTGATTGTTTTTGGACAAATTGCGAGATTTTGTCCTGGGAACGGTAAAGCGCGGTGGAATATGCCCTTTTCTTTGGGCGAGTTAGAATTATACCTGCTGATTTTCATAGAATGGAAACTAAAAATTGCTATCAGTCTACGCCTATATACGTAGTACTGGTGCTATAAACCCATTTTGATGTAGTGTGTAACGAAGTGATCTTGTAATAGACTAAATTGTAGAGATTAATGAAATATTTTTAGTATTTTCTGCCTTTGAACTACAATTTGAAGGAAAGGGATAGGGATAGAGCTTCTTCTTAAGATGGAAGAAGCACTAAGAGAGAAGAATATCCTAGGAGAGAGGGTAAGATTAGACCACTATAATTTTTCATGCCATCTAATTGCCCTCTTCTTGTTACATATTAACGTATGTTGTTATTGTATAAGAGTTTAATTTTGATGCACTTTAAAAGATTTTACATAGTCAACTAATTAATTGATTTTGTTTGGATTACCTTTCAAGGAGTAGACGTGATAGTCAACCATTTTTGTTGACTTGTCGATATACGATTGGATAACAATGTAAAACTACTTTACACTGTCATGCATTCTAACTAAATCCATTTTATAATTCAAGAAATCCACAAAATACAATTTAAAGTAACATAAAAATAATTAATTAAAAAAACCTCACCTCAACAAGTTAGTTAGGATGATTCAACACAATGAATTAAAAATATTTTTGTGGATTAAAAAAATCAACTCGGCGGAGTTGAACCTATCTTACTATTATTATTTATTACTTCAATAGTTTGTCTTCATTATGTAACTTTAATAACATATATTCAAGCAAATGCATAAGGCAAAATATATTAATCATATGCTAATATTTTGTTACATTTATATATTCGACACAGATCAACAATTACTTGTGTAGAGCATCGGTAAAATACATTAGTACACATTTAAAATTTTCGATGCCTAATGCCTTAATTTTAAAAACAGTAATGCTAAGGGCACGTCACTTTTGCATCCATACAACCAAAGTATACATATACATATGTAAGTTATACACAATGATGATTGTATACACAAACTTTTATACACGCTTATACAAAAATTTCTACACAATTAAACAAATTTTTCATATAAAAAAATTAAACAAAATTGAATTTGCGGCACATTATATAGCGAAAAGTAACTGTCACATTCTCTCTCTTGCCCCCGACTAACACTCTAAGTGCGTGGACTCACTCTCTTTTATACAGAAACATCTCAAAATAAATTTACAAACTTTTGTGCACACCTACACAAACTTTTTAACAAGTAGAAATAAAAAATAAGACGAAAATGAAAACAAAATCTAAGAAAAAAACTTTGGTGCTCACATGCTCAAGCTTTTGAATAAGAATACACAAACTTTTCTTCAAAAACACACAAACTTTTGAACACCCCAAAATAAAAAAATATGGCCGAAACGAAAATGAATCCTCTATGATCCATAATGTCTTGTGAACTTTCGTGTTCGTATGCACAAACTTTTATTCAAAAATACACAAACTTTTGTGTATAATAAAAAATTAAAACTAAAATGAAAACAAAAACGAAAAAGAAGAAAACTTTGGTTCTCACATGTACAAACTTTTGAACAAATATATACAAACTTTTGAACACTAAAAAAACAAAAAAAATATGATGGAAATAAAAACGAAAACTCTAGAATCCATAACGTATTACGAACTATTATGCTCACATGCACAAACTTTTGAACAACAAACATAAAATTTTCTTGCAAAACACACAAGCTTTTGATTACCCAAAAACAAAAAATATGATGGAAATGAAAACAAAAACTTTGGGATTCATGACGTCTTACAAATTTAGGTACTCGCATATACAAATTTTTCTTCAAAAATACAAAAACTTTTAAGCACTAAAAAACAAAAAAAAAATATGACAAAAATGAAAATGAAAAGTTTGAAATGCATAACATCTTGTGAATTTTGGTGCTCGCATATACAAACTTTTCTTTAAATATACAAAAATTTTGAACACTCAAACAATAAATATGACGAAAACAAAAATGAAAAATCTAGGATAAATAACATCTTGTGAAGAATAAAAAACAAACAAAAAAAGGAAGAAAAAATGAAGAAAAATTTATATTAAGATACCGTATGTGATAAATGAAGAAAAAACGAAAAAAAATAAAAAAAATTGAAGAAAAAATAACGTTTGTGATAAATGAAGAAAAACACAAAAAATGAAGCAAAATCGGGGGAGACGAGAGAAAAAAAAAAGTAGACATAAAAGAATGAGAAGAAGAATGTGAGGGTGAGGGAGAGTGAGAGTGAGAGTGATGAGAGAGAAAATATGTATTAAGCTATGAGGGAGAGTTGGAAGGAAGAGAGAAAAATGTGTATTAAAGGTGATATACGGTTGATTAATGTAAATGTGGTGTATACGGGGCCCCTTTTAGTTTAAAAATTTTGAAAAGATATAGAAAATTAATCACAGAAATGCACACAGAAATAAGATTAAACATAACCACATTTTTAACAAGAGTAATGTTATTTATACATAAAATATGATATAAACATCAAGTCTTTTTTCTCACCCACATTATGAAATTCAAACCTAGTTTATATGACATGAGTGTGCGTAAGATAAAAGATTTAGTGTTTACACCAATGACCATTAATTCATTTTATGCCACTTCAATAGGGGAACAAGAAGACAGTTCATTTTATGACACTTCAATAGGGGAACAACAAAACAGAACCCTTCAGCCAAGGGTGAGATCTAAATCCACCTCAGCTTCACCGGTTCGGTTGGACCCCTGTTGGCTCATCAACAATGCCTCCACATTCTCTTCGCTATCACTCTTCCCCCGCTCTTTCCTCCTCTTCTCTGGACCTGAACCCAGTTTCCACAGCGCAGAGGAGTCCACCGAACCCAACCGCGGTTGGGGCTTGATCACATTCCCGATCTTCTTGAACCGGGCTCTTCGTCTTGCTTGGTCCACGTAAGTGTCTCTAGGCACATGGCGTATTTCACGTGCTGGGAGAACACGCTCGCTGCCACGTGTCCCTCTTGCCTGCCAATTGGAAGGCTCCACGACATTGATCTCGGACCCTCTCAGAACCGCATCAACGGCAGCTTGGCATCGGGCCCATTCTCCGGTCCAGGACAAACCCAATGAGCCATAAGCCGGGTTCACAATTCTCCCGCATGCCTCGTACATCAGTGACTTGAATACAGCTGCAAATGTTCAAGACTTATTCCGAGATACAATTGCATCTGATCAATTTTTGTTCGATTCGATAAGGTAAGGATCGAAGCAGCATTGACCAACGAGATAGTATCTAATTGATTAAGAAACAGGGATCGGGATAGCATCTAATTAATTATGAATAAAGTAAAATAAAAAAAATCTTTAATTTCCGGCAGAAACAATAAAATTGTAGTAATTGAAGTATGTGTTTATAGTTAATTACTAAGGCATGATGGCTGGTGAGTGATGATCACCTGGGCGAAGGTGTTGTGGGGCAGCATTGATGAGGTTGAGCAAGCCGGCACGTCCATAGAATTTGGCAAGGAAGAGAGTGGCCTTGGCTTGGGACTCGGCTGAGTTGATCCACTCCAGACTCGGCCTGATGGTGCAGTCGTCGCTGCAACCTTTGCGGAGAATGCGGCACCCATTGCAGCTGAGTCTCATTGTGGCTGTGTACGTTTGAACTGTACAGAGGAGTGTTAGTTTGGGGTAGACAGAAGTGCTATTTATTTCTTGTACCAAGCCACCAAGTAATTAATGACATTAGTGATGCAATGTGGCACCGTGGTTTTGCAATATGGTGGCGGTTTCCGTCTTTTCCCGTTTTGGTAACTTTGACTGTATTGGCTGTATTTGGGGTTTGATAAAATGCCCTGCATGCAGAAGTGAATTACGAAGGGAACCATGACATGGGAATTTCGTGGTTGGTGGTAAGAGATGGGGGCAGAGATGTAAAATCCTCGGCTTCGGATATGCATATAAAGGAACGAAAAGCGTTGGAGGTCATGCAAAAATGGACATGGAATAGGTAGAGGGAAACGTTTCTTTTGTGTCATCGAAACATAAATATAAGCGTGAGTGTACCAATAAACAGGAAAATAAATGTGAGTAAATAAACAACAATGAAGCTCCCTAAAATGGGGAGTCACACTTGTTCTCCTTTGCTTCAACTCACTCGTTTTTTTTTTCACCTGAGTATGATTTGATAGAAACACGCTGTGGGCAGGGGAGAATTCACTCCCCCGGTGGTGGGGACAGCGGATGGTTTTCAACAAGGAAGAAGAAAAGAACCGATTGATGTGTGTGGCTTTGTCGTGGTAGTGATGAGATCAGTGATAATGGTAGCTATATTTAACCCCAATTGAATTGAACAAAGGGTAGAGAAAGAGTAGTACTGTTTTGTTCTTAAATAAAGACGTGTTCTGTGTTGTGTTGAATTTAAGAGATTTATGAAGAAATGGAACAAATGGAAGTCTTTTTTTCTATTAGATAGAATGAATGAAGTGCGTTTGTTGTTTTCAATTTCAGAATTATTTGTGGATAAATCAAAGTTAACGGATCATTTTTAATGTCGTTAGTAGAAATTAGGAATAGTGATGAACCAACAAGATATTGGCTAGAGTGGAAGGAGTTAATTTAGGAGGAGTTTGGTAGCTTGCCTCCAAGTTTATCACTTGTTAAATTGTTAGTAATGTTATATTGTTGTGTTTGGTATGCACAGGTCAACTAAAATTTACATTATCTTGTTTGGTGTATAAAAAAAGATTACGAGGTAATATATATTACTTATTATTTATTATTATTATTACTATTGTTGTTGTTGTTATTACTTTTATTATTATTACTATTATTTTATTATTTTTATTTGTATTATTATTTTATAATTATATTTATTATTATTACTATTTTTGTTATTACTATCATTACTTTTATTATTATTATTATTATTACTATTATTATTATTATATTTTTTTATAATAATTATTATTATATTTATATTTATTTTATTATTATTATTATTTATGGTTACCTAGATATTGTAATCCAGATAGATACCTCCCATGGAGATAATCCACATTATCACTTAGACGGCAATGCGGGTTACCTAGTAATCCAGATTACCAACAATTATGTCACACCAAATAAGTCAATGTGAATTATCAAGTAATTTAAAAGTTAGATTACCAGTCATTAATTTAGATAGATTACACTAAAGAAAAATGCGCATTACCGTGAGATTTAGCGTCGAATTTTTTCTCGATTACCATCGAATTTTTAACATTATGTCAGGCATATCATCAGAAACTGAACCAACGATAATAGCCTCGATGGAAACCTATTACCTTCGGATACGAAGAGCGAACGATGGTTAGCATCGGCAAAGACCGACGATAATGGCGGCCCAAGAACAGTTCGTGTTGAACCGTTTACTGTCAAACATAACTGACGATAATTGTATTAACATTTGCACATAATTTATGAAAAATTATCGTCAACAGTTTCTTACGGTAATTATATTAATATTTTAATCTGAACTTCTATCAGATATAATCGACAGAAATTTGATTATATTTGCACATACTTTATGACAAATTACCATTGAATGTATCGGACGGTAATTATATTAATATTTTAATCTGAATTTTCATCAGATAGAACTGATAGAAATTTGATTATATTTGCATATACTTTATGACAAATTACCGTCGAATGTATCCGATGATAATTATATTAATTTTTTAATTCAAATTTCCGTCGGATAGTAACCGATGGTAGGTGCAAATGTTACCATTGGAATCCTTTGTGGGTAGTTTTTGACAGTAAAGAAAATTAAATTAATAAAAATATATTTTATTATTATTATACTTCTAAATATCATATTATTGTTTAATGCAATTAATTATATATTTAATATTATAATTATTTAATTAAATAATAAATTAANGTTAATTAAGTTTTTAGTCCCTGTAATATGAAAAAGTTTGGTTTTAGTCCCTCATGACAAGTTTTAGTCCCTGCAAAATGTGAAAATTTGATTTTGGTCCCGGTGGACGGTTGGTGATGGACGGTGATGACGTGTCAGTTAACCCGTCATCAGGGACTATTTCTACATCATCGTCCATCATCAATCGTCCACAAGGACCAAAATCAAATTTTCACATTTTACAGGGACTAAAACTTGTCATGAGAGACTAAAACCAAACTTTTTCATATTACAGGAACTAAAAACTTAATTAACCCATCCTAAAAATTATATATGAAATAAATACATAATTATATAATTGTTGAATTAGATACATATTAAATTCAATAATATATTTAGTAATTATAATAAATAATTTGATAGTTATCTAATACCAAAAAATGACAATAAAATATAAAATTAAAAGGTATAATTAGCCAAGTTTATTACATAGATGTACATTTAATTAATTAAATTATTGTTTTATTAAATATAATAAATAATCATAAACAATATAGAATCAAATAGTTACCTATTAATTGTAATATATAAATAGTACTCTATCCTTATAAATTATTAACTACCAATTAAGAAATGAATTTGTGCAATAGAACTTAATAAGAAAATTATATATAATATTGAAATAAAATTGTGTTACAAATTATCAAATAATTATATATCCTATTTTGAAAGTTCAAAATTGTCATCGTTGCTTTTAGAATGAAGTTCATCATCAAATTCTTCTTCTTCGTTGCTCTCATTGTAAACATCGACTTCTTGATCACTTGCATGTTGTTGGAGGTTAGGGAGTTCAACAATGTCAGGGTGATCATCAAATGTACTACTGGCTAATGTTGTAGGGTTCGGAGACTTAACAATTATCGTTGTCGGGATATGCTCCGGTAGTTGATATGCTTAATCAAATATATTGTCTAAAAATTCGGTGTCATCAAACTCAATTCAATCACTTAGCTTATATTTCATCATAACTTTCTAACTTGATTGACTACCTCTCGGATAGTTTGCGTAATAGACTTGTCTTGCTCTTTCAGCAACAATGAATGGATCATACCCCCTGTATCACCGTGTAGGATTAATCTTAGTGGTCTTGTAGTCAGGGTGAGTCCGAATTCCATTAGGATCATACCAATCACAGTAGAAAAGTACAACATGATGAGATGGACCATCGTGTACATATTCCAATTCAATAATTTGTTTAAGCACATCATACCAATCATTGGTTATTTTAACAGCATTAGAATATTTACCCTTAACCCAAACCCCACCATTGTTTGTCCTTTGTCAAGTTGCCCATTCAAATGAGTGAAATTTGTATCCGTTAACAAAATAAATGGGTCAACTAATTGCTTTGTTCAGAGGTTCGCAGGACAAACTCATAAAGCGATGGTTGCTACTACAATGACTTTGGACCTATATTGATTTTAAAAACTAAGTTGTACATATCCGATTACGATAAAGGAAATCGTTCGATTGAAATATATAGTTTAAAGTCAAAGACATACATAATTTGCAAACCACAAAGGAAGCATTTGATCATCACATTGATCACCAAAGTGTTGTTAAAACATCCTGAAAATCCGCATCGACGTAATTAACATTTTTAGAAATTGCGCATTACGTCTATAAATAAGATTATAAGGATTGATTGAACTTACTTGTAATATGGAAGCACTTCTTCATAATTCAACAGAACAACCAAGTAAGCTGCAACCCTTTCTTGTGCATTTAACCAATAAGCATTTGCTCTTTCAGCTGTGCATCCAGTTTGATTGAAAATTGAAAATGTTGACTGATTAGGCATTGTACCACCGTTATCGTTACGGCCTACTGTGGTTCTATTGCAATTAACATTAGCACCAAAGTAGTACGAACAAAAATAAGAAGTTTCCTTCGTTAGGAATGCCTCACATATGGACACCTCAACTTGAGCCCTATTTTTCACATTTCTTTTGAACACTCCCATGCACCTTTCAAATGCATACATCCACCTATACTGAACTGGACCACGCATCCGGCCTTCGTATGCTAAGTGTCTAGGCAAATGCTCCATTACATCAAAAAAATGCAAGGGAAACACCTTCTCAAGTGAACAAAGAATAATGAGAATGTTTTGCTCCATGACTAAGAGGTCTTCAGTGTCAACAGTCGACGAGCATAAAGTTTTGAAAAACTGGCTGAGCTCGCTTGTCGGTTTTAGCACAGTCTTTGGCAATTCTCTAAATACAATTGGGAGAAGACACTACATAAACACATGACAATCGTGGCTCTTCATGCCAACCAACTTCCCTTGTGCAATATTCACACATCGAGCCAAGTTAGATGCATAGCCGCCAGACATTTTCAGTTCTTGCAACCAATGAAACACATTTTGAACTTGTCGCTTGTTCAGGGTGTAGCAAGCCTTGGGCTCCATGAAGCGACCATTAGAAATTTGTTGTAGGTTCAACTCGAGACATCTATACAACTGTTTCAAAATCTAGCCTTGTCTTCTCGTTATCCTTGGTCTGATCGGTGTCCATGATTGTATGCATTATATTACTGAAAACATTCTTTTCAATATGCATAACATCTAGACAATGACGAACCAAGTTATCTTTTCAATACGAAAAATCTCAGAATATACTCTTCTTAGTCTAGTTATGTTCTTCTCTGTAACCTTGAAACCTAACAACTTTGCCAACTTGAATTATCTTCAGCAGATGTCTAACCCTCCTGAAAATCTCACGGCTAGTTAATCGTAGTGGCGCCTCTTCATTTTCAATTTTGTTCTTCATAAAGTCATACCTACTATTCCTAAGCGTGTGTCAGGGTTCTAAGAATACCCTGCGACAATCAAACCAGGATTGTTTTCCACCATGTAGTAGCCGAAATGCTTTAGTCTCCTCCATATTAACTGGACAAGTTAAAGTTCCCAATGTCATCCATCCAGACAACATTCCATAAGCAGGAAAATCATCAATGGTCCACATCAAAGATGCCCTCAAAACAAAATTCTGCTTCCTAGAGACACCATACGCAAGCACACCTGGATTCTCTCAACTGGTTCAATTCATCTATCAAAGGCTGAAGAAAAACATAAATCTTTGCTTTAGGGTTGCTCAGGCTGGGAATTACACAAGATAAGAATAGATAAATGTCTTTCATGCACATCTTAGACGGTAGATTATGGGATGTAACGATCACTGACCAACATGAGTACTGAAACACCCTAGTGGGATGTTACAAGTACAGTTTGCTAAACTGATTGTTAGGGGTAAACCCATCAGAACAAAGCCCTAATCTCACATTATGAGGTTCTACAGTGAAGTCAGGGTAAACTCTTACGCCTCACCATGAGAAGGGTGAGTCATGCGATCGTCCTTTCTTTTATTCTCAAAGTGTCATGTCATGTGCGGTGCCGAGCTCATGGATGCAAAAAAAAAAAACTCTTCAATCGTGGAATCAAAGGCAAGTAATACATTTGTTTATAAGCAACATCCTTATATCTCCCAAGGTCAACTCTCCTTGACTTAAACCTATTGGCACCACAAAATTTGCATTAAGTGAGAGATGCATCACCATTATAGTACAACATACAACTTGTCGCGCTAGTGGTGGTTACTATTATGGGTTGCGCCTTGGCGATTGTTATAATGATACCAATCTATATGTGCAAGTAAAAAATGCATATATTATTAAATACCATACCAATGATTCTGAATCAAATTAAAGGGAAGTATTCATTGGTTTTCATGATAGTAAATCAAGTGCCTCTCATCTGAAATGAATTGTGTCTCATTAACTCTAGGTGAGGCACTTGTAGTCCTACTTGAGGCATAATTTGTTCCACCAAATTTCCAGACAAAGTGCACCCTAATTTGTTGTTCATGCAGAAGACATAATTTGGTTCACCAAATTTCCAAACAAATGCTAACTATAATGTGAATGGCAACCGTGACACTGTAGCAGGTATTCTGCTACCCTATATATTTCAAAATCAAATGAGACCAATCATATCACATTAAGCAAAGAACAACCTCATGTCTTTTTTCTAGTTTGCTTATAATCATGGATGAAAATGATCATGTGATGTGTGAAATTCTACAACAAAATTTAATATTATTAGGTTCTTGTCCTTGTGATTTTAAGGTGTACGTGGCAAATAAAAATAGGATATATTGCTTTGGACCTTTGATGCTTGTGGATGGCAACTGTGATGACATGCTCAAAGAGAGATGTTATTGCAGGAAGCTTTTGTAGTGTCTAGAAAATCAATCCTAAAATCCAAAGTTAGCAATAATGTGAAAAGTTTTAACCCTAATTAGGAAGACACACTGTTGCCCACCCTAGTTCATTTTGTGTAAGTTACTATTACTTCTTTTTCTGACCTAAGCTATTTATGATAGGCATATATTTTCTTTGAAATATAAAAAGTTAATTGCCACAATTTGAAAATTTTGGACTTCTAATGAAAGACTATTCTTCAATTTTCTGATTTCTTGAAAAGGCCAGAACTTGGCTTAGCAATGTTGAGACTTTGTTCAAGATCTGTACATGCATCCTATTTGAGTATATCACTAGATTGTGAGGTATGGATTAATTAAATTTCATGAAATTATTGGGTGTTTGGCATAATGCCTAACCAAACAGATTATAGTAATTGCTTCTACTGAGTTTGCCACTGAATTGAACATTTCCAACCCTTCCCAAGAGGATTCAACTTCTTGAATGGAAGAGTTTAATTAGACACACCCATCTCAAAATTTTGGGCCAATTGGACATGGACACCAACTAATTCAGCAGCAATGAGGGTCTTAGAGGCATTCTCAAAATAAATCTAGTGGTGAAACATGGTGTTCTTGAAAGAAATGGTTTGCAAAATTGCTCATACATAACAAAAAAGAAACTAACCAGTGATATGCTATGGAAGAACGAAACTCTGATAGAATGTAAAAACTTACATTAGGATGCTGGGAAAGAAAAACAGAACCAATCAGTAATCTAGAGCCTGGAAATAAACTCAACTGCAAGCAAAAAATTAGCATGATGCACCTATTTATACCTGCATTTGGGAAAAGAAACTAATTTTCAAATGTGAACAATAAAAACACTATTTACTTGATTGGCATAAACATTAATAAACAAACAATAGAGGAGAATTTACTGCAGTAGCTTATTGGAAGGACAGGTCTAAAATAATGATGTAGCAAAGGATTGACCACTTTTCCTTAAAAGACAAAAATTTTTGATGTCAAAAATGAGTTTTCCTCCTATACGTAGTTGCTTCCCTTGTATAAATCTCATGCATCTTTTGGGTTTTTTTTTTTCATTCCACTAGTGATTTTGGTTTCCTTGTCACATTTTAAGCCTTTTTTGTGAAATAGGTTTTTTGTCAAAAAAAAATAGGATTATGGTTCTGGCTCAAGCATCTCGCGCATGTTAGCTCCGCATTTTTTTTTTGCTTTAGACGCGTTTTTTGGGGCCCAGCCCTTCCGTTTGGCCACTCCCTCGCTTATATATAAAGCTCTCATCCCCTCATTCTAACCCACTCAGAGTTCAGACTCCTTCTTCCCTATTAGAAGAGTTCTGCTCACTTCTTTTTCCCTTGGTAGGTAGCCATTCTTTCTTTTAGGATGACCTAGGTTGTAGGCTTTGGCACCACCGCCGTGTTGGTGGTAGCCTACGGTGGTCCTCAAGATGTTGTGGCAATGCGAAAACGCCATAGCAATACTTGAATTGCTACTGCGGGACCTACCAGTTTAAAGTTTTGTTTTATGGGTTCTGATGGTGGTTTAGTTGGCTTTCCAAGTGCTAACTCAACGCCGCTAGGAGCCCCCAATGTCAGTGTTCCTCTGTTCCGAGACATTTCAGGTGAGTGGCGGTCCCGGTGCATCGATGGTCCACCAATCAAGTTAGTTATGCCATGAAGTGTTAGGGACTTATTAGATAATTTATTTAGTTATAACATGCTAGCCAGATACATGTATGCTCAGTAATTGCTATGTATGCCATATTATGCCATGATATGTTATGCTAGGACAGAGACCATAACCCATAAGTTTGATATCCTTAGAGATACTATGCTATGGTTATACATAAGACTTAATAACAAATACTTTGACTAAGGCAGAGACCCTAACAAGGGGCAGATTCTAACTAAGGTAAGACTTGGTCCTTAAGTTGTCCGTTTGTGACTCACCTCTCCCACATGGGAATCCTGTCCTAAGTATAGGACCATAGTCCTAAGGTCGGACTAATAAACAAAGACTAGTTAAATACGATAAACTGGTCATAATCAGTAGACACTAGAGTAGATGACCTAAAACAGTACGAGGTCCTACAACCTTGTAAACTAGACCCACCAGTTACGGCATACGTGCCCTGCCAGTTTTATGAGCGCCAGGATCCACAGTTATGGTACGTGTGCCTTATCAGACCCCCGAGCGCCAAGCTCCTCAAATTAGGCTATGCTACCCTTACAAGTATCTGGGTTGCGTGCGTACCAAAACCACCCAGAATTATTCCTAGTGAAATAAGGTTGAGTTGTGGCTCCCTTGAATCATGCTCCTCCGACAGGGATGTGGGCATACGTACAATTTTCAGTTTTCAGTTCAGTTTATCCAGTAGTTATCCAGTTTAATCAGTTTATTTTAGTATGCGTCGTTTGTTCAGTATATGTGCAGTTCCTTAAAACATTCAGTGTATGCAGTTATGTAATATATTTATTATTGCACTTATTTCTCCAGTTATATATATGTATGTATGCATATGTTGTGACATTGTCTGCAATACTTGCTATGTGCGTGGTACCGAGGTACCCACCATTTAGTTGACAACTCACCCTTCTGTCAAACCATTTCAGATTCGACTGAGGCTAGTAAGCACGGTCCCCTCGTGCATAAGAACGCGGACTTCAACTTTCTGTGGTAAGCTCCGCTCGAGTGGAAACCTACCAGGCAGTGTAGTATGCTCCAGACACACTAGGGCAAGATCCATTTTGTTTCATTAGTTTGTTATTTCATACATTAGTATCTTTTGTAAACTTATTATTATTGCAGTTTAGGATATTGTAATCAGTTTTTAGTTAATTATTAATGAATCAGTTAGTATTATTTAGTTATTAATTGCTTTTATTACATTTTAGTATGCCACATCAGTGCTTTCGCAGGGTGATAGCCCTGCATGCGGTCACGTCCTAAATTGAGGTTTGACATAGAGTGACTTAGATACCTTAAGTGTGAACTAGAATATTAGTTTTGAAATAAATGCAAAGTTTATGAACTTGTGTACTTTGTAGAGCAATTTGATTTTGGCGTGGCCTAGGGTTAGAAACCGATTTTATGAAAAATGTTAATATTTTTGGATTCCTTGAAAGATTTGAGTAGGTGATTGTGTAGAAAGTTTTTGTTTTAAAAGCAATCCCATGATGCTGAATGAGCCGTATGGATTCGACCATAGAGGAGTCATAGTGCTAGGATTAGTTTTCTTAAGAAATGTTGGTGTTTTATGGTTTTTAAAAGATTTAATGATTGGTTTGTGAAGATGGTTTTGGTTGGAAATCAAGACAAATAAAGTTAGGTTTTCATAAACATGGTTTCGATCATGAGAGGTTCCTAGGAGTGAGAATTGATTTTTATGAAAAAAATAAATATGTTTTCAAGTTACTAGTATCATAAGAAACAACTTAGATATTTAAGAGTTTTAATAGAAAATGAGATTTAATCAAGTTAAGGCTTTCAATGCGATTTAGTTACAATGATGTCTTGTGTGATTTGAGTTGGTTCATTAGTTAAAATCTTCATATAATTCCTTAGAGAGAATTCGACCATAAGTAGTAAGATACCTTAGGGGTTCTTTGGAATTTCTTAGTAGATTAGTAATCCTTGTGGGGCCCTAGCAACGTATGAATAATGTCACTAGAGACCCTTGTAGGGTTTTAAATATTAAGAGTTCCATTAGAGTTAGCTTAAGTGATTGAAGGCAAATGGTTATGTGTATGTATGCCTATATGAGGAATGACCAAGGTATGATCCACACGACACTTAGGCTTAAGTAAAGGCCAAAAGGTGACGTCGAAATCACTAGTCGAGTTTATGTACCTTTTAGTCTAGAATTAGGATTATGTTGCATCGGAAGAGTAAAAGACTTAAAGAATTTATGTGTGACCATAAGGTCATTAACAATATGTTGTGGCTAAAAACGTGGAAGTAATGTAAGTATGATTCAATTATGCCTTTATGTTTTCAATTAATATCATGATTATGCTTTGTCACAATGTATCCGGAGGTCCACCGGGGACGAGATGACAAATTTTAATGGAGTCGCAACCGATTTTTATTTACAAAAAAATCCTTTTAATTTCACAAAATAAGAAACTAATTTTTCTTTTACAATTGTGTTCGAGAGCCTAATTATGAACAAGGTAGAATGGAAGCTTAATCCCACCACACCCCTGTCACATCTGTCTTGCGACGAATACCTAAAGTCAGCTGTTCAAAAATAATAGCTTAAATACTTTTTATTCTCCTTTTCAAAAATTAAACACAAACAATTATATAAAAGAAAAAAGAGATACAACAAGGGAAACAAATTTAGGAAAGATTAATTTTGATTTGACTTACGCTCCTATGTATCATCTAGTACAATAAATAACTTAAAATTACGTAATTTTATGTAAAAAATACATGTTTTGGTTTTGAAACACCCTAGCTAGCTTGTCTGCGCTTAAGTCGCAAACTCGCCCACTAAGTTGTTATCTGCTTTGGTTAGGATAGTACTTAGTCCCAAGTAAGCGTTTAAAAGTAGCGTTACTTAGAAAATAAGAACCAATTTTAAACTTTATTTTATATACCTCATGGTACAAAGTAGAGCCTCGTATTCGTAGAACATGTAATGCTAGCAGTAACGTAACATGCTTAACTATCATTAAAGGAGATAACAAACAATTAAACATAGTACCAACCATTGGTCCATATCATATATTCATAATCAGATACACAAATACTAATATAGTTGTCACGTACACATGTTTAACACAAAAGTAGTACTATCACATAGGATCTACTAATTACAAGCCTACTCTTCGACTCCTTCTTCGGGCTACTCCTCCTCGTCCCGTTCACCTCCTTGCTCCACCTCAAATCCTGGAGTCATGAATGAGTGGGGTGAGAACATAGCGCTCTCAGTAGGAAACCGTGGGATATGGGAAACTTTTTATTCTCATTTATGATCCAGGCCTCTCAGGGGTCTCTAAGTGTCACAGTTATACTATCTCCCTGCTCATTATTATTCCCTGCTAAGCCTGAGCAGCTTTACCTAGATTACTAGGCGATCGGGGAACCTATTCTTCATTACCTACGTCATCTGTCTGCTAATCTAGTCCCTAAGTCAGATACTATTATACAATTCACATAGCTACACTACTGTATCAAAAATCCTCATTTTATGAAAATCATTTTCCTCCCATAGTATAAGGCAAGCCTTATTAGCAGTTCTGCCCTCGTCCCTTGTAGCTGTGGTCACACCGCTACAACTACACTTTACAGCCCGTATCGTGGCAGCCAGGCAACACTTAACCTGAATGGTCTTTGACCATGGGATTCTCACCAACCACGACTGGCGTGACCATCAAAATGACGGCGTTGGGGTCAGACCTATGACTTGACTGGGACTAAGACCTTCCCCAAAAGTCGAACCTCGGCCCTGCTAGAGGGGGTTTTCTCATCATCCTCATCATCAACATGTGCACAGTTCAGTATTTGTTACAATAGTTCATATAAGCACAATTCAATACCTCATATCATCATCTTCATCATACATCACATCATATAACATATAACTTCACATAATTCATAACATCAATTGTATCATATCACTAACTTCACATAAAACTCATAACAGTAGTCATATAATATCCCTAACTTCACATAAAACTCATAACATCAATAATATAATATCACTAACTTCACATCTAAGGAACATAATCTCATGTCTTCAACATAACAAACGTAAATCTAACAACTAGCAAAACAGACGTCTGGTTTCTGTCAGAAATTAGCGATAATAAACCGGAGAGGTCCAAGACCTTACCCCAAGGTTCTTGATAGTCCTAAGATCATTTCCAATGTCTAAAATTTATATTCTGACCTCAGCATTACGAAATTCCAATTTTACCCCTTTTCCCAAAATTACCATTTCGCCCTCATAAACGCCCTGTTTTCTTTGGAANACACACACACACACACACACACACACACACACACACACATATATACCAAGGTCACATAAAAGGCATCCTAACCAGATATATCTAATATAAAACATAGCACAAACATCATCACACATCTTAAATCACATAGACAGTGATTATGTCGGTTTACCCACGTTTTTCGCACTTGCTGCTAGATAGTTTGTGCAGTATCCCACCTTGCTAGGTTACCTCCCAGCTCTTCCTACTAGAATAGATATATGAGAGAGGTTTCTGAGACACTAGGGAAATTTGTGAGGTTAGGGTTTAGGAAACTTGGATTAGGTTTTGTGAGGGAAAGTTTTTGGGTTAAGGTTTGGACAGAGTAATGGCTGACTGTATAAACGGACAACGTTTGGCTAAGGTCTCTTATTTTTCCTCTTGAAATTTTTGGCCAAAAGGGGGTATTTATAGGCCTCATGGCCGAAAATCCCTTTCCAATTTTGCCCTTGGGGCAAAATCCCCAAAATGCCCTTATGTGTCGTAAGACTTTATGTCATTGTCATGAGTCACCATATGACTCACCTAGGTGATTCACCATCTTTGACTCCTTGACCACACTTGGCACATTCTTGGCCGTGTGGTGTGCTTGTCTCTTGGCTACTTTTTGTGGCCAAGAATTAACGGCCTCCGGTGAAACACCCTAGCTAGCTAGTCCACGGTTAAGTCGCAAACCTGCCGACTAGGTTGTTATCTCTTTGGTTGGGATAATACTTAGTCCCGCTTTATGAGTTTAAAAATACAGTTACCCAGAAATATGAACCAAGTTTTAACTTTTCTTTATACGTATCATAGTATAAAATATGAGCCTGGTTCTCTACAGAACATATATTGTAAGTAGTAACGTCGCATACTTAGCTAATATTAATTAGGTATATTCAACATTCATAGCAACCAAAGGTCAATGCCATATATTCACAAATGGTTACACATGTAATATTATAGATGTTACGTACAATTACATAGTAGCACAAACATATAACCTACTGACTAAGGACTAGTGCGATATATCTATCGTAGCTCTGAGTTCCCTATTCCTCTGTCCATCTTCTTCAAGGCTGCTCGTCCTTGTATTGCCTGCACTGCTCTAACGTCCTCTGCATCCTCGTCATGCTCGCTTAGAACCATAAAGGAGTGGGTATGAGAACACTGCGTTCTCAAAGGGAAACCTTAATCGTCGTAACTCTTTTCATACTCAATTATGATTCCGCCGCTTAGGGGGTCTCTAGGTGTCACAGTTATACTACAGTCCTACCAATTATTAATTATACATACTAAACCTAAGCAGCTTTATCTAGATTACTAGGTGATCGAGGAACCTATTCTTCATTATCTACATCATCTGTCTGCTAATCTAGTCCCTAACTCATATACTCATATACTGTCATATAATTCACATAGCTACACAACGGTATCAAAATCATCATCGTTTTGTTGAAAATCATTTTCCTCCCGCGGTATAAGGCAAGCCTTAGTAGTGGTTCCGCTCTCGTCCCTTGTAGCTGCGGCCACACCGCTACAACCACACTTTACAGCCCGCATTGTAGCGGCCAGGTAGCGCCTCACCTGAAGGGTCTCACCTGTAGTTTCTTGACCCCGTAATTCTCACCAACCACGACCGAGGTGACCATCAAAAGGATGGCAGTGCGGCCGGACCTACGACTCGACCAGAACTAAGACCTTCCCCAAAAGTCGAGCCCTCAGCCTTCCAAGAGGGGGTTTTTCCATCATCATCATCATCATGTGCACAGTTCAATGGTTGATGCAACAATTCATCATCATAAACACAGTTCATCATCATCTTAAAGCAGTCACATTCACTCATCATCTTAAGCAATAATTATAACATAATAAATCATGTCATCGTCTTCATCATAGTTATTGAAAGATTATCATCTTACCTCCTAACATATAACACCACATACTCATAAGCATCTAACATTCCTCATACAAGACAATCATTATTTTATAACTTCACATAACTCATGAATACCAATCACCTAACATCACATCTTATACTCAAACATTTCTTAAACACAACAAACATAAACCTAGCGACTAGCAAAATAGACGTCGGGATTTTGTTAGAAAATAGCAATCATAAACCGGAGAGGTCCAAGACCTTACCTCGAGGTTTTTGATAGTCCTAAGATCATTTTTCATGTCTAGAAATTCAGATCTTAATCCCAACTCCACGAAATTGCAGTTTTCCCCTTTCTCCCAAAATTACAATTTCACCCCCGTAAACGCCCTATTTTCTTGGGAATTTTAGTTCTCAAAAAACCGATGGACTCAAGACTTGTCCTTAAGGTTTTGATAGTTATAAACCCATATTTCATGAAAATCGACCTAGTTTTTCAGTCCCAAGACATGAAATTCCCGTTTTCCCCTTTTTCATAAAAATCCCGTTTTCTGCCTGTTTGCTAATAAATTCATCCGGGACTCCAAAAATCAAAAAACTTGACATCCCCTCTCAATTTTTCATGTAGAATCCAAAAATAGCATTAGTTTTTCATGATAAAAATCTCAGCATACAGTTTCCTTTAAAATCATGTCATATGCCTATTTCCGTCTTAGGCGTTCCTAAATTCTGACAGAATCACAGACAGCACCAACAAGTCAAGACAATCATCAACAACATATATCTATATCAAAGTCACATAAAGGCATCCTAACCGCATATATATCTAATCATGAAACCATATAGACAGTGGATAAGTCGGTTTACCCACATGGAGACTAATTCTTCATAAGTTCTGCAGAAACTCCAAGAGTCTGGTAACTTGTGCTTCTTGCTACCGGAAGAATTCTTTAAGGTTATGGATGAAGGGTTTTACTTAAGAGAACAAGGGATGATTTCTAGAGAGGACATTATGGGGAGTTTAGGGTTTGGATTAACAGAAAACTACTGTATTCGCAGTTTGGTGGAATAACGGCGGAGTGTGCAAGCCGACAGAGTTTCACCAAGCTTCTTCTTGTCTTCCATTTAGCACCATCCTTGGGCATATATATAGGCCTTGGGCTGAAATAGCTTCTTCAAGAAGCTAAGGAAAATTTTAATTCAAAACTAAATTAATTATGGTGTCATGCATGACCTAGCATGCTTAGTCACCTAATTAGTCATCTTATGAGTCATCTTGGTTCATAATTGCTTTGAATTTTGACCAAGCCATTTTGGCACAATTTTGGCCGTGACTTTCTTTCTTCCTTGGCTGGCCAAGTGCTTCAAATTTTCTAAGACCAAATTCTGATCAATTTTGATCGTGTTTGGTCGTTAGCTATCCCGGTACTTCGCGTATGGTTATCCGAAAAATATTTTGATCACATCCTTGTGATTCTCTAATTTTCTAAAGGATGTTTTGAATTGATCTAAGGTATTTGTGAACCTTTCTCCGTAACCCTATATTTTACAGATACCTTAGACACGCTATTGTACTCGAATGACAAAAATGATCTGTTTTAGTGTCTGTAAAATTTGACGAAACTGAGCAGAATTTCTTCTACAGGCATTTTAACTCATAATCTCATGCAAAACTTATTTTCCTCATTTAATTTTAGCAAATCTTTACTAAAGGAAAAAACGGGATGTTACATCCAGCAGATCAATTTTGATTCGGTTTTGTAGTTTCTTGTCCCGGTACTTCACACACGGTTATCCTAATGGTGCAGTCGTCGCTGCAACCTTTGCGGAGAATGCGGCACCCATTGCAGCTGAGTCTAATTGTGGCTGTGTACGTTTGAACTGTATAGAGGAGTGTTAGTTTGGGGTAGACAGAAGTGCTATTTATTTCTTGTACAAAGCCACCAAGTAATTAATGACATTAGTGAGACAATGTGGCACCGTGGTTTTGCAATGTGGTGGCGGTTTCCGTCTTTTCCCGTTTTGGTAACTTTGATTGTTTTGGCTGTATTTGGGGTTTGATTAAATGCCCTGCATGCAGAAGTGAATTACAAAGGGAACCATGAGATGGGATGTCGTGGTTGGTGGTAAGAGATGGGGGGCAGAGATGTAAAATCCTCGGCTTCGGATATGCATATAAAGGAACAAAAAGCGTTGGAGGTCATGCAAAAATGGACATGGAATAGGTAGAGGGAAACGTTTCTTTTGTGTCATCGAAACATAAACATAAGACATTGCAGAATTGAAACTGCGTGCAAATCGACGCATGTAGAAAATAAGCGTGTGTCCCAATAAAAAAGAAAATAAGCGTGAGTAAATAAACAACAATGAAGCTCCCTAAAATGGGGAGTCACACTTGTTCTCTTTGCTTCAACTCACTCGGTTTTTTTTTCAACCTTGGAGTATGATTTGGTAGAAACACGCTGTGGGCAGGGGAGAATTCACTCGCCCATGGTTTTTCACGGGGTTTATTATGGCCAAAATACTAATTGTACACTATAAAAATTGACATATTATATTACATAGATTAACAAATATTACAAAAATAGATAAATAAATATTATTACTAAACATTCATGCATGCACAAACATACAGGCATTTAATATTATTTATTTATATTTTTTTTGTGTGATGTACACACAATGTTGGTATGTGTGGAGTAAAAATAGTGATACTGTCATTAGTGTTATGCTTTATCCTTATCTTTTTATAGGATTTTTGTTCGGTAACTGTTTTCAGGTGAAGTATAATAAATATGTTTTTCCAATAAAATATATTTTTAAGTAAAAAATATATGACACTTAGATTAAAAAGGGAAGAGTCATCATATTTTTTTTGGGGCTAAAAAATACTTAAGCCTTATTAAAAGTAGGGACAATACTTTTCGAGGGCTAAAAGCTCGTGATTTATGTGATTAAGATAAAGGAAAATCTAATTTAATTTGTGTGCAACCTCATCAAGTTGAATATTATTCTCATTCTTAATTCTTTTTATAATTTCTGGTTAAAATCTCTATATTCAAATAATAATAACTATTATGTAATTGCTTTGGAATAGTCCTCCATATACATATACATATAGATAAAAGCTACCATAAATATAATGGGATTGTGAGCTTTCAATCACTGCAAATTCTTCAAACACAACATGAATAAAATTATCTTCAGCCTCCTCTCATTTCCTTTCTCCTGACTCTCAAACAACTCTCTATTGTCTCGTTAGTGTTTTAGAATCCTACTTTAAACTCTCTCGTGAAGTTCTAATTAAAACACATTCCATTTGATAACTAATTTGATTTTTTTTATTTTTGTTTATAATCTTCATGGTTTCATGTAATTATTCTTTGCTAGGTTTCATTAAATCTTATTGTCAGTCAATTAAAAGAGAGTTTGTTTAGTCAAACTTTTTTTGGGTTTTTCGGCTATTAAAAATATACAAAGCAATTATTTTTGTTTAGTAAAAAAAATTGAAAGTTTTTGCACATGGTTTTTGAGAGATACTCTTTTTAAAAAAGATCCTTCAACGTAAATCTCTCACGAATCTCACCCTTAAATCTATAAAGTATAAGCTAGACTCATTTTTACTTTATTGTTTCAATGATGAGATTCCTACCGTCCAAAGTGAGGGATCTCACTTTAGAGAATTATTGCTCTATTTTGGCAGCTCTCACAACAAATTGATCCAAAGATCAACTTTTTGTAACAAAAAAATTGGAAGGTTTTATATATAGGTTGGGAGAGCTTCAAAAAAACACACACGTATATATATATCCAAAACTTGATTGAAGAAAGCAAGCATATATCAATTATGTGCCTTACTCTCAAAACCTTTAAAGGACTAATGTAACAAATAATTTTAATAAAAAAAACTCTATATTATCATTCATAAATAGATAAAAACTAAAGATATAAATATTCATTTTAAATGTTCTAAAATGTAATATCAACTTTTTGACATTGCTATGGTGCCTTCATAAAATAGAGGTGAAAGAACCGCTATCTTATATGGCATACTATGATTGGAACATGTGTTTGGTTGTTTACACATAAGTAGTCAATGTGAATCAACTTTAATATTTAGTTTTATGGGTTGCAGAAATTTTTTTATTTGTTTTAACACTATGAGTCAATTTGAAAGTTTCAAATATATTTTAATTTTGAATTTTAAAAAAACTTAAATGAGTTACATTTAAAAAACACTAACACTAAAATATCCCATTTTTCTCTCACGTCAAATAATTCTGTTGAAAAAACCATTCAAGCTTTTCACTCTTGCCATACACCTCTCCAAACAAAAATTGATCCAAAAACCCAACGCAGAATTGCTCCAACAAACTTATTCTAAAAAACTTATCAGGTTTTATTGTGTCTCGTTATACTAGATTAGGTTATCTATTATTGTGACGTGTAAGAGACATATAATGGATAAACCTGACACAATATGTTAATGCTTCGTCAATTTTTCTTATATTAGAAAGAACAATTCTGACTTTGGTTCTTGAATCAATTTTTTTATTTTTAAAGAAATTTCTTGGGTGGGAGTGAGAAGCTTGAATTTATTTATTTATTTATTTTTGAAAACAGGAAGATCAGTTGACCTAAGAGGATATTTTAGTGTTTTTGTTTTTTAACTTTAATTTATTTAATTTTTTTAATTCATAAATTGAAATCAATTTGTAAACATCAAATTGACCGTTGGTTTTAAAACATAAAATCAAAATGTTAAGAATGCCCAATACTAAATATTAAAGTAAATTTACACTCATTGCTTATACATAAGCAACCAAATACATGTTCCATTCATAGTGCACAATTTAAGGGAAGCTTTTTCTAATCTCTATGTTTTTTTTTTTTTGGAAAGAACCATAGCAATGACCTCAACTTTTACATTGACACAGTATTACCAAACTAAGGGTCAGCTTTTGGTCCGGTAGTTATTGTAATATCCCGATTTTTCTCCTTACAAAAATTCTGTGTAATCAATAATATCGCGCAATTAAAGTATACTTGAGACGATTATTTAGATTGAAAGTTTAATTATAAAAGTTTCCTTATCCAAAATACCAGTCAAAATAATGGTTTCGTAAGCTCACGGAAATTTCGCGAGACTCAAATCGATTTTCGATCGTTACCGGAATTTAATTACAACTCAAAGGTATCCGTAAAATGCACTATTATGAAAATAAATTTAATACCTTGACTGAACTTAAATTCTTGATAAGTAAAATGAGTAGATCACGATAGTGTAATCGAAATATTTTTAGAATGGCCGTACGCGAAGTACCCAAACAGTGAACGACCAAACACGATTAAACATGATCAAAATTTATTATAAGCCACATGGGCTTTAAAGCTTATCCTTGCAGAGGGATAAGCATGTGTGTGTGTATATATATATAATATAATAATAATAATATTAAAAATAATAAAGAAATTAAAATAGTAAGGCGGCAGCAAAGCCACCGCACGACTATAAATAGCCAACCCCATGCACTACTTGCTTCACATTTTACATATGTTAAGTTTATTTCTGTTCTGTTCGTGCACTTTGCAGTTACGCTGTCGGACTCAGGAAAAATAGCAGGATCACACCAAAGCTCGTGGGAATATTTGCTCGCAACTTTTACCGCCTCCAAACACGCTTAGGAAGTGGGTAACCCTAGCTTACTCACCTCCTTAGTGACTTTCTATATGTTATATGTATAGTATAGGAAAATATAACGTAGTAGACATGATGTAGAAAATATGTGTGTTGTGATGCTTGAATGATTTGATGTATGTCTAAGTTAGAAAAATGTGTTATAGTGATTGTTGGAACATGTGGAAAGCCTAAATGAATTTTTAAGTTAAACCTATGAGAAATAAGCAAGAAACAGCGCTGCGAATGAGTTTAAGGCAAGGTCATTCGAATGACATAGCATAGTCATTAGAATGACCCTGAAATTTACTCATCCTGGAGCAATTTTGCCAGGTCATTCGAATGACCTAGTGATAGGTAAATTTTGTACCCTATTTTATTATTCTATAAATGAACATTGAATACTAAAAATGTGTGGTTTTAATACTTAATTGATATGTTTTGCACATTATCCTCTTTTGTGAGAAATTGAGAAAACGGCAAGTTCAAGCATTGTTTTTATCTTAGAATTTAATGTGTAGATTTCTTTTGTAGTTTTCTATTTTAATTACAGGAAATGAAGGTTCAAGAGGATCATTGAAGATGTGAAGAGAAGATTTGGACCAATGAATGCAAGATCAAATTCAAATCCAAAAAGATTTGGTTAAAAGATGAGTTGAGGATTTTTAACACTGACTTTTCCATTGATTTTGAGCCATGATAGAGATTGAATCTCGATTTTATGTCAACTACAAAGTTGTAGCTCTATCTCTTAGCTTTAAGTGGAAATTTGAATCACCTCAATCGGAGGTCTGTAGCTGAAGATATTGCAGTTTTACTGACTGCTGTGCAAGTCAGTCCGCTGAGCGGGGTTACCAATACGCTGAGCGTCCAGAATTCTAGAAACAACCGCCAGCCTGGCGCCAGCTCAAAACCGCGTAGCCGCCAAGATTGACTCCACCGCTCAGCGGTGGTACTAAACCGCTGAGCAGTCCTGCCGAGCCTTGGCCTATAAATAAGTAGCCAAGGCATTCTTGGGGCATCTCTTCTTCCATCCCTTCCACCCTTTCCCCCAAGGTCTCCTAGGCCGAAACTCTTCTTTTTCCTTTCATATTTCTCCACTTTTTACATTTTAGTTCAAGCACTTAGGCTTATGTTAAAGTGCTTTGTGATCTTTCAAGCCTTGTAATGAAGTTCTGCCGAATTAATTTCAGGTTCTATTGTTTCATTTCTCCTTGCCATTTAATCTTTCATTCTCTTTATTTACTCATTCTTGCTTTTCACTTGTTTTAATCTTCCGTTGTCATTTACATCTTTCCGTTTCTTTATTTACTTCTTTCTTTCTCTTTACTTACTTCGAGTTTATTTACTCTTTCCATTTTCTTTTCCTTTACTTTTACCTTTCATTTTATTTCTTTCTATTTTCATTTACCCTTTTCTTATCATTTATTCTTTCCATTGTCATTTACTTTTCCTTTCTCTTTTTATACTCTTTCTTTCTCTTTATTTACTTTGAGCTTTAATCCTCCCAACATGGAGGAATAGTGTTTTAATATCTTGCATGTGGTAACGCTAGATTAAAGATTAATTTGAGGTCTTGCGCTTAATGATTATGCATGAACTGTTCCACCCTTAATTAATGATATAGCGATTGCATGTTGTTTGTTAAGGTTAATCTAAGTTAATGAATCTTGACGATTGTAGGATTTATTAAACTATGATTAAGGAACTTTTGGAGAACTAATCAGATTTGATTAGGTTATGCAATTGGTGCTTAATTAATATGGGTTTTAATGCTGAGATCTTGGTTTTAATACCTATGTTAACAAAAGCTTAAGAGATTGACGATCGTAGTTTCTTAAGTGAATTGCATATTAGTTAGAGATTTCAACTAATAAACAACATTTCCTTTCATGAATAATTAATTGGGAACCAATGAGAATTAATCCTTGATCTAGTAATGCCATATGCAGGATATTGCCTTTATCATTGTTGTTTTACTCTCGTTTTAAACTCTTTTAATTTCATCAAACAAAACCCCCCGATTTACTTAACTATTGATTTGGTTCTAAATTGCTTCTTTGGGAAACGACCTAGGTTAACCCCCTTTACTACGTTTTTGGGGTTTACTTGGTTTATAAATTATTATTTGGCCGCACACTAAAATCTAATGACGTTTTGGTGAGCGTCACCTAGCCATGGTCATTCGAATGACCCCTAAATTTTACAAACAGAGAGCCAAATTTTCAAGTCATTCGAATGAACAGCCTTGGTTATTCGAATGATCACGGAATGACATGAGTTTTCAAGCCTACCCACATATTCCAACAAGCACGAAACCTTTGGAATTTATATTTGTTGCTGAAAATGATTATGAAAGTATATTCTATATTAACATGCATCATGAGGACACGATCTTCATTAGTACTTTAGGACGACTATAGAATAATTAAGTGTTAAGGATGTGCGGAAGCTTAAAGGGTTTGAAGGTAAGATTAGGGTTTTAAGGTTCCTGGAGAAATGATATGTCAGGGGAAGTCCTAAGGAGATAAGTTTAGAGGGTACGAGCCAACATAGGATGACCAAAGACAAATATGCATATGGGTTTAGAGCGATTAGGCTTGGAGGGTCAAAGTTAGAGAAATCAAGTCATGAACGCACACGGGAAACCCTAAGGGTTAGTTAACAACTAATAAGAAAGTTAAGAAGGATAGTGTAGAGAGAGTATGAATTTGGTAAAGGTACGGAGGAATAGACTAAATAAGCTTAAGATAGAAATAAGTATGGAAGAGAATTATAGAGCCAAGAGTATGTGTAGACATTTTAAAAGGGCATATCAGAGAAACTGTGAAAGTATGACATGATGAGGTAATGTTACAAAGATATGATAAGATATGGTTACTTTCCTACCTGGTGTGAGGCCAGTAGAAAAAAGATAGTCGTCCTGTAGGTAGAAGTTTGCAAGATGATTCTCCGTAGGTAGAAGCTTGCAGAGAAGTGAAGATAAGTATTACTGTAGGTAGAAGTTTGCAGGAGAGAGACGGTCAACAGGTCTCCATAGGTAGAAGCTTGCGAAGAAGAGAAGGTCTCTTCCCTGTAGGTAGAAGCTTGCAGGAGGGTCTCTGTAGGTAGAATCTTACAGAGAAATGAAAATCAATGTTCCTATAGGTAGATGCTTATAGGGAGAAGAGTATGAGAAGATGTATGTATAACGAAGCAATGATAAGTGAGGAAAGTTTCACAAAGAACGCATGTACGAGAATAAGATATGCAAGAAAGATATGACCTAAAGTCACGAATAGAATGTAGTAAGCACAAAAGGTTTTCCTAGGATAAGTAAGGCAAAGAATAGATTCTCCAATCACCTAGTAAACTAGTTAAAGCTGCTCAGGACTAGCATGGATTAACATAATAACAAGTAGGGCTTTTAGGATGGTATGACACCTAGAGATCCCTGAGCGGCAGAATCATAACTGAGTAGAAAATAAAGAGTGATACCCCCAAGGATTCCCACTGAAGACGCAATGTTCTCACCCCCACTCCTTTATAATTCCATGCTAGCACGATGAGTACGTTGTGGCGGAATAGACATCGGAGGACGCGCAAAGACTTGGGCGTCAGAGGATTCCGAGGAAGTAAAGGACAAATAGCTCATGCTTTATGTTTAGGATTAGCTAAAGGGACTAAACGGTGCCCTTAGTCCTTATGAGAAGTAGATGTATTATTTGCTAGTATAATTGAATGTGTAATTATGTATTATTACTCGAATGTGTAATTGTGTTATGGACCAGATAATTGTATACACACACACACACACACATATATATATATCATGAAATATTCGGTATAAGTATCCAATAGATTAGTTATAGCTTAAGTCCATTGGGACTCTATCGCTTGTATATCTATATGATTTCTCAAACACGTACGACTCATAGTTTATGTGTTAATAAAGAAAGGGGAAAAAGTTTTGAAAACGGTCCATATTTTCCAGTAAGAAATATTTGTGGGCTACAAGTAACCCAATCAACGCAGTTAACAACCCTGTGAGCATTGCTCATGACCATAGCGTAAGCAGTTAGCAAGGGTGTTACAGTTATCAATAAATTGGATTTGTTATACTATATTATTTGGTTTCTCATGGCATGATAAATCTATTTGTAGCAGGATTCATTCATAAAGTAAAATTTGGTTTCATGTATATTGTGTGTAGCTTCTCCTTCACCAATGTACGTTGCCATATCTCATGGGTTGTAAATTTTGTTTATATTCGTCTTTTACTATATGATTATTTGTGTGAGTCTGGTTGTTTCAACCACTTTGGGAGAAATGCTTCATATTATATTAGATGTATTCTATCATCACTTAGTGTCATAAGCAAAATTTTGATTTTTTAAATTTCTTATATTTTCTTTTGGCCAGCATACCTAGCTTCAATAGGAAACAATCTCAAATTTAATTAATTTAGATATTTTTTTTTTTTAGTAAGCTTATTTATGTATCTATATATGGTTGTTTTCACCTTTCATGGCTGAAAGTTTTATTTTCCTTCCTTTTTCAACCATTTAGTTTAATAAAAATTTGATTTGTTTTTGTACCATATTTGCCAAGTGGTTTTCATTTGTTACACTGACCTAATGAACACTATAAATAACATAGATCTCATTTGCTTTGATCCCAAAAGTTTTTGTTTATGTGAGCTTACTCTTCCTTTTGTTATCACACTATGTATCTTTTATCCTTACCTATATATCTTTGTATCTTTATAACTCTATCTCTATACTTGGTTTTCAATAAACTTGATTTTTCTTCATTATCTTTGTCAAATAATTTTTTTAACTAAGGCTTTTTGTGAAAACTATCTACCCCCATAGACAATTATTATTATGCTTCTTCGCCTATTGCAATCCTACCGAGGATTACTTACTTTCTGTTTTTTGTGAACTACAAATTTGATTATACGGAACTATCCCCTTGCTATTCATTCAGTTTTTATTACAATGATTTTGTTATTTATTTATTTATATAAAATAAAAAAAATTATTTTTGTCACAAGTTTTTTTTATTCTACTTCACAGTCTGCTATGAAACATCATGAAAATATTCTATGTATTTTATAGTTACAACCACAAATGGATCTTAATATGTACATATATGTGTTCCAATTTACTTAGTTATATCGCCTTTGTGATTATTATAAAATTGTTAATAATGAATTAATTTCATGTTTGCTTGGTTTTTATGTACATACCAGAATTGCTACAGCAGGGCCTACTAGTTAAGAGTTTTCTTTTTGGGTTTTTGATGGTGGTTTGGTTGGCTTTTCAGGTGCCAACGCCACGCCACTAGGAGGCCCAGTGTCAGCGTTCCTCCATTCCACGACATTCCATGTAAATGGCGGTTCCAGTGCATCGATGGTCCTACTTCAGTGGTCCATCAATAGAGTTAATTATGTCATAACATGCTAGTAGTTAATTAGTTATTCACATACATGTTCAGTAGATGTCATGCTTATGTGATATGCTATATATGCCATGTGTTTATACTTATGCTATGTTATATATGCCATGTCATGCTATGTTAGGACAGAGACCTAAACCCTTAGACATTATATCCCTTAGATTAGCTTGATTAGAATTATGTAATAAGACTTTAAATAAAGACTCCAGTTAAGGCATGGATCCTAACAAGGGATAGGTTCTAGCTAAGGCAAGACTTGGTACTNCTACCCCCATAGACAATTATTATTATGCTTCTTCGCCTATTGCAATCCTACCGAGGATTACTTACTTTCTGTTTTTTGTGAACTACAAATTTGATTATACGGAACTATCCCCTTGCTATTCATTCAGTTTTTATTACAATGATTTTGTTATTTATTTATTTATATAAAATAAAAAAAATTTTGTCACAAGTTTTTTTTGTTCTACTTCACAGTCTGCTATGAAATATCATGAAAATATTCTATGTATTTTATAGTTACAACCACAAATGGATCTTAATATGTACATATATGTGTTCCAATTTACTTAGTTATATCGCCTTTGTGATTATTATAAAATTGTTAATAATGAATTAATTTCATGCTTGCTTGGTTTTTATGTACATACCAGAATTGCTACAGCAGGGCCTACTAGTTAAGAGTTTTCTTTTTGGGTTTCTGATGGTGGTTTGGTTGGCTTTTCAGGTGCCAACGCCACGCCACTAGGAGGCCCAGTGTCAGCGTTCCTCCATTCCACGACATTCCATGTAAATGGCGGTTCCAGTGCATCGATGGTCCTACTTCAGTGGTCCATCAATAGAGTTAATTATGTCATAACATGCTAGTAGTTAATTAGTTATTCACATACATGTTCAGTAGATGTCATGCTTATGTGATATGCTATATATGCCATGTGTTTATACTTATGCTATGTTATATATGCCATGCCATGCTATGTTAGGACAGAGACCTAAACCCTTAGACATTATATCCCTTAGATTAGCTTGATTAGAATTATGTAATAAGACTTTAAATAAAGACTCCAGTTAAGGCATGGATCCTAACAAGGGGTAGGTTCTAGCTAAGGCAAGACTTGGTACTTAAGATGTTCGTTGTGACGCACCTCTCTTACTTGGGAATCCTGTCCAAAGTGTGGGACCTTAGTCCTTGAGTTCGGACTCATAAACAAGATTTGTTAAGTAGGACACCCTTGACATAACCAGTGGCATTAAGCCTTAACAACATGGGTAATCAAAGATAGTTCCCTAAAAGACTTTACAAACAGTAGATCACTGGATAGATGACTTAGAGCAATGTAGGGTCAATGGCCTCGCAACCCAGATTCAGTAGTAGATAGCTATGAGCGCCAGGCTCCTCAGATTATAGCATGTGTGCCCTTCTAGATTAAGTAGATTAGGTGAGTGTCAGGCTCCTCAAACTTAAGGTATGCGTATCGCAAATGTCTGGGTTGCGTGTGTACCGGAACTACCCACATTTATCTTAGTGAAGTGGGGTCAATCTATGACTCCGTCAAATTGTGCTCCTTCGCCAGGGACGTGGGCATACTTACAATTTTACTTTCCAGTTATTAGCGCAGTTTATTCTAGTTATCCAATACATTCAGTTTTATCAGTTATTCCAGTATTCAGTATATTTAGTTATTTTAGTTCCTTTTATATATCAGTTATGTTTTATTTATCAGTTTATTTCTTTAGTATATGTATATATGTATCTATATGTCATTATATGCAGTATGTGCTATTTGAGTGGTACTAAGGTACCCACCACTGAGTTGACAACTCACCCTTCTATCAAAACATTGTCAGATTTGGCTCAGGATAGTGAGAGCAATCCCCTCGTCCAGTGAGTAAGGATTCCAGATATCAGTAGTAAGCTTTGCTTCACAGTGAGGACTACTGAGTAGTTTAGTCATGCTCCAGACACCTAGGATAGGGTTCATAGTAGTTTTATGAATTTCATTTCAGACATTATTATTTTGTAAACTTATTAATATTTCAGTTCAGTTTTATGTAAACAGCTATTCAGTTCTTTATTAATAAATCAATCAGTATTTATTTACCTTTTAGCATTTAATATATGTTTAATATGCCACGTCAGTGCTTCCGTAGGGCAGTAGCCCTACGTACGGTCACGTCCTAAGTTAGGGCATGACAGTACCCTTCAGTATGCTTGGGTGCCCGGTTTACCCACCCAAGGACACACAACATTAAACATTTGGTGGAGTTGAGCTAAATCCGTGGTAGTGATCTACATATAAAACCTGACACAGTCAGTAAAGATCGAAGGGATTTTTCTTTCTTCCTTTTAGTACACTTGGTATCATAAGCATACAACCTCTAATCCAACACAAATAAGTCGAGGTGACTAGCTTTGTGCTAGTCCAAAGGACACACTCCACATGTGAAGCATCATATTGCATCAACTTAGTTACTATAATTGTGTTATATAACAGTCTTATGGTTATTTTCTCAAAAGAGGGCTTAGCTTATTATGGGGAATTCCTATATTCTCTGTCTTATAACATAACTATAAATGAATGCTGATATGCAATAAAATCATCAATAGAACAACACACTGGAATAAATGAACATACACTCATCATCATTACAACATTTAATAACCATATTCAACATTATACACATAGACATAGGTGTAAGCATAAGCATAAGATAATTAATATCGCTCCAACAAATAGACATAGTCATAGCATAAGCATACAACTTGATAGCAATATTAAACATTCCCACAACAAGCATAATCATCATATTAAACACAACTTCCACCATACTTACAGTACTTTCACGCTAAAGGTTAAGAATTCCTTTGAGAGAATTCCGAGAGACATACTTTTGGCACTTGGCGCCATAGGTAGAAAGTAATCTTATTGCTATACCTTATTGGCGGAAGGAACCTCATCACTTTAAAAACAAGAAGCATAAACACTTTTCATGAAAACCAATCCTAGCCATAGGCACATACAAGGTCAAAACCTTAGTCCTACTAAAGGGCTCGTGGGATTGATTTTTCACCAAAAACAACTTAATAAACCTAGTCTCAAATCTTTCAAGGACATTAAAAACACTAACACTTTTGAAAACACAAAAATATACACACTAAAACCATAGGAGGCCGAAATGCATATAAAAGGAAAACACTTGTTTATCACTTTTGGTTTCTCCTACAACTCATAACGCAAGTTGCATTAGGATGAATAATTGATCATATAAACTCTACCAAGAACCAATTTATAAAATTATTGTGAACAAACACTATCATGCCGAACCATGAAGAAAAATAAAACACATTTGTAATTATGATTGATGAACTGATAGAAGTTTTGAAATTTGTGTGACTAAGGGAATATTATTATCTAACCCACATATATTGGTCATATGGTTCAAGATTATGCCTAATTAATAATTAAGTATTAATTATTGAACAACAAAAAATAAAACGTTAACATATAGTGAAAAATGGACCAACAAAAGATAACTTAATGTTTGAAACTCAACAAAATGTCCGCCGCAAGTCAAAAAGGAATGTCTAAATTAATATAAAAAGTTTACAACTAAAATTAAACATACAAATTATATATAGTAACTGACGACTTTACATCCTACCGTGGAACAATCCATTGAACCATAAATATCTACAATGGCAAGAAGGCTTAAAAAAGAAGGAAAATACAAAAATAGAAACCGCATATTACTAAGATGTGACAACCCTAATCCTTAAGGCACAACTTTTTAGCAAGTAACTTTGAAAAGAAATAAATACTGGAGAAAATAACATATACCATGTCCTCCAATTTTTACAATGGGTGTTGCCTATTGTAGAGGGAAGGCTTTTCTCAATATCACCGTGTTTCTTATCTTAATTGGTGTCAGCTTCGCGCATGCTTCGTTGTGGGTTGAATTGTTTCATCCAAAACTCAGGGTTACGATGACGTCTAAAATACCAGGTGGCATCGTGCATGTTAAATGCATATCAACCGAGGACGACATCAAGGAGGGGGAAATGGATTCTTCAAATTCAAAGCCATTCATATTTGACATTGAACTCAAGTTTCTAACAATGATAAGATACAATTGCTTACTAAGACAGAGTCACAAAGAAATTGGGCAATTTTTGGGGTTTCAGAGTGGTTCCTACTGCGAGAAGGGTTGTTCCTGGGAAGTTTACCCAGATTATGCACTGAGATATTCTCGCAATGGTTTTGTAAATCAAACATACAAGGCAATAGGAAGCCCTGATGACCACATTTATGACTTTTCATAGTTGAATAATAAGCCTTGTGTCCATATATTATGGCAAATTGGAAGAGTTTAGAGGAAGATCGATCATGTGTTATTTTAGACAATATAGATATTATTTGTATATGAACCTTGATTTTTTTTTGGTCCCTTTAACATTATTACAAATGTTGACAAATTGTGAGTTTCAACCCAAATTTTGATGCCAACTATGCACATAGGAGTGAGTAGATTTTTTTTTTTTTTAATCTAGGCGACCATTAAATTGCACCCTCTATTTAAACTATTGACTTCAAAGAAAAAATAGAAACAATAACCAAGAGAAAAATTTTGTTACCAATAGTAGTTTTAGCATTATCAATGGCTCAACAGGCACTCATGTGCCTGTTGAGCGATTTTTTTATTAGGATAATAATATGATTAAATATATGATTGTAAATTAAAAAAATATTTATAAATTTTATGACGAGAGGAGCAGAATTGACGAGGTTTGCCTCTCGAAGCTCGATTATGTAGCGGTCTTCGGCGAATTCCGAAACCTGGACACCGACATGCGTTTCAAGGAGCTGGTTGCTGGCGAGCCTACGAAGCAAGATAGCTTCGCCAATGAAGTATCGGCGCGGTGAGTTGTTTTTGCTTGTCCTGGCTTTCGTGCTAGGGTTTTTGATTTTAACTTGAAGCTTGAAAAAATCGTTGTGTGTGCATGTGCGTTGGTGCTTCGTTGCTTTGAAATCCTAATTCGATTT
Source organism: Nissolia schottii (assembly GCA_003254905.1). Taxonomy (NCBI): domain Eukaryota; kingdom Viridiplantae; phylum Streptophyta; class Magnoliopsida; order Fabales; family Fabaceae; genus Nissolia; species Nissolia schottii. The sequence continues at coordinate 259,549 of QANU01057582.1, read as the reverse complement.
GAGAATGTTTGTGCTGTGAACTTGTTTCTGCTATTTTTTTTCCCTCTTCTTGAGTTTTGATCGTTTTGTCGGACTTGGCCATGTGATTTCTTTCCTTGAGAAGAGAAAAATTAATAGTTTATTTTGTTGAGTAAAACACAAAGTTAATGAAGTTGCACAAAACAAACAACTTGCAATGAAGGGAGAAAAAAGGTGACCGGCAATGAGGGGAGGGATGCAGAGAGGGAGGAGAGATAATGGTATTTTGATAATTTTGCCTATACCTATTATGAAATTAGTGTGCAAATAATAAAATTTTGTAGAGTGAGGGCAAAATGCAATAAACAATAAAGTGTGTGATTTAATTTATAATTTTTAAAAGTTATTTAAAAAAAAAAAAAAAGAATACCATTAGATGATACTAACCTTATGGGTACCATCCTAGCCAACATCAACACTGTATTCTTGTGAATCAACAAGGCCCATTCATCTCTCTGCTGCCCCAATTTTTCATTCAAAAAATATCAAACCCCCTCGAATTCCGTTATCCACACTCTGCAGAGAGAGAGAGAGAGAGAGAGAGAGAGAAGAGAATGGCGCTCACTTCTTCGCTTGGTCATAGTGCACTTCTCAAACTCTCATCCCCCTTCTATGGCCAAGCATCACCCTCTTCTTCAGTTTCTTCACCTTTCATTGGTTCCCCGCTTACCCTCTCACTCTCCACTAAGCTTCACGGTTCGTTCATTTCGGTTTTCTTAGTATACATCTTTCGCTTTTGAACTGTAAATAAAATAATTGAAGCCAGTCGAGAATTTTTGTGATTATTTTATATGTTTGACCAGGAAACCAATCACTTTCCAGAAAGCAATTTCTGGTTTTTGCAAGAAAGTTGGCAGGGTTGGAGGAGGCCATGAAAATCAGAAGGTAACTGATTGTGCTATTTGTTTGTGCTGCAGCGGATTAAATTGTCAGCGTGTAAAGTAAATGATTTCCATTTGGATTTGGATGGTATGGGAAGGTTCCAATTTTTTAGTACTTGCATTTTGTTATCTATGTTAGGGTGTTTGCCGATGTTTGGGAGGGTCAGCAAGGTGACTCTTAGTAGAGACCAAGGGTTCCATTGGATACAAGTATTAAAACAAAAACTTATCTAAGCTCTTTTTTAAAGAACTTTTTTATTTATTTTATTTATTTATTTTTTGTTTTTAATAAATAAAGTTAAACCAGCTCGTCAAGAGCGGAACTACCAAAGGGGGACTACTAGTACTAACTACCAAGTAAGTGTGTATGGGAACTGATATATTCTATTTAAGTAAATGTAGTACTAGCTAGCTCATGTAATTTAACACAAGGACCATGGTTTGACTATGTTGGGGGGGGGAGGTTTGCTTGGTTTGTTTTTTCTTTTTATATTTGGTTGATATGATATGATTGTTAGTTACAAAAATGTTATAACTTGTTTTCGTTTTCCTCTTTTTTTTCTTCTTATTTCCTATTTTCAATTTTCTTTTGTAAACAAAATGGTTGAAACAATGTTTTGTTGTTTTTATCGTTTACTTTTAAAAAATGTACAAAATGATAATAACATGATATTTTTTGTATTTAATAACGAAAGCATTTCAAGTATAAATGAAAATAGAAAGCAAAAGCGAACAAATTCTTTAAGATTTTATGGATGGTCAAACAACTTTTTTTTTTTTTTTTTTTTGCATATTTGCGTTCATGTTTGTGTAGGAAGTCCATACTAGTGGGAAGGCTTTGTTGTTGTATATCTTTTTGTTGGAGGTGTTTAGTGGGCTGTAAACCTTTCCAAAATACATACGATTCTTTAGACTTGATAAAACACTTGAGTTTGTTGGTAGTTGTCAGTCAACTATTGCTTTTTGTAATTTTTCTTCGTACACAAGGAGTTCTCAATATATGTACACAAAGTCTAAGCAATCTTTTCAACGAATTTTTAGTTATGTACTAATGCTAGATGCTGAATTGTAAAATGATTGGCCTGCAACATGTGTAATTGAATTTTTCCGTGATCTCAATTTCTTTAATCATTTTTCCATTTTCTCCTCATCTGTATTACATCTTGTAGTTGTCTTATTGTTTAGATCTTCGAATATTTGAGTACTTTCATCAGATCTCGTGGGTGCATCAAATTATCACATCCTCCCCTACTCTCTTCTTTGCCAAGCAATATCAAAGTACTTTCTTCGGAAAATAAATACTTGGCTAACTTATTTGCTCTTGCATTTAATCCAAATAATGGTTAAACATTATTTTTCTTTCTCACTTGAAAGTAGAGAAAAGCTGATGCAACTTTTATAAAGATTCTTACCCTTTCTCTGGTCATATGAAGAGAACGTGAACTTCAATTAGTGACGAAGTCTAAAAGAAGGCCTCCGTTGAGGCGTGGGAGAGTATCACCACGTCTCCCTGTTCCTGATCACATACCAAGGCCTCCTTATGTAGGTTCGGATATATTACCAGAAATTTCAAGTGAGTACCAATTTCATGATTCCGAAAGTATAGCTCACATGAGGGCTGCATGTGAGCTTGCAGCACGGGTCTTAAACTATGCAGGAACACTAGTTAGGGTAAGATTTCCTCCTCAAAAAGTTAATTTTTATCAGTCTGTATTTCTTGTGACAATTTGCTATCTATGCTACAATGTGGCGTATCTAGTTAGAGTAACTCTCTTAACTTTAAGGATTTTTTTTTGGCACATCGCTTGACTTGGGATAAGGTAGTTGGAATCGATTGGGTGCAAAGCTCATGGCCTTTATTTATGATGTTTCTCTAGCAGATGTGTTGACGGATTGAAAAGCTTTGTTATATTGATCATTCTTTATTTTTTCATGTTCATTTTATGTTTCTGCTCTTATTGTTTGGGAGGATTCCTTATCCTTCTCACTCTATGTAATTCACTCTCTTCATGTCAATAAAGTTTTTCTTTTATCATTTTATTTTTTTGAATTTGAAAGGAGCATGAAGTTCATAGCTATGACCTGGCCAAATTATCACACTTGCTACTGTAGGTTTAGTTATTGAAGCAATAAGTTAAGATACATTTGTCTACAACTTATTTGTGTATTGAGAAATATGTTGGAAATATAGGGTTTAGGATGAGAGACCAAAGGAAAGATACTAGACTTTGAACAATATGATATTTGGATTCACAGGTATGGTACAATGCTGTAACATAATGCTTCTAAATAGACTTCAAACCAATACGATATTTGAATTCATAGGTATAGAACAATGTTGTGGCATAATGCTTCTATATATTCATGCTAACAGCTAATAATTAGGTCAAGTAGGAGTGCTACTAGTTCAAGGCCAAGTTTGCCAACTTTTTTTTGGTATAAACATCTATTATTCAAAGTCCATTGAACTCCAACCTAAGAAGCGCCGATGCCGATGCCGACACTGACACGACACGTGACATACCATTTTTAAAATTGTATAGGACATGGACACAACATATAGGTTTAAAATTAAATATTTATAATAATATCCTAATATTCTTATTGATATCAAACTACTAATTTTTAATACTTTGTAAATCCCTTTCAAAATATATGGAACATTCAAGATATTTTCATGTGTCAATACTTGCTAATTTTCTAAGGGTCCATATTATTATAAATTATTTAATATTTAAATTATTTTTTACTTTGACACAGCATAGACACGGCTAAAAAAACGTTAGGATATAGCTTGGACACGCATGGATTTGGCTAATTATGAATTTTTTATTCGGACACTTTCGGACATGTGCGACACTTGTGTCAGGCGAGTGTCTTCGTGTGTCGGTGTCCACAGTGTGTTGGACAGGGGGACTTGGTAGCCTCATGAAGGGTCTGTACTTCCTAGATTCCAACTAATTTGGTTCGAGCTGGATCAACCACTGAGGGTAAAGCTCTCCAAGCACAACTTTTTCTATTCATAGCCCATCTTCACTTATAATGAGAAAAATAACCTGAATACAACAACAACCACCAAGCCTTGTCTCACTATGTGGGGTTGGCTACATGAATCAAACGGGGCCATAGTGTCCGGTACTTGTTGTATGAGTTTGTGTTCATGCTATGAAAGGTTTCTTGTTATCTAGATATCAAGGTATTCTTTAGCTATGGGGATCCGTGGTGGATTGGTGAAATGGTAAAACTTAGATGTGATAGTTGATCCTTATTGATATGTTAGGTACCGAGCCAATCTTGAATTGAGCCTTAGTGGTAATTGTTGAGTATGTGGGATGACAAAGAGAATAAAGGGCACTTTCGTTTTGTGTAACTCATGGCTGAGTCAGCTTTCTGTTTTCTGGTAATGCATAGTCTAATTTCATCAGATTCAGTTCTATTTCCATCAATATCCAAACACTTGTTTTTCTATTGTTCTGATTCATAACAAGGTTGCTTACTATATATTAAATTAAATATGAAGATTGCAATCATTCATGTATTGATACATATTTGAATGTGTTAGACCTTTAATGGTCTGCTCTCTTTCCCGCAAACTTGTGATCTAGCATGCCTTTACTTGAACTTGGGGTTTTTAGGGGAAGTGAGAATACTTCCTAGTTCCTACTCATTTAACAATAGGAGATAGCAGTTAAGGGAGGTTTCTTCTTTTTTTTTTTTTTATTATTTTTTTTTATAGTGAATGTTAAAGAAGAACTTAAAACCAAAAACATCTAGAGTTTTTTGCATGGTTTTGAAGATTGAACGACACTAAACCCGACAAGGCAATGGTTCAAAGATTGACTAGTTCAAACTGGACTAGACATAGTTCAACCGACTAACCTTCGACCAAAATAAAAAAAGGGGGGGGGGTTAGTTGGGGAGAGAGTGTGTGTATGTATATTTATATTTTTATGTATGCATATGATTAATTATATGCTATAAAATAAATAAAAAATATTAAACAATACAAATAAAGAATAAAAGAAAATTTTAACATGGTAAAAGAATAGTTTTAAAAAAAACAAAAACACTAATGAAGTTATTATCATAGCTTAAACAAACTTAATTCACATAGTTTATAGGTTATATAAACTCTATACTAATATATTAGTTATATACAAATATAATATTTTTAAAAAACTTATGCTTATGTTTTTGTGATGCATGAACATATATAAAGCATAGTAGTCAATCCTGGATAGCAGTGAGGAGTGATCAACACCAAAACTGCTATTGCGGGATTGCGCATAGCATGATGACTGCTATTTTGAATAATATATATAATAATTGTCCAATTCATACAACATACATATAAATGTTTAGAGATAAAAAATTATCCAAAATTGAGATGAAATAACTGAACCTAAGGTTGATATCCATTGGAAATTCAAACTTAAAATTGATGAGGCAAGAAGAGAGAGGACAACCAAAAAGAACATGAAAAATATTGAATAAAAAAAGAGTATCAGCGAGAGGGACAGCAAAGCAGGAAAGTGTCCATAGAAGGGACTGCAAAGAGAGGTGGCCGAAATGGGTTACCGGTGGGAGGAGCTACAGTTGCCGGTGCGAGCAGTCACAATCGTTAGAGGGAAGAGTAGATTGCACTGTTTTTCACATGAAGGAGTTAGGTTGAAGAAGATGGCTTAAAAGTGAGGGTAAAATAGACATTTCCCAAAATAAGTTAAGTTAAAAAAGACATTTCAGTAGAATAAGTGAAGGCAAAACAAACATTTCTAGCAGTTAAGTGAGCACAAAATTATCTTTCAGTAGCATAAGTGAGGATAGGAAGGAAATTTTGCTTGAAACATTAAAAATAGGGTTTGGCTTTAGAAATTGGGGTGGCTGATCTTCTTCTACGTTGCTCCCTTCGGATGCGGCCGCGACGGCGCAATAAAACCCACTTCCTGCTGCAATTCACGGCTGCGATTGGTGCTATTGGAAAACGCAATGTGACACTTGCCGTTTTGCAGTGGGAGGCCACACCGGTCCACACCGGTGTGATAACTTTGCTTTATCGTGCTATTGACTTCTCTAGGATAGGCATTTTTTACTCTCAAGACTACTATAAAACACTAATAACATTTTACTTCTAAGAATACTATAAATACCCATGTTTCGCTTTGCTTTATGCTCATTTTCTGTAGGGTCTTCTTAAAAGAGTAAGAGATCTAGTAGTCCAAGCCCTGGCCCACCTAGGTGTATCTTTGGCCATCTTTCACCATAGTGGGGTTGTTAATCTCAACATTGGTGACTAGAGGTTTAGATGTCGTTTTGAACTTGAAAAAAAAAAAAAACTTAACTGGTTAAACTGTAAGAATCTAAACTTAACTGGTCAAACTGTAAGAATCTGTATTGGTGCGACCAATTTTGTGGTTTTTGACCAGTTTGCATGGTTGTTGACTGGTTCTTGAAAAATCGGTCAGATCGACCAGGTGACTGCTTTCCAGTCAAACTGGCCAGTCCGGTCCTGTTCTATGAACTATGGTATGTTGTCCATAACCTTGTTTGTATGTTATTTGACAACCCCGATTGCCAAGTCTTCCATGTCATCTAATTTACTGTGAACTGCTTTCTGTATCTGACCTTGGTTTATATTGGCAGCCTTCTGTAACAACTAATGAAATCGATAAAGCTGTGCACCAAATGATAATTGATGCTGGTGCTTACCCCTCACCCCTTGGCTATGGTGGGTTTCCGAAAAGTGTGTGCACATCAATCAATGAGTGCATGTGCCATGGAATACCTGATTCTAGGCAGTTACAGGTTTTGGTATCCCTAATATTTTTTTGTGCTTTATCCTTAGTCTGCATATTACTCAGAACTGATGACTATTATCTTTTTGCAGAATGGTGACATTATTAACATTGACGTGACAGTCTACCTGAATGTATGCTTCCCATTTCATAGAGGCTTTATTAGTGGACACAACGGATTTTTCTCCTGAAAACTAAAATATTCTATCAATTTCAACAGTTTTTCTATCTTTACTTTATTTTTGTATTTATAATGATACATTTTTGAGATGTTTGTCATTTTATGTTATTCCTATTAGTTTGTTGTTCTTTATGCATTTTTTGGTTTACACACTCCATGACTAGCTGCGCATCTGCTTAACTTCAGGAAAAGGAAATTGTGTGAAGAATTAATATTGTTTAGTAAAGTGCTTTGGGGATCAAGTATTACTAATCTCAAAGTAAAAGGTCTATATTTTCTTGTTCAGATGTAATCATTGTACAAATATAGGTATTGCCAATGTTATTTATGCAAATATAGATCCATCTTATTCATTACATTGTCATTCTCTCTCTTAATTCTCTTTGAACTTGTTCGTATCTTCTTTGTCCCTTGTCAACACATGCTGGGGGAACGTTTAATTATTTGTGTGCCGCCAGTGCCACAGCTTGTTTATTTTATTTTCTTCCCAATGCTAGTGAGTTCTTGCAAGAGGAAAATGTTTTTTTGGCTATGCAGAAACAGGCATTAGTATTTATGCCAAAGAAATGCAAGACTTACTATGTTGCGGACTGACAATAAATGACAATAGCCAATGTTTTGATGTGGTTTATGCCACTATATATTGGATTAACTTGTGACATTTTCAATTAGTTTTCCAATAAAAAGAGACGGAAATGATACTGAGTTTTATGATGATTTAATTTTACAAAAGCTTTTTTTGTATATCCGAGAAAACCTGAACATATTTTTGTTTTTAATCTGCTGAATCACTAGCTGGTTAGTGGGGAAAGGTGATTGATTGCCATATTTTTTCTAAGATAGTTTGAATATCTGTTATCACAGGACAGATCTTTGTAGTTATGCTAACTTTTCTACTTTGCTATTGAACAAATTCACTTGGCTACTTTTTGGTTCAACTAATGGATATTGTTGATGATTTCTTTGTTTGTAAGAATTTTTTTTATGATGCTCTTGATCACTGGTAGTTACTTTGTTCAAAGTTCAAACATGTTAGCTTTGGCCTATTTGGATTGGATTGGATTGGATTGTGGGTATTATGCTGTTAGCTAATATTTTTCCCTAATTATATATATTACTTTTATTGTTATGACCAACTAATCTTATGCCCTTTTATATGCTTTGTTAGGGATATCATGGAGACACATCAAAAACATTTTGTTGTGGGGAAGTCAGTGATGAAATGAAAAATCTTATTAAGGTGAACAATTGCCACTTGATACAAGTGGGGAAATGTAAACTTAGCCTTTTTTTTTCTTTCAAAATTTATTTTTTATTTTTATTGCTTTGAAACTTTTGATTTTATTGGAATGAACTTTACTTTGTTGAAGACACACAACTTCTGTAATGTATTTTCGTTTTCCATCATATACAAATTTTGGGTCTATTTGGTTCATGTTTTCATTTTTTGTTTTTACAAAATTTCCACTTTATTTTCGTTATGTTTCTTGTTTTTGGATTTTGTGAAGGAAACATAAAAAACAAATAAAAAAAGGGTTTAGTTTTTTCCTTCATGTTAAGTTTCATTGTTGAGCAGAGGAAAATAATAAAATAGGATCAGAGAAGAACAATCAGAGAGATAGATTTGTAATTGTATTAATGAATAGTTGTTGTGTCTCATTACAAGGAGATGCACCTATTTATAGGCTAGAAAGAGAATCACTACATAACGGCAAGGAAATCAACCTAGAATAATCTAAATCCATAAAGATCAATCAAAGATATAAAATACATTTATTTTATTCTTAACACTTCCCCTCAAGCTAAAGCTCATGGTGCTTTAAGCTTGTCTCAATTAAGTGGAGGAGACAGAGGTAAGCGCAGAATTAGAGGCACGCGCATAAGCAGTTGCAGGCACGTGCGTAGGCAGAGGCAGGCACACGCGTAGGCAGAAGTGGTTGCATGTAGGTAGAAAAAGGACTTTCAGAACCACTGGAATAAGGCACAATGGAGGAATCGCTGAAAGATTGGATTGCCAGGCAGTGAGTAGCTTGCCAGAGATGGAACAAATGGTCTAGAAATAGTGATAAGCACGGGAGTGGAGCACTGAAACCACTAGAATGGTGTAGGCACAGTGGTAAGCACTGGATGACGCACCAGGACCAATGGAATGGTGTAGGCATAGTGGTAAGCACGAGAATGAAACACCGAGACCACCGGAAAGGTGTAGGCATAGTGGTAAGTACGGGAATGAAGTACCAGGACCACTAAAAAGGTGTAAACACAGTGGTAAGCATGGGAATGAAGCATCGGAACCATTGGAAATCTCCCCCTCATGGGCTAAACACCGTAGTGGTAAGCAGAGGCACCAATGACATACAAACGGAGGCGAAGGCTGCGCAAAGTTAGAGGTTGAGCGCGCACGTGGGTTGGAGCTTGCACGTGGAGAGACGGACTGCCATGGGTCACAAACAAGGGCAAAATTGGAAACAAAGATATACCTGACTTGAGAGAGTTGTTGGATCATGACTCTAAGGACAGATCCAGAAAGAGGAGAACGAAGTAAGCTCAGCGGTGGTGGCGGCGGCCAAAGAAGGTATGGGACTCACTGTCACATGCATCAAAAGCGGCACTAGATGAATAGTGTCATGGACATTGTTTTTGGCATGTGGAGGCGTGTCGAGAGCCGAAATAAAGTGCAATTGGCAGGGGTAGGTGGCGTAGAGGTAGGCGCGGACGGTGATGTGGTCGCCGGACGAGAAGGACGCCGAAAAAGGTGGTGGCAGCTATAAATGGCGGCGGATAGGGGTTTGGAGGTTGCTAGAGAAGGTGGCACGACAAGGAATAGATCGGAACAGGCAGTGGTAGAGAAATGAGCGAAAGCAAAAATAGATGAGTTCATAGAACTCAGAATAGCGGAAGCTATGCAAGCTTACAGAGGGTACCATGAGTCAGATACCATGTGAAGTTTCATGGTTGAGTAGAGGAAAATAATAAAATAGGATTAGAGAAGAACAACCACAGAGCTAGATATGTAATTGTATTATTGAATAGTTGGTGTCTCATTACAAGATGCACCTATTTATAGGCCATAAAGAGAATCACTACATATACATAATGCGAAGAAATCAACCTAGAATAAACTAAGTCAATAAAGATGAATCAAATAAATAAAATATATTCATTTTATTAACACTTCACAAAATCCTAAAAACTAGGATACATAATAACAACAAGGTGGCAGTTTGAAATTGAAGTTGAAAACAGAAACCAAACAGTCTTTATACCTCATTAAGCAATGCTAGTTGTGAAATTATTTAACTTTTACATTGAGCAAATCATTTTATATGTTTGTAGGTAAGCCAAGAGTGCTTGGAGAAAGGAATAGCTGTTTGCAAGGATGGTGTTCCTTTTAGAAAAATTGGAAAGAGAATCAGGTACAATTTGTTATATCTTACTTAAAAAAGCCTTAATGTAAATAGGTTTTATTGCCAGCATTGATCATGCATTGCATGTGAAACTTTGTTTCCTTTGATTCTTAGGACATTATTGTTTTTTAATTGACTGAACACACTAACTGTAAATATGCTTTATATTATTGAAAAAAAAAAAACCTAAATGTAAATATGTTTTACTTCCAGCTTTGATCATGCATATGGCGGGCAATCTGCCATGTCCAGCATTTAGGAAAATATTTAGTTTTTTAATGGTCTTGCATGCATAAGAGATCTCTTAGCATTGTGTTCCATGTCCAATATAACAAAATCTGCAGAGAAGATAAACTTGTTCACCTTTACCAATATATCCTCATGTACTTGGTGGACCTATATGCAAACTGAAGTGATACCATTGTGGACTTTATTTCACTAAAATCCAATTTGCACGTAATTAACAAAGACATTAAATTAACACTCCCATATTACAAAGTGCTTTGCCAATTAACTCAATGCTATGGTGCATTGAATGCTAAAACTCCCATTGTCTTTCACTTTAGACGGCAACTCTTTCTTTGAATGATTGCACTGTGCTCCACAGTCAGTGGGACAACTTCGTCTTCCTTTAGCATACTTTTTTGGGATAATAGCTCCTTCATTAATCATGTAGGATGGCTTGTGTTCCAATGCTTCTACAAATGAGATATCAATTTTGAGTTTCTTGGAAGACATCCTAGAACTTGGAAAATTGTTTTCTCTTTTTTGCTTCTTTGATCTCTCAGGATATTGGGTTCTCACATAAGGGCTAATTTCTGGGGTTTATCTCATTCCACCACTAGTGAATGGTTTGAATGTTAACATGGCTCAAGTTGGATTTTGAGAAGGCTTGCAAAGGGGTAAGTTGGAGTTTTTTGGACAAGGTACCGGAGAGAAAAAGGGTTTGGTCCTTGATGGAGAAATTGGATTTCAGGTTGTCTAGTAATTAGCCCTTTTTCGATGATAGTTAACGAAGAGCCAAACGGGGTGTGAGATAAGGAGATCCTTTATCCCTTTCTTTGTTCACTATGATAGTTGATGTTCTTAGTCATTTGCATTCTAGAGCTGTGACTAGTGGGCTAAATAACGGTGTTAAGTTGGACCAAATGGGGTTATGGTCTCTCATCTGTAGTTTGCGGAAGACACTATTTTGTTGCTAGAGAATGATAAGGTTGGTTGTTTGAATGCTCTTTCTCTTTTACAAATTTATAAGCTATCTTATCGGTTGAAGATTAATTTGTCCAAAGGTTTTTTTAGTTGGTATTAATGTGGATTCTCAAGCCCTTTTCTCTTTGGCGTCCTTGGTGGTGTTAGAAATAAATTTAATATATTTAATATATCTGTGATTGATCTTCGATTGATTATTTTTGATTTAGGTTGATTTTGTATTTATGTTCTGATTCTATTCCTAGCCTAATTATAGACACATCTCACTGTATCAAATCACAACACATTTTCAGTAATACCATATTTTTATGATTATATTCCTTCTCTGAATGTTCTTTCTATCTATTATTTGTTTGTTCCAAGATAATATCTCACATGGTATAGAGCCATGGAAACCACCTTGAGAAATTTTCTGCTTCCACAGCCTCTGAGTTTGAAGAACTCATTTTCTAACTCATTCCATTTTCTTCTATCGCTTCCAGCATAATTTATTGTTGCTGCCTTGTTTTTTTTCCCGGCCTCCATTTGACACACCAACAGCACCATCATGCTCATCACACCGAGATGAGTTCACCTCTGAAATTTTGTAACCGGAAACCTTCTTGCACGCCCTTAAGTGCCTAAGAAGCTTCGATGCATGTGTTTGACGCGCCTCTGTCAAAATCTATATGCTGCACTCTCTGGTTGATGATCATTCAGGCCTTCGTTTGCTGCACCTCTGCCACCATCATCTAGTTGGCTGGCAAAATTTCAGATCCTCCAGCCATAGCACGCGCCGCTACGCATCGGCCAATGTTTTGGCAAGTGGTCCTCAGCTTCTCTAGATCCAGATCTAATCCAATGCTCCACAAGCCGCCATGTGTCAAATATCTGCATGGGCCATAGGACTTCAATTTGCGCTGCCTTAGATTTGGCGCTCCAGATTGCGCCACGTCAATGATCTGCTCCTACACGCCTCTCCACTCCATGTTTGCCATGTGTCCCTAACATTGTCGACATGGCTGCCACGTGTCATGTGTTGACGTGACACTCTTAGTGCACCCTTCCCTAGGTTTTGGACGTTCTGATTTCGATTTTGGGGTCCTTTTTGCCTAATTCTTTACCAAAATTTGCTGGTTTCGCCTAGCTCTCGATGTTGTCTTTGCTGGTTTCTCTTAGCTCCGGATTATGAGTAGAATTTACAAAAAGGAACCTGAAAGTCAGAATTAACACTTGTTGCTGAATTGTGACAAGCTTAAAGCTCGTGAAGCTTTAGCTTGAGGAAGGGTGGTAGAAATAAATTTATTATATTTAATATATGTGATTGATCTTCAATTGATTATTTTTTATTTAGGTTGATTTTGTATTTATGTTCTATTCCTAGCCTATTTATAGGCACATCTCATTGCATCAAATCACAACACATTTTAGTAATACAATATTTTTCTGATTATATTCCTTCTCTGATTGTTCTTTCTATCTGTTATTTGTTTGTACCTAGATGAAATCTCACAGGTGGGTTGCAAAATGTTAAGAGTTGCCTTTTGCTTATTTGGGTGTTCCTTTGGGTGGCAATCCTAGATCTGTCTCATTTTGGGATTTAGTGGTGGAGGAGATCTCTAAACGCCTTGATACCTTGAAAGAGGCATACTTTTCTCTAGGTGTTTGAACTTGAATCACTCTCATCCAGGCTTGCCTCTTTATCATTCCTCTCTACTTCTTATCTTTGTTTTGGATATTGGTGGGGATGGCAAATTCAATTGAAAAGATTATGATGGACTTTCTCTGGTCAGGGGCTTTAGATGCAAGTTAGGTTCATATAGTGAGCAGGGATGTGTGTTGCTGCCCTAAAAAGAAAGGAGATTTGGGTATCGGAAATTTGATATAAAAAAAAATATTGCCTTGACCGCAAAATTGACTGGCGTTTTCCTCTTTAGCTGCATTCACTTTGGCATCAGGTTATTTGCAATAAATATGGCCTTGATAGGAATGGGTGGGGCGCTAACGCTTCTTCTCATGCTACACATTCTAGCCTCTGGCAATTCATTTCCCAAGGCTACCTTTCTTTTAACTCCTTGCTTTCCTTGAAGATTGGCAACTGATCCTGTGTCAATTTTTGGGAGGACCTTTTGCTAGGAGATGTGTCTTTTAGTTTAGCCTTTCCTCGCCCATGCTTATCTTTTCTTCACAAATCTCCTATTTAGATTTTCTTTTGTGTACAAGAGTCTGTCTATTCTTGTAACTTCCACTTTTTTAGGAACTTAAATGATAGTGTCTTCTAACCTAATTATCCTCTTGGGTCTTTTAGATAAGTTGCCTTGTCTCCTTGCACACATAGAGGGTCTTGGTTTGTTGATCCCTCTAGAGTCTGTAGTCTTTTTGTGTAAATCCTACTTTCAATTCTTAAGTCTTAACCCTTTCATCTAACAATATCTCTTTTTGTCCTAATAAACCCATTTGGAAGTCCAAAGCTCCCTCAAAGGTTAAATCCTTTATTTGGACACTAGTGCTTAATAGGATGAATACCAATGATATGTTGCAGGTCTGTAGATGTACTTTATGTGTGTTTTATGTTGTGCAAAGCTTGGAATCAAATTCACATATTTTTTTACATTGTTCTATGGCTCACTCGTTATGGAGTGCTTTGTTTGGTATATCTAGTGAGTGTTGGGTTTGCCCTAGAACTTTGGATCAATTTCTGGTGATCAAGTGTGTAGGCTTTGGGAAGTAGAAGGAAGCAAAATCTTTGTGGCAGTGTGCAATCTTTTACATAGTTTGGTGTATTTGGCTAGAGATTACACTCTTATCTTTAATAGTAGGCTCTTGGACAAGCTGGCCCTCTGGGATATGGTTATGAGGTTGGCTTCTACTTGGTGTAAAACACAAGGTTGTTTTAGAGGGGTTTTCCTGCAGATATGTTGAGAGGCTAGGAAGACTTGCTCGTTTGACCTTTTCTTCTATTAGTTGTCTTTTTTTGTAATGAGAATTTCTTGTCCTCCTTTATCCTCACTAGGTAGAGTTCCTTGTGGCCTCATAAAGCTGCTGGGATGTCTCCATAATTTGTGCTTCAAGGTGCGTGATTCTTTTCTCTTGGTTTTAAAAATTTCTCTTTCTTCCGTTCAGAAGTTTGTTAAACAAGCTTCTCTATGGCAGGCTCCAAAGTAGATGTCTTGAGGACAAATCAGAGCTTGATACAAAGGAGGACCTGGAGGTGGTCTCACATTACCTTGATTATTTAGTTCGGTCTAGAGTTCAACACGTAGTATAAGGTCGGTCTAGAGTTCGACTTTTGCCACCCCTATTCTTCTTAAAAGAGTCAAATTTTCAGCAAAGTATGAGGTCAGTCTGTGCATTGTCCATGCTTCAAGCAGGGGGCGTATTAAATATAAAAATCACTTGAATGCCTTTACCCAACAGCTTAAGCTTTTGGGGGGAGATGGTTCTTTATTTACAAGATAGGTGGACTTATGCATCCTCCATGCTTCAAGCCCAAAAGGCTCTTGCGTGAGGAGCAATGCTAAGATATAAAACCATTCAATTGCCGCAAACAAATAGCGTAAGATTTTGGAAGAGATAGTTCTTGACATATATTTTTAAAGTTCCTTCATTTATTTCGGAGTTATAGACTTAAAATGATGAATTGTGCTATGTTGGTACAATTATTGTTTTCATTAATTGATTATGTGATCTGAAATTCTTCTAGTGAAACATCAAATTCGTCTCTAAGGTTGGTAGCGTTTGGCTTGTTCGTTCCCAAGATATGAAAATTGTTAAATTCGTCCCCAAGGTTGCCAAATGTCGAGCAAATTAGTCCCTGAGATGGACTAATTTGACTGCCACCGTAGGACTAATTTGATACTTTTGATAACCTTAGGGATAAATTTGATACTTTTCATAGCTTGGGGATGAACTTGATAGATGCTGCCAACCTTAGGGACAAATTTGATGGTTTATTCGAAACTCTTCTATAGTCTTATTTTAGCCTTATCTTTTCTTTTGAATTACTATTTTAGTGAGCATGCCGAAAAGTATGGCTACAGTGTAGTGGAGCGATTTGTTGGCCATGGCGTGGGATCTGTGTTTCATTCTGAGCCGATTATTTTACATCACCGTAAGTGATCTACAAGCTGGTATAATTTCATCACATTGCTTTTGCTGTGTTAAGATGATAGTCTAAACTCGCAAGTGGCAAAACTTGCTAAAATGCACATTTATCACTTGGTTTGACCATGACTAGCTACTAATAATGACTACTTAACTAAATTATTTGTAAAGTGTGTATTGCCTGTTACTTGTGTATTATTCTTAAATTATATCCTTTAAATTGGGAAGTGTTTTCCATTTGTTAGACAGTACCAGATCATTTATGTCAAGTAGCCCAAAGAAAAGATGACAGTGTTGTTTGATGGGGGAAGAAAATACTGTGATGATAGGAGACATAAGTAAACATGATTAAGGTGGGGGTGAGGGAGAAGGAGACGGTAGGAGACGCGAAGGGAATTTTGGGTGGCCTGCTGTCGTGGTTTAAAGCACTGCATACTGCAGTGTGATGTCAACATTTTCCTTTGATTTTGTCAGTTTATCCATCTGTTTATTTAATCTATTCCCAGAGGATTTTCCCTCTTGTAGGAGTTTTCACTCCATTAGTCATAAAAAAAAATGAGATTTACAGTTTTTAACAGTTTTGTTTAGTAATTAACTTCTATTTTGTCTTTCAAGTAACTGTTATAAATCTACACAAAGGCCTGAACAAACTCTGTGGCTTACTTGCCTTCCCCCGCACCCTCTTGTTTTCATGCAGAAAGTTTTTTGAGGTTTGCGGAATTGTCATCTAGTATTATTTTTTAACGAAGAATTTTAACTTCATATCATTACATGGCAGGCAATAACAAGACAGGTTGCATGGCTGAAGGTCAAACATTTACAATTGGTAAGTGCATTGTTAATTTGTACCTAGAATCTGAGGCGATCGTTAGTACCTTTTCTATGCTGTCCTGCTTCATTTGTATTCTCTTGTTCAACTTGAGCATTTGAAGCTATTGATGAATATTTGTATTGAAGAACTAAGTGGCCAAATTCAACCCCCTAAGCTAGCTCAAGGGGGAGGATTGCCTTGATCTTATAAAGGCTATCTAGGCCTTATCTCTAAGCAATGTGAGACTTTAACACACCTCATAACGCTTAAGAATGATTATCTAGAGCGTGGACTTTGGAGGAATGAACATTTGCGGGTGGGCCCAATAATGATCTTAGGATAGACTTTGATACCATATTGAAACATGGAGTGCCCTAACTCAAATGTGGGGCTCCAACAAGTTGGCCTGTCCGTTTATGTAATTGTTTAAACTAATCGGTTGTTTTGGAAAAGAAATAGAAGGTTAGTCTCCCTGGTATTGCACCAGTTTCAATGTCATGGTACCTTTGGCTAGAAAAAAAAATGCTAGGTGTAGAGGTTTTTTTTTATGTTTACATTCAGGGTATGACTGTTACTCAGAAAATTGTGGGGTGAAAACTGTGTCCTACTTGCTGGAGAACTGTCATATAAATATTCATACAAGCTGATTTAAATCCCTGAAAATTAGCTAAATTGCTACAACTATGCTATCCTAATNCCCCCCTCAAATTGATGCTAGTAAATCTACAATAATCAATTTGGTAACTAGGAAATTATGGCATTGATGTGTTAAGGATTTGGTGAAGATGCCAATAATCTGAACAAATGTCGAGACATGAGGTAGAGTGATAACTCTATAGTCATATGCTTCCCTAATTGAGTGGCAATCAACCTCTATGTGTTTTGTTTGTTCATGGAAAACCGGATTTGCTGCAATTTGTATAACACTTGTTGTTGTCCGTATGTAGCAGGGTTGGTTGTGGTTGAGAAAAACCAAGTTTTGTGAGAAGTCCAAGCAACCAAATTATTTTAGAGCACGGAATAGACATGTCACTATACTCTGATTTAGTGGATGATTTAGAGACTGAGTCTTGTTTCTTGCATTTCCATGAGATGGGAGCATCACCCAGAAACATACACCAACTAGTTGTAGATTTCCTTGTGTCCGAACATCCAGCTCAATCAACATCATTGTAAGCTTGGAGTTAGAGTGATGAACCCGTAGGTAAGAATGAGTCACGCTTCAGGGTGCCAAGGAGGTATCAAATGATGCGGTGCACCGCAGAAAGGTGGAGATGTCAGGGGGATTGCATGAACTTGCTAATTGTGTGGACGACATAAGAAATATCTGGACGAGTGATGGTTAGGTAGATAAAACTGCCAACCAGCTTGTGATATAAAGTTGGGTCTTCTAGAAGATTACCTTCATCTCGCCTATATTTCACATTAATTTTCATGGGGGTCAGTGATTGATCTAGGAACTTTTGGTAGTGGGGGCAAAAATAAGACAAAAACATAGTAACAAATAGTATCACATAATTATGTTTAGACATTTAAAATGAAAAGAGATCCTTTATTATTGAGCTTTAGCTAGTAGCTAAACACTTTTTTTTTAATAATACTTTAGAAAATAAGAAATTAAAGAAAATATTTACAATGTAGTTTTCTAGTAGACAAACAATTTCTGGTGATAGAATCTAGATGTTGGTGATAGACACAACTGTTGCATAATAGTTAATATTGCAATAAGGCTTATAATTGTTCTTGACTTTTGAGCTGTAAAAACGTAAAAGGAAATTAGATTTATGCTATTTTTTTGTTTAAAAAATAAAAGCCAATGAGCAGTAGCTTGATGGAAGGAGCATAGATAAGTGAGAAACTATAAGAATGATGGAAGGAAATAGAATTATCTATTGCCAAAAGTGATGCAAAAGAGTAGAAAAAAGAGATGATGATTAGTTCTATCATACTGGGCGTATTTGGTGGGTTAAGGAGAAAAATAAAATGAGAAAATGATGAGGTTCTACTTCTTTCAACAAATTACAAGTAGCTTAAGTTGTTTTTCTTATCTTTAATCCTTTGTCATTTTAATATTATCACTTTTACTAATGAGGTATAATAAGAGAGAGGAAAAGTGAACCGGTTTGTAAATAGTTACGTTGTCTATTTTGAGTTAGAATAAGTGAAGTTGTATGATGGATAAAACACTCAATTAATTTTCTTCAATTGCATTTATATTTTGGCATGGGGCAAAACTTAACAAGATAATGGCGGCAAAAATATTAATTTAGATATATATCATTCAAAATTTCCAATTTCCAGTGGGGTCATGTGCCCTCACTTTGCTAAGGGTGGATCTGTCCCTGACGGGGTTGTCAGCAGAGGTTGCATTGCTTAGGCCGGCTGATTGGATTAGATCCTGAATATACTTGTGCTGATTAAGAAATATGCCTTTAGGTTGATAATGCACTTCAAGCTCCAAGAAGTAAGTGAGCTAACCAAGTTCTTTCATGTGAAAAGTCGAATGCAACAATTTCTTAATTGTAGAGATGGCCTCTTGTTCAGAACTAGTCACCACAGTGTTGTCCACATAAACAAGGAGTACCACAATTCCTTTAGAAGTCCTTTGTAGAAAGAGGGATGAATCATATTGACTTTCTGTGAATGAAAAACCAAGTAGTGTGGATCGAAACTTCTCAAACCATACTCTTGGTGCCTGCTTCAAGCCATTAAAGAGCGTTTTAATTTGCAAATAGTAGGTGAAGGTGTAGGCATACTAGTAGGAAGTTTGATTTAAAAGTCCTCCTTGAGATCACCATGGAGGAATTTTGACATCCATTTGATGTAATTGCCAGGACTGGGATGCAGCAAGGGCTAGAATAGTGCGCACTGTGGTCATCTTGGCAACAATTGCAAAGGTCTTATCAAGTTGAGCCCATAGTCTTGCTTATTTTCAAGAGCAACCAGACGAGCCGTGTGTTGATCTATAGATCCATCCAAACAAAGCTTTATAGTGAATACAAACTTGTTGCCAAGAGGTTTAACAGATGAGGGACATGGCACAACATCCCATGTTTGATTTTCTTCTAGTGCTAGAAGTTCTATTTCTATAGCTTTCTGCCAACATTCATGCTGCATTGCCTGTTTATAAGAAGAAGGAATTGAAACAGATGCTAAAGTTGTTGTCAAGGATAAACGAGAGGAGAAACCATACTTTTCTGGCGGTTTACGAACGTGAGAACTACATCGTAAAGGAGCTGATATTTTGGATCAAGCATAGGAGCAACAAGTAGAGAGGGATCGTGAGGGGGGCTAGTTGGTGCTGAAGGCTGATTTGTAGTGGCTTTATTACGTCTTTGGTAAGTCAAGAGAGGCTTTGGTGACAATGGTCCTATAGAACTGTTAGAAAACAATGGCAAAACAGAAATTGAGGACAAAGAGGGAGGGTCATGATTAGTTGCAAAAGGTATTTGTTTTCGTGAACGGTGACATTTCTAGAAACCTGAATCCAATGCAGATTAGGATCATAACACAAAACCTTTTTGGTGACCAAAGTATCCAAAAAAGGCACACTTAGACTGAGCAGTGAGCTTGGTGCGTTCTTGTGGAGGAAGATGGACGCAACACACAACCAAAAGTACAAAGATTAGAATATGTGGCTGAATAACCAAATAACTGTGAGAAAGGAGAATCATTGTTCAATGATGGAGAAGGCAAGCGATTAAAAAGATGGTCAATAGTGGATAGAGCTTCACACAAAAACTGAGATGGCACAGAATGTTCCAACAAAAGGGTGTGGACAACATCAAGAAGATGCCAATTTTTTCTTAGTGATCCCATTTTGTTGGGGAGTGGAAGGGCATGACCTTCGTGATAAAATACCTTTAGTTTGCAAGAATTCTTGAAATAAATGAGATGTGTATCCCCCCCCTTGTTAGATTGAAGAATTTTAATTTCTGAAGAAAATTGGTTCTGGATGTAAGCATGAAAAAATTTGAAAGCAAAGAATGCTTCATCTTTAGAGCTCAAAAAATAGATTCATGTGAAACGACTGTAGTCATCAATAAAAGTGACAAATTACTCGTAATGAGCATTTGATATTGCTGGTGCCATCCCCCATAAATCACCATGTATCATATCAAAAGGTTGTCCTACATTTATTGATGAGTTGAAAAAGGTAGTACTTTACTTTTGTGAATTTTACAAGAAATGCAAACAAATTGAACAACATTAAGTGGCAGAGACTCTTTATTTGCAAGAAAACCAGGTTTCATTAAATCATGAAATACATTTGAGTTTGGATGTCCAAGATGCTTATGCCACATATGGTAATCAACACTAGCAGAACTACAAGAAACAAAAGCAAGGAAATGCATGAAGACAGAGAAATGGAGTGGAAACAAGTGTCCAACTTTAGGCCCCTTCCCGATATCTTCCCCGAGTGTTGATCCTGCACAAGACAACTAGATTTTGAGAATTCAACATGACAATCATTATCAACTAATTGACCAACAAAGATAAGGTTACTAATGAGGCCGGGAGAAACCAACACATCAATTAAAGATGAAGAAATATCACTAGTGGCTGTGATGGGTAAATGGTTTCCATCAGCAGTTAGAATTTTGAGATTTCCAGAATATTTCGTGACATTAATAAGAGTTTCGGCTTTGTTGGTCGTATGGTTCGAAGCCCCTGAATCAAAGTACCAAGGAGAGAAGGTCAAACAAGGTTTACCTGAGAGTCCCAAAGCTGAAAATGTTGAAATGATCATTTGTTGAACCATTTTAGGGGACAAAGTTTGAACAGGGGCAGCAACATTATGTTGCACAAACATTGTATCTGTAGAAGTACTAGCAGAAGAAGAACCAATCAAGGTAGTAAAGGCTGCTGCATTTCGCTTGGGTGCTCTTGTTGGACATTCTTTGATGATATGACCCTCTTTTTTGCAATAGCTGCAGAACTTATTTGGACAGTCTGAAGCAAAATGTCCAAGTCTTTTGCAACAAAAACATTGGATTGTACTCATGTTCCGTCCCCTTGGCTTGCCTTGTGCTGTATACGCCACTAGAATTGAGGTGGATCTTTATTGCCCCATGGTTGTTTGTGTGAGGAGTCATTGTTCTTCACGAAACAAATCATTGAGACATGCATCCAAAGAGGGTACAATGTCTTTGTTCATGAGATTGGATCAAATACCTTCAAAATCATATCTCAATGTCATAAGATATTGGTCTCGTTTAGTGGTATCATGAACGGATTGTACCGAACTAAAGCCTTCAGGAGTCAAATTTTCGTAAACAATGTTAATGTATTCAGCCCAAAGATTCATAAAATGAGAATAAAATCAAAGATTGAGAGATTGTCTTGTTGAAAAATGGCTATTTTGTGTTCAAGCTGGAATCTACGAGCAGTGTTATTCTGACTATATACTTTCTTCAGATGTGCCCACATAGTTGCTGCAGTTTTGAAGGGTCAAAGATTGAGGACAAAATTGGGATCAGCAGAGCCTATGATCCACACCATGACTTGAGCATCTTTGACTTCCCACTTGACATATTCATCCTTGTGCTTTACTTTGTTAGGAGCAGGTTTGCTGCCATCAACATGACCCCAAAGGTGAGTAGTTCTTTCTGTTAAGACGAATATCTGCAATTGGAATGCCCAAGCTGAGTAGTTCTTTCTTTTAAGACAAACCAAAAAGATGTCATACTTTTTGCTAGACATGGGGCTGAGAGAAACTGATCACAAAGAACCAATTTTGGACTAGGTCAAAGAATCAGAAAATAACCAAGAAAAACTTAGTTTGAACTAGAATGAAGCTGAGGCAAATGGACAAGAGAAGTGAAACTTCTGGGTAGGCTAGGATTGGATCGTAGGTTAGTTTGATACCATGTTAAACTCAGAAAATTGTGGGCTGAAAACTCTGCTGGAGAATTTTCATATAACTATTGTATGATACAAGCTGATTTAAATCCCTTAAAATTAGCTAAATTGCTACAACTATGCTATCCTAATTAAAGAGAGAATAATGTATTTACATATTACAACTATACACGATTGCACAGACTTTGCTGACTTTAAAGTTCCAACAATACTATGCGATTTAAATCAGTCCCACTGATCTTTGGCAATCAATCCTATTGACAATGACAATTTTCTATTAGATATGGTGTCTTATGGGGGAGCTTTCTTTATTGTGATTTCATAGAAGTTTTTAGGCTTTGTAATTTTTAGGGTGTGTTATGTTGTTACTAGGCAAGATAGGATTAGGAATGAGTGCATTATAGAGAAAGTACAGATAACGCCTATTGTGAAAAAGATGGTAAAATCTTATCTTAAGTTGTTTGAGCATGTGTGGAGAAGGCTGTCAAAAGCCTTAGTTAGGGAGAGTATATCCGATGGAGGATAGCCCAATAGCTAGAGGTAAAGAGAGACATAGAAAAACTATAAAAGCTTAGTTGTTGTCTTACCTTGTTCCTCTTAATGTGTGGGGATAATCTTTTGGTCTTTAAGGAGCTAGCATTTGCTGGTTGGGATTTACCAAGTTGCTTGGGTGGCACTCATGAGGATAATTTATTCCAAGGTTTTGAACATTAGACCAGTCTTCCCGCTAGTAAAGGAAGATATTTGGAGGTGAAAATGAGGTTAAACCAAGATGGAACTAAGGTTGTTTTACATAAAATTATATTTTACAAATATATAATGATCTAAAACTAGCATATACTATTTGTTGAGTGTGTGCGTATACATATATGTGGGATTGCTAATCTCCGTAACTTCACATAAGAGGTTAGCAACTTAGCATCCTCACATTTTGAGTAGATAGAACTTTATATTTTACAAATATATAATGATCTAAAACTAGCATATACTATTTGTTGAGTGTGTATTTATATATGTGAAATTGCAAACCTCCCCAACTTCATGTGAACATTAGCAACTTAGCATCCTCCACATTTTGAGCAGGTCACAAAACCCACCTCTTCTTTCTCTATAATCGATTTATAATATGGGCAATAAAACAACCTGCATGTCCTATCCCACGCTACCTGCATGCCCAAGTGTCTACTGTTGAAAACATGAGTTATGCTCCAGCCAGATACTCCAAACTATGTCAAAGACTGCACACTGCCACACAATTGGTTTCCTTCCTCCTCTGCAAACCAGCAAAACTAATCAACAAAAACTGATCCAATGTTTTAGGGAAAACCCAACACTCACCAAATATACCAAACAAAGCACTCCATAATGAGTGAGCCTTAGAACAATGTAAAAGATTAGAGTTGATTCGGAGCATGCATAGGCACATAAAAGGGGGGGGGGGGGGGGGGTAAAATTTT
>QANU01057582.1:198294-235803 GCA_003254905.1 Nissolia schottii | reverse complement strand
GGGGGGGGGGGTTATTAATTTTATTAAGCATTGTTGTCCAAATAGAGAATTTATCGAGCTTTGGACCTCCATTGGGTTTATTTGGGGGGGGGGGGTTATTAATTCTATTAAGCATTGTTGTCCAAATAGAGAATTTATCGAGCTTTGGACCTCCACTGGGTTTATCAAGGCAGAAAGAAGTGTTTTTCGAATAATGAGTTAAGAACTGAAAATAGGGTATACATGAAAATACTATAGAGGAGTCAAGAGACCAAGATCTTTTATCTTGGCAAGGAGACAAAGTGACCAAATCGAGAAGACCCAAAGTAACCAAATCAAGAAGACCCAAGAGGATTCCTGGTTAGAAGACTTTGTCATTTAAATTTTTGGAAAAACGGAAGTTTCAATACTAGATCGAATCTTGTACACTATAGAAATTTTGGATTAGGGAATTGTGAAGAGAAGATAACTGATGTAGGTGTGGAAAGGCCAAAACAAAAGGAGGCTTCTCTTAAATGTCCTCCCAAAACTTGACTTGAGAGCCATTGCCTATCTTCAAGAAAAGAAAGGACTTCAAAGTAGGGTAATCTTGGGAAATAATTATCCACAGGCTACAATGAGGAGTATGAGAAGTTGCATTAGCCGTTTAGCCCGTACTTGAATAACCTTATGCCTAAGTAAATGCGACTTGAGGAAAATGCCATAGCCGTTTAGCTGTCAAGGCAACATTTTGACAACAGACATCCTTTTCCACCAAATGATTACAACTTACACCCAAAGCACTTGACTGGGGAAAATCCATCATAATCTTTTCAATTGTATTTGCCACCCCCACTCGGAAGCGATACATAGTAGAGGAATGCTTGAAAGGCAGTGCTAGATGAGGGAAATTTAACCACCAAAAGAAGAGTAAGTTCCATTCCAAATTTGAGGGTGTTTAGTCTTTGGAGATCTTCTCCATCACCAAATCCCAAAAAGAGACAAATCTAAGATTTCCACCTAAAGAAACACCCAAATACACAAAAGCCAACTCCTTAGTTGTGCTACTTGCCAACGAAGCCAAAGAAGAGAGGGCTTGACAATCCACATTAATACCAGCTAAACTGTTTTTGGGCCGATTAATCTTCAACTAAGGGATACCTAAAAAATTTGTAGAGGGGAAATAGCAGTGGGGAAACCATCTTTGTCAAATAGTGTGAGCAAACTGCAAATGAGAGGCCACAATCCCTTTTGATTTCACTTTATATATGTTAAGTATATAATAATGTAATCTTACAGGGTATTTGTACCGGTCCGACCTAATGAATAGGCCCAAGTCCAATAAATGGGCCCAAGCGCGAGAGACAGACTCACTGCGAGGATCTAAACACAAAATTGGCCAAACAACGTGGGTTCAAAAGGCAGAGCTGAACGGCTACAAGAAGGCGGTACTAGACAAAGTGTTCCAAGAGGAAACTCGGAGGATCCCTTGGAGCTCGGGAGATCCCCCCTACTCGGAACAAATTTTCTCCCCCTCCCAAAACCAAACAATGCGGGAGAACCCTAACCTACTTGATTATAAAGAGAGAGAGGCAAAGTCAGTCTGAGGTATGTTCCAAATCCCCAAGCTCAAAACTCCTAAGACCCATTCTAACTTAAGCATTGGAGTGCCTTGCAGGTGGTTGTAAAATCATTAGACGGAACAATATAATTATCTGTAAATATGTCTTGTATTAAATTAATAAATTTTTAGTATGTCTGACCCTGAATACAAAAATGGAACACAATAAAAAATAATGAAGGTTTAAAGCAATAAACTCAACTGGCATAGTGGCTCATTGCTCTAACAAATTCAACAAAAATCAGGTTTGACCAGCTAAACTGTCATTGTTTCATACAGTTTTGCCTGTTCATGAGCGGTTCACTGTTTCTAAAACTGACTTGTAGCATGGTGGCTTAAACTGGTCCAGCTAGTGACCCTGATCTGACATAGTCTTCTTACCCGGGGGTTTGTTGAGAATACATCAGTTCTTTGTTATCAAACCGAACTTCATAAATCATAATCCCAAAAGTCGTTCTAGGATTCTGGCATAATTTCGTGGTCTCTATCCCCTTCCCTCTCTTATATTTTTCAATTATCATGATTTTGAAATTTCATTGTGAAAGTAAGCCAACGTGGATGTGATGATCATTTTGCTAGCCTTCATCACTTATGCATCGTAGTTGGAAATGAGAATCACAAGCTAAATCATTTGTTATTTGAGCATAAATTATCTTCGGTCGACGTGCATGTGATAAGGTTATATAAGTTGATTGCTCTGTGTGATTGTGTTGGTCATACTTATATAATCTTGAAATTGAATGATATCCTATAAGTTGTACTTCAACTGCAGAGCCTATCCTTACACTGGGAAGCATTGATTCCATTACATGGCCAGACAACTGGACAGCAGTAACAGCCGATGGTAGTCCGGCTGCACAGTTTGAGCATACCATTTTGATAACTAGGACTGGAGCCGAAATTTTGACGACATGTTGACGTGGTAATTGTTTTCCTAATTAAAAGAAGAAAATTAAAAAATTCTGCAGTGTTCATATCTGTTTTCCTAATGAATTCTTGATATCATTTTTACTTATAAATATCTGTTTTCAATTTGCTTCTGGAGGATTATGCACAGCAGGTAAAGATTGACATGAGGAACCATATAACACATTCTCACACGCACAGAATTTTCTCATGTCAAGGAACTCAGGCCTGGTATAGGGATATTGAGCATTACATGTTTCCATCATCAAATAGAACGTTACTGCTAGCATCTTGTTGAAACTGTAACGGTGAAATGAAAGGGCCTGCTCAGATACTTGTGTAATTGAGCGGAGTCAGTAGTATAATTTAAGCAGTAAGTATAGCTTGGCGCTTCTTTGTAGGGTCCAATTAGGTACTTAGTAAGTTATTGGAAAAAGTTAAGCTGGGATTTCATATGAAGATATCGAGATAAGCCATCCATACTTGATAAAGCTGAATTCGTAGGGCTTTATAATGTTAAATTTCAGTTTGTTGAGCCAGTGAGAGTGGGGTCAGTTGACTTAGGATCAAATATTCGATTATTGCTGGCGGATGTAAGGACCTATTGTTGGTGCGAATATTTATTCTTTTTAAAAAATCATCAGAGAGATCGGCAGTTTTCCCTAGCTCTAGTGGTTATCGGTACCTTACCTTAATTTTTGTTAATAAAATTAGTCGGTTGGTTGACATACTGATTTTCATGAGTAAAATATCGTTTTAGTTCTAATATTTTGTTGCTAACATTAATTTGTCCTAAAAAAAAAATAGTCGTTCATTTAGTTTTAACTTGTTGAATTTTGACATCAATTTTAATTGTCAAATAATCAACGGCGGAGAAACCGTAACGTAGGATGAAATTAATGTATAAATTCAAAGTGCTATGATTAAATTAATGGTTATCCGAATCAGCAGCACTCAATCTATACAATAACGAAGTGAGGTTTGCCCCGGGGCCTAGCCTAAATGAAATTTATACGCTTGCGCAAAGTGAAAGTAGCAAGAACTCTATTAACTGACGATATTTGGCATGGTCGGGGGTAAGTTCAATTTAGTTCTACTGGAATTGCATCTCTTTAACGAGGTTGAGTACATATTTGAAATTGTTATGCAGGCCAGTTCAACAGTTATTAGACGATGATCGATATACCTAAGAAATTCTTATTTTCTAAATAATGTACAGCTTTTGGGACTTAGACATTTAGCTCCTTTATTGATGATGAAACTTAAAGAAGGTGCCGTGACGTTTCGTGTATAAAATCATGTATAATTGACTAAGAACAGCAGCCCCGTATAATAAACAAATTTTGACAAACGTCAAGTGTACTGAAAATTTAAAATTGACTAGTAGAAGTAGCCACTTGCATAAATAATCTTGTATCACTGGAGTAAAAATATCTAAAAAGTTTAATTCATCAATTTATTAATCAATCTATTAATTTTTATGAATTACACTTAATATTTTTAAGGACAAAATAACAAGCAAAACAATAAATAGATAAGTTGATAAATATGTTGATCAGCTAGGCCTCAAAACATTACACCACTTGGTTGGGTATTGTCAAACCCGTCTTTTTACTTGTAGTTAACTACGTGAAAAGAACATAGAAGCAGACCCCACCACTTTATGCTTCACGTTAGACGGAAAAGAAAGAGAAATATACGATGACTATACACGTGGGGTAACGCACTAGCAGTCCTCATGTGCACCTTGCACCGTCAATGATCGAGTCGCACACCCCCAAAATTATAAAAAATATGCCCACATGTGAAAAACACAAATATTCTACAATTTTTGCGTTTATAAATCCCCCCCACGCTTTACCAATTCCTAAATCATAACCAGCTATCCATGGCTTCCACCGGTTCCCTGAAAATGATCTCTTCTCTAGGAATCTCCCAAGCCAATTCTGTCCCTCTTCAAACCCAAAAGCAAGCAGCAGGCCCTTCCAGTCTCTCTCACCCCTTCCCAACCAAGAGCTTAAGATTCTCAACCACCCATCGAGCATCAACAACCAGAAGTTCCAACAACACCACTACCAGAGCATTCTTCTTCAACAAACCCAAGCCGCCTCAAGAATCTTCAAAACCAGGTAAGTTTTTCTCAGATCTATCTTTGGATTACTAAACTCTGTTTCAAACCGCATGCCTAATGTCAAAAGCCAGTCCTTGGCTAGCACTCTCTCAATCCAGCACCATTCCTAATCCATTTACTTGTTGACTCCTGAAGCCAAGGTTCAAGAACTGTGCGTCTACGAGATCAACGAGCGCGACCGAGGCAGCCCTGCGTACCTGAGGCTAAGTCAAAAGGAAGTCAACTCTCTCGGAGACTTGGTGCCGTTCAGCAACAAGCTCTACTCCGGGAACCTGGAAAAGAGGCTGGGCATAACTGCGGGCCTCTGCGTCCTCATCCAGCACGTGCCTGAGAAGAAGGGTGACAGGTACGAGGCCATTTACAGCTTCTACTTCGGGGACTACGGCCACATATCGGTGCAGGGGGCTTACCTGACGTACCAGGACACGTACCTGGCCGTGACCGGCGGCTCCGGCATCTTTGAAGGCGCGTATGGGCAGGTTAAGCTTCAGCAGCTCGTGTTCCCGTTCAAGCTGTTCTACACCTTTTACCTGAAGGGGATTCCCGATTTGCCGGCTGAGTTCCTGGGGAAGCCCGTTGAGCCTTCCCCGAGCGTCGAGCCGTCTCCGGCTGCTAAGGCTGCCGGACCTCATGCCTCCATACCCAACTTCACCAACTGAGCTTGTTTCGGAAACCTTCTTTTTTTGTTTTTTTTTTTTTCAGAACCCCAAAAATAAATTCTTGTTTGTTTGGCTATCATTCAATCTTGTTTTGTATGTGCTAGAGTGGAAGTGGCGGATGTATTGGGTGAAACGTGACTAGGCGAATAGCATTTGTGCTCCTGGAAAAATCAAATTTGAATCCCTTTGCTTGAGCTGATTTACATTCAAGAGTAGAAAGAGGATTACTGTGCCAAACACGTGTGAGCACAGCACGGCATTGATCTTTTTCAAACCTTTGATTATAATTAATTGAGTTAATCCAAAGTCACTTTTGTCTTCACGTGGCCCCGCGCATGGGATGAAATTATTTGTGCATATAAAGATAACATCGTACTGCTTAGCTGCTTTTAATTAATAGAGTACACCTAAAGCGCATAGCCACCAACAAATTTAATAAACAATGACTCACTAATGTGTTAACCGCTCCCCACCTACCCATTCTCACGTCTGTGACAACATCTGTGGCGACATTTACCTCGATTTCGTAATTTCTCTTTTTTATTTTTCCCTTCAAATTTTTTTAAAAAAATTATCGAATAATTCAATATTTGAACATCTATAAATTCTCCACTATGTGTCACAATGCAAATTTCATTTTTTTTCAAGAGGAATTTATTTTTTATTATTATTCTATTTTTGCAGCTTAGTTGGAAGTTCATTAAAACAGAGCAGTTTTAGCCACATATTGAACAAACCTGTACATGGAGAATGAACAAACTTATATACACTTTGTAGACAAGCCTATACAATTACATTGAACAAAATCAGATACATATAGTGAATAAACCTGTACAAGTAGAATGAACAAACCCTTATACAATGTTTGAACAAACATATACAACAAGTATGAAAAAACTTATATACACTAAGTGAACAAACCTATACAATTAGAATGAACAAACTCATGCACACTTATTGAACAAACCTGTATACCTAGATTGAACAAGCTCGGATACATAGAGTGAACAAACATGTACAACTAGAATGAACAAACTCATATTCACACAGTGAACAAACCTATACAACTAGAACGAACAATCCCAAGTCCAAAAAACTTGATCTCTGGAACCTTGGTTTCGCGAGAGATGTATGGTTCCTCGTGTGAGACACCCTTACAAGGGCTTCAATCTTGCTCTCTAGAAATTTCATCTTTAGCGAGACACCCTTTCAAGGACTTCAACTTGTTCTCTAGAACCTTTATTGTGAAATGTAATCTCGGTTCCTCTCTTTTGCGTGAGATGTATCTCTTATTGGAGAGTTTGTTTATATTGAATATGAGTGTTTGTTCATGCATGGTATTGCATTTTGTTCATTGTCAGTATATCGGTTTATTCATCATGAATATATGGATTTGTTCATGTTGGGTATTAATGGATGTTCATTACCAGTATAAGGGTTTGTTCATATTGAATATGAGTGTTTGTTCATGCATTGTATTAGAGTTTGTTAATTGTCAGTATAAGGGTTTGTTCACACTGAACATGAGGGTTTGTTTACACAAGGTATTAGAGTTTGTTCAATCTTAGTACATGGGTTTGTTCATAATAGATGTAGGGTTGTTCATGCAGGGTATTAGAATTTGTTCAATCTCAGTATATGAGTTTGTTCTATGTTCATATAGACGACTTCAAGAGTTTGATGATGCTCAGTTTACAACTTTGTTTGTATAGAATATATAAGTTTGTTCATAATCAAACTAATACGAGTTTATAACCAAAATATCCAATAAAAAAAACAAACTAGTTCCAAGAATGCAAAATAACCAAAACAATTGTAACTAAAANATTTAAGGGGAAATTTTGATCATTCCTATAATTGAGACATAAACACAAACAGTTTGTGTGCATGTGAGGTTGTCCCTCTCTAAATTGGAATCCCTAGAGAAGATACTTTCAAATCAAAATCAGCCCAACATGTTCATGATAAATTCAAGCATAAGAGCATAAAATCAGCCAGAGAACATCGAACCCGAATTCCCCTGCCCTTGCAACTCTCATATCATGCCCACATTCATCAATCAACAAAATGTAAATATTAACCCAATCCAATTCCAATCCATGAACGTAAATCATAAATCATGTATTTATATAATAATCTAGAAAGAAGTTGAAGCACTTGCCCGAGAATTGTTGTGGCGGGGGGCAGTGGGTGCAAAACGGCGTGGCGCGGCGGGGGGCGAACGACACCGGTGCGGTGAGGGCAGGAGGAGAACGTGCGTGGTGAAAGCCGAAAGGCACGAAGCAGCAATGAGGGTGAGGGAGAATGGGAGATTGAAGGTAGTGAGGGTGAGGGAGAATGGAGGAAGCAGAAGACAGGTCAAGCTCGAGACAAAGGCATCCCTAATTTCAGAGTACAAACGGCGTCGTTCTCCAGCAAAACGCGCGTGCCCATCAGAAGCGCAAAACGACGTCATTTTGGCAAGGCAAAATGACGTCGTTTTGCAGTTTTGAGCCCAGGCAGCAAACTCGTAAAAACATCACTGGAATCGCGATTTTGTCCGATTTTGTCCGATTTTACCCGATTTTACACAGAAATGAGTTTACACCCGATTTAGCACAATTTCACAACCTGAACTCGTAAAATCGTACGATTTTACGATTTAAATCTCGATTTTAATAACCATGGTTGAGAGAGTGAGTGGGTGTGAGAAATACGAATCCTTGTACATATATACCTTTGTTGGTTGTACGATGATACCAATTTTGGTGTATACTAAGACTTTTTTATTAATAAATGTAAAATAATAGAAAAATATTGTCCACGCAGGTGGTGAGAAACATGGTAGGGCCTAAATTTAATTTTAATATAGAATTACACGTGGTTGTCAAAAACAAGTTCGATGAAAGGTAAAAGTAAAATGACATTGAATGATTATGGAATATAATTATTGTTGAATATAAATCAGATGCAGATCTTCAAGAGAATCTTTTATTCTTCGTAGAGGAAAGAGAACCATCTTCCACATGGATTGTAATGAACAAAAATATAATAGGATTTACTTGTTTTCCTTAATATGAAAGCGTAATCTCGAACTTGATTGGAATCACTAACGTGTGTAATTCATCACAGTGTCAGATGGATTCCAAGTTTCCATAGCCTCAATATCCTCTTTCTTATATTGCAGTTACGATCACAAAAATTGATCCACTAGTCACCCTTAAAGTGGCTTTTATAGAAGGAAAACTAGGGTTAATTACTAAAATTACTATAATGCTCATATGGAATCTTCTTATCTTATCTTATGTTGAATGAGTGAGCACCCTATATGGGTAGACCCACCACATTCTAATATCTTCCACTCACACATAATGAGAGTGCTTATTTTACCTTCAAAGTAAGAAATAAATTCTTATTAAAACTGCAATTGTTCATACTAGGAAAGTAGGCTATGAGACCAACTTATTATGAGAGCTTTAATGTTATACACTTGTTAGAAATAGATAGCCTCTCGTCAAACGTAAACCTACAAGCAGATTAAATAGTATGCAAGTATTCTACATCATTCAAATCTCATTAAGATATCTTCACGATATCTTAATTATCGATATGTGTGTGTGTAATCATGGCTCACAAGTCGTGATTGGTATACTGGTGCATATAGACTAAAGAGGTTCCATAAATGATCTTCCTCTTCTTATGATATTTTTGACGTGAACTCAACTCGCTTTTCTAAACATGTCCCGCTAGAGCAAATTTATGTTCATGGTCCTTTTGCAACAAACTAAGATAGAAAACATCAAGTTAAGTCTCAAGTACCTGATTGGATTTTGAGGATACATAAGTAGAGTCACTCAGGCTATGGACCTCACACAACATAAGTTGAGATCACATTTATGTAAACCCAAATGGTCAGCAATCATACACATGGTATGAAATATGTGCTACAACATTTTCTCCTTTTCTCATGGAGCATATGTCTTTTCTCTAAAAAAATGTTGTACAAATGACATCTAGACACGATAAGTGTCCAAATTTGAGTTGCTTAATCTACCAAACATCATGAACTCACATCTGGCTCCTAAAGTAGACTGGGTGAACTTTTTCACCACAATGAATATAATGATCTTATGTCATTATTCAAGTGACATTCATGATTTTAAGTATTCATTCTCTCAAATTATCCTTTTGATAATTTACTTGAATCTTTTCTCATCAACATCATCACTAAGATAATAGAGGCGGTCACCTGTGCAAGAAGGCTAACCTCTTGCCTATTTGTCTAGGTTTAGTGTAGGAGGTCTCTAGGTTTCCGGTTTAACTGAATAATGGTTGATTGTGTGATCGGACAGAATTTTGGCAAGATTTTCTCTTTTTTATCCAAATTTTCAGATTCCTAGGGGTATTTATAGGCCAAGCCACGAAATTCACTTTTCCAAAATGTCCTTGGATCAAATTACCATTTTACCCCTAGCTTATGTCATCCATGACCTAAGCAATGGTGACTCATTACTGTGACTCACCATTTGACTTGTTGACTTGGCCATTTGGCCACTTCTTGGCCATGCAATGGCCTTGTGTCTTGGCCACTTGTGTGGCTGAGAATTAAGGGTCTCTGGCAGATCAATTTTGATCAGATTTTGTCTTTTCGATCTCGGTACTTCACGTACGGTTATTCTAAAAATATTTCGATCACGTCCTTGTGATCTCCTAATTTTCCTAATGAATAATCTAGGTTCATTTGGGGTATTTATAAATTCTCGTTTGTAGCCGTACCTTTTACAAATACTTTAGACGCGCGATTATACTCAAACGACAACAAGGGTTTATTTTAGTGTCTGTAGAATTTTAAGAAAATGACCAGAATTATTTCTACAGACAAATTTAAATCCTAAGAGTTCATAATTCCAATGGTTCAACCAACCATGGAAATTCTAAGTATTTATCCAGTGAGATTTCCCAGGATCCGTTTTAGTGTCAGCAGAATTTCACGAAACTGATCAGAATTTTTTCTACAGAAAATTTGACCTAAAAGCTTGGGTGAGACTTATTTCCACTATTTAATTTATGAAATCTTTACTAAGGAAAAAAGCGGGATGTTACATAACCCTAATTTTCTATATCTACATCTTTCACCGGGACAAATTTTTTTTATTATTTTCTTAGTTAGTGTTTTGATTCAACTTAAGTACCTCCTCGAGTTTCGCAGCTTCGTAAGGGGATGTTTATAGTGTCATCGCAACAAAAAGATATTTCATCATTTTTGTCTTGTTTTAATTTTTGATTTTAATCTAATTGGATAGTCATTTTCTTTTTCTTTTTCATTTTTTTTCTTAGAGACAAGCAAAGGTCTCAAGTTGGGGGTTGTGATGACTCTCCAATTAGAGTTCTTTTCTCTTTATAGTTCATATAGTTTTTAGGCTTTCTAGTTGCATAATACGTTATTTGTATGCATTCATGTAGAATTTCACTTAGGTGCATAAACTAACCATTTTGGCATGCTAGGTGGAAGTAGGTGTTTTTGGGTGTATTTTAGGTGAAAAACATCTATCAGAGGAAGCCATGAAGGTTTGGAAAGCTCAAGAGCAAAGAAAAGACAAGAAAACATAAAGAATTTGCTCCAAGGAGAGCTACAATGTAACACCCCTGGGAACTAGTCACTCTGTAGTCGTAAGCAATGCTCACAGGGTTATTATTTGTTTTGGTTGGGTTACTTCTAGTCCCAACTTTTAGCTTTGGGTGTATTTAGGTGTTTTTGGGTGTATTTCAGGTGAAAAAAATCAATCAGAGGAAGCCATGAAGGTTTGGAAAGTTCAAGAGCAAAGAAAAGACAAGAAAACATGAAGAATTTGCTACAAGGAGAACTACAATCTAACACTCGTGCTAATTGCCCAAGCTATAGTCGTAAAATGCTCACATGGTTGTTATCTGCTTTGGTTGGGTTACTTTTAGCCCCTACTTTTAGCTTGGCAAATATTTCTTATTCGAAAATATGGACCGTTTTGAAACATTATTCCTTTTCTTTCTAAATTATGAGCCATGCGTGATCAAGAAAGCATATGTGTATATATAAGCAAACGATAGAGTCCAAACAGACTTAAGCGATAATTAACCTATTGGATATTCATACAGAATATTTCATGATATATATATATATATATATATATATAATCACCTGATCCATAACACAATTACACGTTTGAGTAATAATACATTATTACACATTATGCACATAATCGTTAATGGCCGATTTAGACCAATTAACTGTTACAGAATACAAAACAATAATCATTGTTGTGCGTGGATAAAAAGGGATACTCTTACTTCTTTTCGGTGATCTTTCGGCTTTGGGACTTCAAGTCGTCCTATGATGCCTCGTCCTCTCAGGTGTACTGGTCATATTCGCCTAGAATCATAAAGGAGTAGGGGTAAGAACGGTGTGTCCTCAGTGGGGTCCTTCGGGGCATAACTACTCATTTTCACTTCAATTATGACTCCGCCACTCAGGGGGTCTCTATGTGGTACAATTATACTACATCCCTACTCGTTATTATCCGGTCTAGTCCTAAGCAGCCTTATCTAAATTACTAGGTGATTGGGGGAAACCTAATCTTGCTTTATCTATTTATATGTTCTCGTGCTTTCTATTCCTAATCGTTAGGGTATTGTATATTGTTTCACTTACCCACGTACTTATACTTGTGAGGCAATCTCATACCGTCCTCAACCCTTGAACATATATCCATATATATATATATATATATATATATATATATATATTTACCTCCATAGACATTCATCATGTATCATGCATGAGGGGATAGGGGTTGTTCCCAGAATCTCTGTGGTCAGAAACCTACTCAGTACATATGTTCAAAATAGCCCAGACTCTCTGTGGTTGGACCCCTGTAAGACTTTGCAAGACTAGCTCATCTTTAGAGTGTTCCAGACTCTCTATGGTCGAGATCCTCTTAAGACTCTGCTCATCTTCGGGGTATTCCAGACTCTCTGTGGTTGGAAACCCAGAATCTCTATGGTCGGAAGTTCAGACTCTCTGTGGTCGGAAGTTCGGACTTTCTATGATCAGAGATCCAGACTCTTTGTGGTCGGATGTCCAACCCCTTTTCTGTTGCAACATCCGATTTCCTTTTATTTTTCTTTCTTTACTTTCTGTAGCTTGCCATGTAACCTCGGTTTTCAGCCTGGACCATCCTCTTCCTTACGAGGGTGGTGAGGGGCGTGTCCGTAGACTTGCCGTAGGCTTTGTTAACCTTTACTTTTTTCCTATGCTCATTCTTTTATCTTTGCGTACTTATGTGACGTAACTTCTAGTGTGCTAAGGTTGTCTTAACGTACTAACTACAATCGAGTCCTCATAATGCATAATGACATACATATAACACATAACTTCATAACCATTTTCATCAGGATATACGAATTACAGAGGTCTAATGCTTGTTGTAATATGAGCGTGGCTGAAAACCTAGGTCATTCAGTTGTCATTCGAATGACCAAGGCTATTCATTTGAATGACATTGAAATTTAGCTCTCGGATGGGTAAAATTACTGAGTCATTCGAATGACCTATCCCAGTCATTCGAATGACCTGAAAATTTTTCTCTCTGTTAGTAAAATTGCTGAGTCATTCGAATAACCAAGCTTGGTCATTCGAATGACCTGGCTATTTTGCTCTTGGATGAGTGAAATTCAGGGTCATTTGAACGACCTTATTGCATTAGACTCATTCACAACGTTGTTTCTTACATGTTTCTCACATTGTCTCACTAAAAAATCATTTACGCTTCCCACAAATTCCAACAATCACTATAATACATTTTTCTAACTCAAAAACACATATAATTATTCATGCATCATAATAAACATATTTTCTACATAATATCTACCACGTTATATTTTCCTATACTATACACATAACACATAAAAATCACCAAGGAGGTGAGTAAGCTAGGGTTATCCACTTCCTAAGCGTGTTTGGAGGCGGTGAAAATTGTGAGAAAACATTCTCACGAGCGTTAATGCGATCCTGCTATTTTTCCTGAGTCTGAAAGCGTAATAACAAAGTGTACGAACGGAAAAAATAAATATAGAAGCATATGAAAAAAATGAAGCAAGCAGTAGTCACAAGGTTGGCTATTTATAGGCCATCAAAGTCGGTGGCTTTTGCTGAATTAAAAGTCAAATTTAAATAAAAAAAGAAATTAAAATAAATTAAGATCAGGATCAATGAATAGTAAAATGTGGATAAGCTTCTTTGACTTTTGCTATGAGTGTGTGCGCGCGCCTGAACGTGGCTTGGCCAATGGCCTTGGCCATGTGGCCAACTTTGGTCATGTTTGATTGCGTTTGGTCGTTAACTTTCGTGTACAGATGTCCTAAAAATTATCCGGACATACCATCGTGATCTACTAATTTTTCTTATCAGGAATTTTAAGTCCGGTCAAGGTATTCGTAAATTTATTTTCATAATAGTGCATTTTACGGATACCTTTGAGTCGTATTTAAATTCCAGTGATGGTCTAAAATCCACCTGAATCTCGTGAAATTCCGCGAGATTGCGAAACCATTATTTTGACTGGTATTTTGGAGAAATAAATTTTATAATTAAATTTTTCAGTTTAAATAATTGGCTCGTATTTATTTATTACGCAAAATCTTTGTAAGGAAAAAATTCGGGATGTTACATACAACGTTGCTGAGGAAAAATTATTGTCAAAGATTTAACACCATTCGCTCGAGCGAGTATAAGTTCCGATTGAGAAACCAACCTTCATTGCAAAAAATAAAAATAAGGATTTCTTAAATCCTGATAGCTCCTCTATAAATAGAAGATGATCACCTCAACCCCAAGGCATCATGGAGACCTCGAGAGAGGCCAATCTAGACTAAGAGGGCTACTTGACCTTGAGAGAGGCTAGTAACCACCAACCTCAACCATTAATTCTCAATAATTTCATAATTGGATAGAAGAAGCGATAAACAACATAAACAGGAGAGTGGAAGTCAAGTATCCTAACGCTTTTCCCATCTTAATTCTTAAAAATAATTAATTGTGTTTTGTTTAGTTTTGTTTAATTGCTTTTTTTATTTTTTAAATTCCTAAAAGTCCAAAAAATAACCAAACCAAAATAACTAAGGCCACCTACATTGTAA
The DNA here is from genome assembly GCA_003254905.1 of Nissolia schottii. Lineage (NCBI taxonomy): Eukaryota > Viridiplantae > Streptophyta > Magnoliopsida > Fabales > Fabaceae > Nissolia > Nissolia schottii. Next base: position 221,378 of record QANU01057582.1, on the reverse strand, counting down.
AATAACATAGTTACCCAGTACTCATGGGTACAACAACCCGAGTCTCAAAAAGACTCATTTATTACTTGTCATGACCACTGCACTTGTTAGTATCAAAGTGCATCAATATCGCATCTTCAGGCACTCGTTGGTTGCAATCTCCCCAATTTCTAAAGTATACTTTGCAATCTGCTCTATGGTTAATTCTCCAAATTCACTAAAGAACTTGGTTAAAGCCTTTGGGGTCTTCTATCCCATTAGCATCTCCACTTGATGAACATACTCCAGAAAAGTTGGCTCGAAGAATGGTTGGTTTGCATAACCAACATTAAATCCAAAATGGTTAAGCACTTGCTTGACCGTTCTAGTGATATTGTGATGCCCCTAAGTTGTTTTGTTGAAATCTATTTAACACTTCGTTGGGGGATTTTGGTCACGACCAACTAAATGAACACGGTTATATGGTATCGCTTTATCGATAAGGGTTAAGTTATTTTGCCACAGTCTTGAGGCTCATTCACATTCATTGTTGCTTTGATTCTATTTACTTTTCTCATGAATTTCTTTATTAGATGGTTATTGTTATCGACCAAAGGATTAATCATATTCACCACCTGCTGTGTCATCATGTTGGCTAACTTGTGATAATTTTCAAGGACATGCTGCTTATGGGTCGCTAAGGAATTAACATTGTTAATTGGTGTGTTTATAACCATGGCCCTAGACATTTATGGGAAAATGGGCCCTATTTTAGGGCCATAATTGCCCCATGTTTTGAGTTGCTTCCACGTTGGGTAGGATTTGTCCCCCAAATGTTAAAGATGGTAGGCTAGTCTCCATTGCTGGAGTATACATGGAATTTTGGTAGGGGTAAAAAATAGACATATTCGACCTTTGATTCACCATTGGGGATACATATCTAGGAAGGACATATCCTAATGGCAAGCCATATGGTGACATTGACATGTTTTCGACTTTGAATGCAAGAAGGGTCGTTAGAATGAACCATTCCTCTCTTCCTTGTGTCACTTGTGTCAACACACAATCTGTTGACATGGGTAATGAGGAATGAACAAAATTAATCTCACCCTTACTTACACCTACATTTACAGAAGAAGACATTTTTTATATTATTGTAGCACTTCAAAAACGCATAAAAATGAGAACAAGAAGTTTTTCCAAACCAAATTCCCGAAAAACCTCGTCCCACCAAGCATGCCAATTTGTTTAATGGATTAATGGTCGGCAACAAATCAATGACCTTCCACCATAAAATTTTGGTTCAAAACCTCGATTCGGGGAATCAAACCAAATTCCCTTAATAAGTGAGTTTTAGGCTAAGAATGTGTTGTTTGAAAAATGTGACTTTTAAAGATCAAGAACTCATAAACCAAAATAAGCACACAGAGATAATCAAAGTATTCAACTAGGATTGATGTAAATAACAACTTTGACTGAAAGGAAATTGATATAGAGTACTTGAAATACAAAGAAAATGTAGATGAATAGAATAAAAAAGAACACTAATCCTTGGAATTGAAAGAACTAAAGAAAATAAATTTAAATTACTTGATTTTCCTCATGTACTCATGCATCAAAAATACCTCTAGTGTCTATGAGAAGTTTCAATTGCAAAAATTCAAGTCTTTACCTACACTTGTCATGCTTATTTATAAAAGAAATGGGTTCCTTGACTCAAACAATTTTCTTCCCTTTGTTTATGCTTCACATTGCCGAATAACCTCTTTCTAGCTCCATATAACTTCCGATTTTGTTTGAATTCTAATTTGAACTTTGGCACCAACAATTATTCGCCCTGTATTAATACGTGTGTCACCCCTTGCATCATCCACCAAATCTTCTTTTCTAAAAGATTTGAAGTCTTTGAACCATTCATCTCTTTTATAGGTCTCCCTTTTAAGAAATATATTATTGAGAATTATACCCTTCCTTCGTCCTATTGTTAAAGTAGGTCGTCAGCAACCTATTCTTTGGTTGTCTTTCTGCACAATTGACTGTGCCAACTCACATTAATTGCCCAAGGTTGACCGACCTCATCCCCCTCTAGGAGATTGCCAAATCTTTCATGTGTGATGTTAAGGTCCCACATTGATTTATAATGGACTAAGTGAAAACCATAAATTGAAAAGGTCATAGACTTGTTGTCCTAAAGTTCTAAATCAAGATGTAGCGTCTGACATGCTTTTATGGTACTTATCTCATTGATGAAGTTTTCCAAGAATTTGAATTTCCCCTAACTGCTTGAACAATGAAATTATAACAAATAGTTCAAGTTTGTAAAGTATTCTATGATGGCATTTGGATGATATTTGGGTTTGATCCGAACTCATGGAGTATGTTCCATGTTTCGTCGTGAATACTTGAACAGGCTTCTGCTAAGGGGAATGTAGTATTGTTGGGATTCACATTTGAGGGGGAGAACTGCAATAGTCATGGTTAAATTGCATTTTTTTATGTGTAAATTAAGGTGTAAGGTTGTTTGATATTCAACTTATTTGAATGTGTCTTATACCAAGTTTTCCCGCTACGCAATATCATGTTTTGTCTCTCTTGATGAGATTTTGTTATGAGATATGTTATGATGATAATTATTAAATACCATTGCTTTTGTTGTACTTCTTTGTTTATTAAGTGCATGAGAAAAAGAGAGACTCTTTTTTATTGTCATAATGTTATTTTTTAGAGAGCATGGATATAATTGTTTTGGCTAATGAATTAGTTTGCACAATAAATTGTGGCTTGTATGGTACCCCGTTTATTAAGCTAATGGAATAATTCATGAAAATTATTTAGGTGCTCTTATTCTTGGTCTAACTGACCTGTTAACTCTCTATTAGCTAAAGTTGTAGGCTATTACTGGTTGTTTTGATTTGCACGATGTATGTGAAAGTTTACTTTTGTGCAAATTGGTATTCATCACTTGAGTGATGTGATTTCATGAAACACATGTTAAGGAAATTTGCATATAAACGTTGGAAATGACATAATGGACTGGAATTTCGTCCCTATTTTGGAGTTCATTAATGGATATGAATGTTGATCACCACAGTGACTCATTCATGAAGTTAGTGGAGCTATCTGTTAATTTAGAGACAATTTGTTGCTAAGACTAGTGCATTGTTCTAGCCACAGGTGGTCTTATGAATGAGTTGGATCAAGTAACATGAAAAGTTGTGGAATTATTTGACAGTGAAAATTCTTCTACCCATAAGTGTTGAATTTTCTGAGACTATAGTCTACGGTATAATATTCTCAATCCACATGCAAGTTTATATATGTGCTGTAAACCCCTTAGGTGATAACTTTTGTCACTGATTATTGTCTATTTGATCAACTATGAGTTGATTGTGTTTATTTTCAACCTCATGTCATATTTTCAACACATCGATGATTATGGATCATTGTTGATGGGGTTGTGGTTATGTGGTCGTAAGGGAACTGGACTTTTCATAGTTTTTTATTCGTCTATGGTTCTTAGCAACTAATCTTGTTGACTTGAGTTATTTGGTTTATGGTGAATTATTTCTTAGGTTTTATTTTGCATAGTAGTTCAACCCGAGATTCGTTTTCAAAATGTTTTAGAAACTATTTAAAACCCAAACAATGTTGCTCAAGTGGGAGAATGTTAGAATTTTCTATGTATGGGACACTATTGATTAATGAATTTTTCGGTTTTATAACTGGATTGAATGGATAGCCTGATTGGTCATCATGTGTTATTGTCTAAAGCCCAATAATGAGTGTGCTACTATGTTGTATAGAGGCCTAGTATAATTAGGTCTTTGATAGATAAGACTTTGTTGCTATATATATTCATGGTATGAGGGTAGGATTCCCACTCAGTCTGACTCCTTTTGATGACTACTATTTCATCAGTGTAGTCTCTGAATAGAAGACAGAAAATGAGTGGGTTCTCCTGTTCTAGACATGCTTGTGCTATTTATTGATATAAATCGACAAGAAGATAAAAGAGGAGTAGATTCTCTTATTCCTGACATGTTCGTGTGAATATGTTGTCTATTGATATAAATCCACAAAATATGCATTATTATTTATTTAAATTACTATTGTTATCGGTGTTCTAGCTCCTAGTATAGTTATGAATAATTCAAACATCACGTACCAATTGATGTGTTGGTTTGTGTCTTATTCTAAACTAATATATATAGTATGGAATTAGAAAATTCGAAGTTATATACTAATCATCTATCAATGGCATTGTTTTGACACCTTGACTCGCACTCCCAAATATATGTATCCTTTCAAAATTAACAAGCGCTATTTCCTATGCAGAGTATGTCTGATGTTTAGTTAATCTGTCAAATAAGAAGTAAGTAAATGAAGGTAACAGTAAAATTGCCTACCTAAAAGGGAACTAAGCCATTTAAAGGTTAAAGTAGCTGTTACTCTTAATTGAGTCTCTTGCCTCGGATCTTAAACTTATGTCCCTAGCACTACTTCAGTGTCATTAATCTAGTGTTTCTTTAATTTCTAATTTTTTATATGCATTTGAGTATTGTTTATGCTAGTAACCAGACGGACATTAGCTAATGTGAGTTACTTAGACCAAGCATGCATGCACAGTAAAATTATTTGTTTATTATCTTTGGGGTTTCCCAATCTTTCCATTTTGCTATGCCTGGTCCACTTTCCAATTTGCTTTTCACGTAACAAAAAAAGAAAGAGGGAAGAAAAAGAATAAAAAAGGGGGCAAGGATTTGATCAACGTGAAATAAAAGCCCCCAAAAGAAAGTCCTCGAGCAAAGTAACAAACAATAATCAGGAAAAGGGCCATGCACATGCATTAAATATATAAGTATATATTATTTATAAATGATTGCCCGTTGCTTACATTTATCATTATAATATAATAATATTATGATGATGAATAATTGACATTGTTGCAGAGAGATTCATCAGTGTATATATGTACCGAAGGTGAGGGAGGGTTAAAAGGAGGGGATTGGGGGGGTGTGGGGGGTGTTGTTTAAGAAAGAAAACAATAATAATTATGAGAGAGAGAGAGAGAGAGAGAGAGAGGGAGAGGGGGCTTCTGAAAATGTTGCGTAGTATCTGTTTGTAGTTGGTCTGAAAAGGCAAAAGGCAGCCCTTTGGGTGAAACCCCAAAAACAGCAACACATCAGTGGTCCATCGTTACCCACACTGACATTAGCAATCCTTCAAAGTGTAATTACCAGTGCAGTGCTAGTCCAAGCTCAGTGACTATCACTGAGTGAGAGTGAGAGAGAGTAAGAGAGAGAGAGAGAGAGAGAGAGGGAGAGCCCCTTTCAAAAACAAAAACAAAAATTTAACTCTCCCTCTCTTTCTCTGCGCAATATCTATGGCGAGCAAATGCAAAGTTTTGTGAACAGTAGAATCTGTGACTGCCCTTGTCTGCATGTCTGTCTCTCCATCTGCAGTCACTGAATACTCTTGACTACCTTCGCGCGACCCGCCTCTCTCACTTTCTCTCTCATTATATCACAAGAAAGAAGAAAAAAAAAAGTGTACCATAAAAAAGAAAACCTCCTTTGATTAGATAAGACTGGCACTTCTAGCATTAAATGCAAGAACCTTAGCTTTCATTTCACTGTTTGTCTCCATCTTCTCGCACGATCCCCCCACTCGGTGACAAAAGACAGAGTCTCACACACAGCCAGTCTCTAATTGATATTAGTCCAAATCTTAGGTACATCGAAAATCTAATAACAAGAAGGTTATACTTAATTATAACAAACACCTAATTAATCTACTACTTATTTTTTTAGTTTTAATTTTAATTAAAACCGAAAAGCCCCCCTTTCATTGTTGTTGATATCTTCGACGTCATTATCTTCTTCGTCATCTTCTAACTCCTCCTGATCGTTGTCGTCGTCTTCCTCCTCGTCCACGAAGGGATCGCTGCCGCAGCTCTCGACGGTGTGCGGGGCGTGGCCGTCACCGAAGGCGCGGACGTGGTCCTTGAGGGACCTCTTGTGCTTGAAATCGGAGCCGCAGATGCAGAACCAGAGCTTCCCGCAGTTCTTCTCGTGCGTCCTCCAGTCCCCCCGGACCGCGAAGGGCTTCCCGCACTTCCTGCAGCCGAACGGCTTCGCCCCGTGCTTCCTCTTGTAGTGCGTCTGGAGGGTCCTGAAGTCCTTCAGCGGCCTCGACCTCGGGTGCTCTATGTTGTTCTTGCACCCCTCCGCACAGCAATAGCACGGAAGCCTCAGCATTGAAGATGCCGGCTTTGCCCCTCTCAGCGACTCTGGCCCCTTCCTATATTGCGACCCATGCCCCCACATATGCATCTGTTAATTTGTTACGCGCAACAACACCACATTAATTAGAGATATATATTTGTGCCACAATTGTAGCGCTTAATAAGCTGTAGTAAATCGCACATTTCAAGATGGAATCAATCAATTAATGTGAAATTTGACTGACCTACCTCTGCTAGAGAGAGGGGTATAGATGTTATTTTGCACCGTTTTACTCACCGATAAATGAATGCTTTGGAGTTTATGTTTGACTAGCTATGGGTTGTTAATGCTGAGTGTTGACTAACTAATTACCTGCATATTGTTGAAACGGTTGAACATCTTGTTGCAGACCGTGCAAGAGAACTGCGTGGGTCCTATGAGGATTTGAGCAGGGGAAGGGATCCAGTATTGGCCCTGAATGGGTGTCGTCGAAGAAGCCAATTGGTGGTCAGGTTTGGCGGCGGTGGTGTTTGGCGAAGTGGTGGTGGAGGAGGAGGAGGAGGGAAGGCCAATACGGAGGGCAACGGTTACACAGCTGTGGTCATTATCAGAGGTAGGGTTTTGTTGTTGTTGGTGGTGGTGGTGGTGGTGGTGGTGCAGCGTTGGAGAGTGGTTTGAGGTGGAGACTTTGGCGTTGATGTGTTGCCCGGGAAGGCCAAGGGAGAGGGAGATGGAGGCTTCATCATCATCAACAACATCCAAGAAGGCACTAGTGCTCCCACAAGAGGATATGTAGGAGAAAGAGTGAGCTTGCATGTTCAAAGATATACGGTTGATGGGATGGTCTAATATTATTAAATGATATATATGATGAGAAGGTGGGAGTAGCTATAGGAGAGAGTAGAGTGGTGAGGGAAAAGAGAAGGAGGGGGTTTTGGGAGGTGCTGGTGTTTGGGTGTGAGATGGTAAGTGGGGACGAGAAAGGCAATAAATAAACATCATGTGGATGTTTCGGCAGTTGGCATTTTAGATTTTTCAGTTGGTGCGACAATATTAACTGAGCCATTTTTTTTTTTTAATTACATGGTTTAACTATATGAATCAAGTGATATCATAGTGTCATATTAAAGAACATGTTTTTATTTAAATCATTAATCTCTAAAAATTTTTTAATAATTTTCTCTGTAATTTATTTTAAGTCTTCTCCTACCTCTAACTAATAAGTTACTCATAATTTGATCTACTTCTCCTTACTATTGACCACGTTTGATCGATTTGACAATAATTAAAATTTGATTTAACCATATTTTACTAAATTACAAGTTTACTTAACATTTTCCTTCACATCATCTTTTAACAATCTAATTTAATGTTAGAGAATAAAATTAAAAGAAAATTTTATTGAGAACTCAAACTAAAAATAAAATTTAATAAGGTGTAAGATCAAAATGCAGACAAAAACTTAAAAACTTATTCAATGCATATTAATGTTATATTAATAGAGAAAGTGGGAGAAAGAGATGAGTGGGAACATGGATAGGGAGGCATGTGTGTATGTGTGCGCGCACGTGGAGTGAAGGGAAACTTGATGAGATGGTGGGTTTTGGTTTTTTTTGTGGAGGAGACATAGCACCGGCAAAGGAGGAAAGGGTGAGAGAGGCAATGAGGCAAAGGAGGATGCAATGCATAGAATAGCGCACCAATAAGACACTATAACAGTAGCAGTGGCACTCCCTCTTCACTTCATCCATTCTCTCCGGATTAACGTTTAGTTAGACAACTTTTGTTCTGTTTTTTTTCCGATTTGACACCTCATATTTGCGGTTATGTTGTTTTTATTTTTACTAAACTTTTTTTTTATAAAATAGTTAAAATATCAAATAATAATTAAAAAATAAAATTAAATTTCTCCCACGCACTCACTAACACAACTACTCCATTCTTGTTAGCTAACATTTGTATAAACAAGTATATGTGATGAAAAATTACTTATGCAATTATGAAATGTGTTTCTAAGAACGCAATAAATAATTGATTTTAAGTATTATTTTATACTTTTTTAAATATTTTAAATTAAAAATTATGATTAATAATGTTTATAAAATATGCATTAAATTAGATATTCTCCATCAACATACAACTATTTCTCTATAAGATGAGAGTGGATTACACCTTAACTCGACGACTAAGGTACAATGTGTAGTTTGTTATTGGGATTTCTCCTTTATTTTATTGATATTATTATCTCTCCATTTTGTAATTTGGCCTTTCCACTTGTCCCAACAACAAAATGCTCGGCTTCTGAGCTCCTTAATCTTCATTTTGACCTTATGATCTCTCTTCTACCCACATTTACTCTCTCTTTCTCTCACTCTTTGAGGCAACGACACACATATACACTCAAAATTAGTGAGAGTGAGTTGACATAGTCTTCCATTTTAGAGAGATGCAAAAAAGAAAAACACAAAATTGAAAGTGATAGTAAATGATAATATATGAACACATGAAATAGGCATGGAGAACTGTAGAAGGGGAGACGTGTATCTCTCTCTCCTACCTTGTTATTACCAAAAGTGATAGTGACAGTGATAGTGATGTTGATGGTGATGGTGATGGTGATGCTAATGCAATGGAAGTGATAGTTTCACTGTGCAATTAGCTAGGATCTAAGCACATAGCTTCTTGGGTAGGTGGCAAATGAGTCTTTCCACACAAAAGCAATGACTATATGAAAAAAGTTAGATAAATAATTAAAAGAAGAATGTTTACATATGTCTCTTAACATTTTCGTGTTGCATGATCACATAAGTCTCTAAACACATTTTCGCTTCATCAAAATCGCACATTCTCTTCATCAAGTCAAACCCTCTCTCCTCTACTTTCACTCTTCCACTTTTTCCTGAAGCTCACTTGTCACATGGGTATCAATGTCATAAAAAAAAGTTATCAACATTTTTGAAAAAAATATAATCAATGTCATAAAAAAAAGTTATCAACATTTTTGAAAAAAATATATCGACATTTCAAAAGGTATCACATATTAAAAATATACTAACGTTTGCAAAAAAAAAAATGTATCAACATATTACAACAATACCAACATGTTGATACCTTTTTAACTACGAAAGTTGATACCTTATTATTATGTTGATACTTGTATGATGTAAAAACATGATACATTTTTCATAAATGTTGATACTTTTTTCCATAAGTGTTGATATTTATTTCATTGTGTTGATACCCTCGCAATGATACTCACATGCTGTAAAGACATGTTGGTTTACATATTTTATAAACATTGATACTTTTTTTTTATAAGTATTGATACCATTTTTTTATTATTTTGAAAATCTCACGTGATATAAAGATGGAGTAGAGAGAGTGAGAGCAAAAGAGAGAGTGTGATTTGATGAAGATAGTGAGTTTATATCAAATTTTTATTGTATTTTGTAATTCTTATATGGTGTCACTTGTCAAGGGAGTCGTGTATTTAAGGTGCAAAATAAATATTTCTATTTAATATAAGTTGAAGGACTTATTTGGTCAATTATATAATTATCTAGGGGCTACTTTGGGCATTTATTAATTAGAAGCTCGGGGACTAAACACGTATGGTGATGAGTAGGTGACATTAACGACGCCATTATGTTGCAAACTAATGGAGGGAAAGACGGGGGCAACGGATGAAAAGCTCAGGGACTGCTGATGGCATTTGTTTTGTTCAAGGACCTATGTGGCCAACACAACAAATCGCAGAGACCTAGGTGGACATTCCCTGTAATTAAAAATAGGATAAATTGCTCAAATTATCTTTAAAGTTTGTCAAAATTATATTTCACCCTAAATTATGTGAAAATTTGTACTTCATCCAATTATAATTGGTCAATAATGATTTGTTAGACTTCTATTATCATTTTATGTATTTTCTACTTCTAAAAGTTAGTGGAGGAAATAGTAAAAAAATAGTAAAACTAATAAAATATTATTTCTTGTTTTAGGATTTTGTGAAAAAATAATAAACATGAAAAATAAAAAGGATTTTACTAGTAAATGTTCCAAGAACTTTTGCTACGAAAACATATATGGTAATTTTTTATTGAAAAAAGTAAAATATGTATGTTTTCAATGACATTGAATACTTAATCAACTTAAAACTTCTTATTTTATCTTCCTTAACCAATTCTCTAAGGGCATTGGTTAGCAAAACCCAAATGAAAAACAAGATATTTTGTTGTTTTCACTAACTTAACAGTAAACACAAAAAAGAAATAAAAAAAGAAACTTAACTAATCATTGATGATCAGTCAGAAAGAAAAACTAGGTCGGAGTACAATTTTGCAAATAGTTTGGAATGAAGTATAATTTCGACAAACCTCAAATGTGATTTGTGCAATTTACCCTATAAAATATTATTCATACTACTTGTATACGAGACATTATGTTGATTCACTCGTTACAATTTAGATTCTCTCTTGTTTAAAATGATCATGTTCGAATATAATAAGAGAGAAATATGCAAAAATTTTGAACAAGTAAAGCACTTTTAAAATTTGTTAGGCCAAATTCAAATATTTGTGTCTTTTTCTCTTTTTAACATGATTAAACATGACCATTTTAAACAAGAAATGATCTGTCTCCCATGAACCATCCACCATTTTATGAGATTTTAATGAAATATGAACCTTATTGATTAGATCTCATTTAATGATAAATAAAAAGGGAGTCAACGTGGCATGTCTCGTATACAATAAGTTCATAAAAAAATAACTCATAAATAATTGATGTTGCAAAAACTATGCGAACAAAATTTCTTAAAACAATCAATGTTTGGGGAACACAGGACAGTGATAATATATTTCTTACTAGGAATGATCGTGAGATCTAACTCATCAACTTATTTATCAATTTATTCATTTTAATTAATGATATTTGACATTTTACTTCTTATTTGGTCCTAAAAAATGCCAAGTATCTTTCAAAAAATGAGTAAGTTAATAAATAAGTTGATGAGTTAGGTTTACAAAGCATTTTTCTATTTCTTATTACTGGCTCAAATGAAACTTAAAAATATGAGTTTTTTTAATTGATGTTTTACAAACAAAACTCTAAAAATGTTGCAAGTTACTTAAATAATAGTAATGTTTTGTGTACAATTGAATTGTAGTCAACTACATCCAACTGTATTTAAAATTTGTTTTCTCTCCCCTCTCTTCCTCACAAATCTTATTTTCATTTTTTCTTATTCTTTATTTTTTGTCTCTTCTTCTCGTTTCTGTTGTCTTTTTTTTTCTTTTTCACAAGACGTCATATATTCCAAAGTTTTTGTTTTTATTTCCGTCTTATTCTTTGTTTCTGGTTGTTCAAAAGTTTGTGTGTGCATACACAAGTTTGTGTATTGTTGTTCAAAAGTTTGTGTATGTGAGCATCAAAGGTTTTTTTCTTCTTCGCTTTTATTTTTGTCTTATTCTTTGTTTCTGCTTATTCAAAAGTGTGTATGTTTGTACAAAAGTTTGTATATGAGAGTACACAAATTTGTGCATGTTTGTTCAAAAGTTTGTGTATATGAGGATCAAAATTTTATTCTTCTTGATTTTTGTTTTCCTTTTCGTCTTATTCTTTGTTTTTGCTTCTACAAAAGTTTTCTACTTCTTCATTTTCGTTTCATTTTTATCTTATTATTTATTTTTATTTGTTCAAAAGTTTGTGTATCTATTTAAAAATATTTATGTCTGATAGAGAGTGAATTCATATGCTTAGAGTGTCAGTGAGAAGTAAGAGATAGAACGTGATAATTACTTTTTGTTATATAATGCTTATAGTTGACGCAAGATTAATTTGATTTAATTTTTGTATTTGAAAAAGTTTATGTATCTATTTTATATTGTATCTCTATTTTAAAATATATATATATGTATGCATTTATATTTAACTATACATTAAATGTAAGGTAAACGTTTTTTCAATTGTACACTTAAGTATAATAATCTAACAATAATAATACACGGTTGAATAGTTCACATGTTTGCATTCATATAATTAACTTTTCTTTCATACTTGGCTAAGTGGTACTTAACCCACTTTGGATATAAGTCATTGAAATCTTTGAAACCACACAGAATCTTTGCGTAAGTGCCATCACGGGATACAAATGTGGGAAATTCTCAATGTTGGGCAAAAAGTCAGAGAAAAATGGGATGATTCTTTGTCTTGCCTACTGATCAGTTCATTAATGCAAGCACACTACGTGCACAGTTGAACACTTTTCACCATGAACAATAAAGGAAGACGACAACATTAAATGGGCCGAATCAAAGGGGTTATGTAGGCCACGTCTTGATAGGACATAGCCCAAAACTTGAAACACTTTGATTGACTGTCACATCTATCTCATCAACAAGCATCTTTCTCTAACCTCCCATTCGGATAGTCCACCAAAAGGGTTTGTAAAAGGTCAGGTAGAGCTTCCACTTTGAGTAGTTGGTCTAAGCCTAGCTCCATTACACCTAGGTGCTTTGTAGGCCTCTAGGCTATTTTATCAATGGCTTATATTCAGTTTCCACTCTCCTACACTTTCTAGTTGCTTAATAGGAAGAAGAAACTAGGTAACAATTTATCAATACAAGAGTGCTGAAATGACCATCGAAACATGGGCATGTATTGATAGCCGTGAATTTAGGATATGTCACTTAGCACTATTAGGTTTCTATTTTTTGCATGTAGTTGATTTGATGTAACTCTGAAATTTCCACTCACAGCTGCTCCAGCTGTTTAATGTCAATTAGAAACAACTATTCAGTCAAACTCATCCTCGTCATATTAACGTGAGGATGCTCAAAAGGTTAAATAAAACTTGGATCCGCTTCGACACTAAAATTGAAATTACAATATAAAATTTTTAATTCAATTCTCTTTCTTTAATTGGTTTAGAATCTGTTGCTATCATTGTTCTGTCCATTTGGTGCTCTGGGCCTGTTGACCACTGGGCCCTTCACCCCTTCCTAATTTTGGGTTTGGTGAGGTGTATTGTATCGAAAAAATTTGTGTTCTTAACTAGTAGCATTGCCCACCTTTTTTTTATTGACGAAGATAAGTAATTTCATTGCAATAAAGAATCATTCTAGGATGGATTGGTCCAACAGGACACCAGCAATAAAGAAATGAGCAGAATATCCCAAAATTTTTAAGACAATAAGAAACTAAACAAAAATTCTAAAGAAGAGAAAGTCTCAACACAATGCTCTTAAATTCCTCCGCTAGTTGGATACTAAGAGAGACAACTTCTTGAAGTGTAGCAAGTTTTTCTTCAAAAATTATGTCGTTCCTTACAAGCTAAATCCTCCAAATGATAAATGCGGTAGTTTCCAATGGTGCCTGGGTGTATAACAGTGTCCTATGAGCCTCCACCAAATTGCTCTACTAGCGCAAATAAATAGTATTCGACCAAGTCGAAAATACGTTAGGGCATCTTAAGACACTCCAACATAGAGCAATATGCGGACATGCAACTGTGCAATGCATTGTAGATTCTGCATTGTTGTAGCATCTATGACAATTGTCACACATGTAAGGGATTCATTTCTTGAGCTTCGATTTGATCAAGATTCCTTCATGTGCCAGCTTTCACAAAAATGCTTTGATTTATAGGAGAACCTTGAGAGACCAAATGGATTGCCAGAGTTTCCTCTTAGACATGAGTGATGGCACCATCATCGAGTGGATGTGGTATAAGTTAAAGAAGAATGAATACCCTACCTTCATCGAGAACTCAATGTTTGCCTCATGCTCCCACTTTACCTTTTCACCACCCTGAACTATCAGCGTGAACAATCTTCGCAAAATATCAAAACAATGAAACCATAGGTGATGAGATTTGAGTCCCAATTTTTGTCCTCCCCCAGTAACTGGCTTACCAATTGCAAGTTTGGATTATGGCAAGCACTTGGAGGAAGAGAGCAATGGTAGGATTTGAACAAGTAGGTGTTAGATATGTCAATTCGATCTCCTTTTTCTAGTGGACTTGATACCTTTTTCAATTACCTTCCTATCCTCCAACATGCTACGCCAGGCCCATGAAGGGTTTTTCTCTAGTCGAACCATCAAGAAAGAACAATACCTGAAGTACCTCCCTTTGAAACCCTTATATAACGGATAAGAATTCCACTACACGTACACCAAAAATCATACATCATACATACACTTCGTACTTATATATATAAAGTTTGTGTTTTAACTCATGTAATGTTTGTGCACTTAATTAAGTGTAGTTGAAAGTATCATTTACAAGTTTGTAATGTTTGTGCACTCGTGAAAATAAAGTCTGTGCATTATTAATGATGTATGTATGGGTGTATGAAAATAGGTGTACGTGTAACATTTTTGAATAGATAATGCTCCCCCTTCGACTAGTCATTGGGCTTGCTTCTTTAGTAATGACAAGTTGAAATGTCTCAAGTCCTTGAATTCCAATCCACCGTCAAATTGACATGTCTTTAGATGGAGCTCATCAATAAGAGTGTTAGGGAGACGAAAACAGCCCATAGAATAAATAGGGAAATCTAGAAATAGCGAGAAAAAAAAAATTTAACGTTCATGAGTGTTTTTTTTTTTTTTTTTTTTTTTTTTTTTTTTTTGAGTATGTCTTGATATAAGGTGTTGAAGTCATGGATGTTTTCCTTATTAGTTTCTTCATAAGCACAAGGATTATCACAACTATTTAAAAAATAAATAAGAGACGAAATTCTTAGCCATGTCATTGAACATATATACCCACCTTACCAACACACTTACATTAAAGCCAAATTGAGTCACTTTACGACTTACACAATAAAGTCTCAAACCAAGTGTACTGTATTCACATGAGAGACAGATTATAACACAGCCTCTGAGCTGAGCTGTGCTAAACACAGTGACAACATAACTGCAATGAGTAAATAACCTGCAAAGGAAATAACATTTTCCAAGACAAAGATCAATGGTCAACGAATATTAAATGAGGAACATCCTCTGGAATTAAAATCAAGATCTAGAAACAGATTCCTTGCCAATTAACTTGCCTTATCATTATCATTATTTCATTATAAAAGAGAGGTTAAGGAATTATTACTTACTAGGTTTCACCTTATGGAAATCAAAGAAGAAAAATAGTCTTGCTATTTGGCCCGAAGGCCTCCTTATGACAATTCACGAAACTTACGTGGCTTGCGTAATGAGTGATTGATAACAAACCATGGATTGTTGAAATGGTTCAATTTGGAGAGAGAACAACAGTTAAAACAAAAAACACAAGCCTTACATATTTTTTTTTCATGTTTTCGTTTGTCATTTTACCAAAAAATGCTGCTAGATATTAGATATTGTTTTCCTAGAAAAATCATAACAATCTACAATTGGAAGGTCTTTAAATCATTATTCATGAGTTTCACTTTCATCCTATCCATCCATTTCAATTCTTATACCATCAAAGTGATTCATTTTCTTTCCACTATTCAATCACATGGATAGGACTAAGGTTGTTCAGATCTCGATTTAAATATTAAAGTCTTACGATTTTGAAGATGTCAATGAATCTCACTATTATCATTTGAATCAAACGATTCTACGATTTTACGATTTAAATCATGTCAATTTTATGGTTTTTCGCTTTAATTTTGCTCTTCTGATCTTATGTAATATCTCAATTTTAACAACCTTAGATAAGACTCACCAAAACATTGGCTCCTATACTTGACACTTCTAAAAATAACTTGGGTAAGCTCCGAATTTACTTTAGAATTGAGTAACATAACGGCATAGGGGAGAGATGCCCAACACTATATAAAGATTATTTTAGTTGTATCCCTAAATCATGTCAAAATAAAAAGAAGTAATGTTATTATGTGAGATAAACCTGACTGAATTTTTTTTTAATAGAAAATTAGGCTGACTGTTGCATGGTTATATATGTCATATCATTTTGAACAAATCAAATTTGGACAGAAGTTATAATCTCAAGTATTTTCTTTTAAAAAAAAATGATATTTCATTTCAAACCCCTCGGACAAAAAGCTCTATAAGCCATTTTCCTAGGAGCTAGTTAACAGGTGCTTTGCTCTGCTACTCATTAGGTTTGGAAGAAAATTAGCAACAAGTTTCTGAAGTTAGAAAAAGCATGAGATAAAGGAGCTGAAGAAAAGCAAGAGAGGGGAGAGATAGCATGTAGATAGAGCCAAGAGAGGGCTTTGGATTCTATAATGCGGATTGAATGGCATGGGCCCAAAAAGTACAGGAAGGGGACTGTAGCTCATGCATGAGGCTTGATTTGTGAAATTGGTATAAAGCGGGACTTGAATGAGGGAAAGACAGAGATAAGATTACCAAAATTAATTTGTTGTTCTTGCACCAGAAAGGAAACTTGGACAAAGCCAACAGTGGCATCTGAGACTTTCGTAACCGCCCCATCATTGATATGTCACAGCCTCTCACAGTTGCCGCCCCCACCCACCACCCCACTGCAGCCAATGTTGTTCAGTGCTCTTAAGACCTAACATCCATTTCTCTCTCTTTCTCACTAACAAAACTTCTAGTCAAACATTTGATATTTGACTCCAATAATTTAGACTATGTATAATGACAGTCTCTATAGTCCTCGAAATTTGTTTATATGTTTTACTTTCTTTTCTCCCACTTATCTTCTTACGATGTTATCTACATGGCCTGCATGGAGTGACAAGTGAGTATGGGCAGTTACATGAACAATTGCACATCCATACCATAGGTGCCAGGATATAGTGTTACAAGGGTTGAATGTCCAGTGGAAGAGACATACTCTTCGGTTTGAATTGAAAACTTTGACCGGAAAAGTTATGGAGATAGTGTTATGCCCGAAAGAAACAGGATGAGTTGGAGAGGGTGCAGCAGCATAGAGTGAAGTTTACAACTAGTTAAATAAATATTAACTATTTACTTATTGGGTTAAAACGGTATTGACCGTTTGTATTAATTGCAATGCCTTTAGTTTTGTAGTTTGAAGTGTGACAGCTTTATGATGTGTTGCAATATTTCATGGAAAGACATGACTTGTTTTTTAAGAGGTATGATTTATGAAG
Source organism: Nissolia schottii (assembly GCA_003254905.1). NCBI lineage: Eukaryota > Viridiplantae > Streptophyta > Magnoliopsida > Fabales > Fabaceae > Nissolia > Nissolia schottii. The sequence goes on along the minus strand of QANU01057582.1, from coordinate 204,112 downwards.
CAATAGTTACTATGTCTCTTGAATTAAGATGCAATAGTTCACTTGTATCATCTCATCAAGTATAAATATCCCCTGTTATCAAACACTTTCTGAACTTTACTTGGTGCATTGTGAGAGTGTTTGGGAGTTCAAAATTTTTTGGTTATTTAGAATTTAAGTTCAAAGAGAGTAAGGAAATCTCTTGTTATTAGTAAACAAAGATTAGAGAAGTTTCATTATATCGTGCGAGAGTATCGTCAGCAACCCTTAGCAACTAATCTCTCTAAAGATAGTGATTCGATCATGCCTTGAAACCAAAACATTCAAGTTGTCGATCATCTTCTATACCCTTTTTTTTCTAACAATTTTAGAGAGATATTATTGAAAGATGACCCAAACTAAAAGATTGCTTTCAAGGACATGAGTCAAGAATTTGTCAAAAGTTCTTGTCAAGCAAAGCAAAGGAATAGACTATGATATTTCTACTATCTACTCTTATCTATGGATCAAGGTTAGTAATTCTATCTATTTTTATTTGTTAGATTTATGAATTTCAAGATCATATATATTATGAATGGTAGTCTTCTAGATAAAGAACCATGAAAAAATTACAACTTACATGTGGTTCAAGAGTTTTACTATGAAATTCTATGAATAATGATTGTGTTTCCAATTATTATGAACCCTAAATAATAGAATTGGGAACACTACTAGAAAAATGGATTCTAGCGACAGAAGCATAATTTGTTGCTATATTTTTTATTAGCGACAGAATTTGCAACGGAATAGCATTTCCTTGCTAAATTTAGAAAATAGCAACGGAATAGCGACGCACGCATTTGCCCGTTGCTAATTTTTTTTTTTGGCTAATTCGGCCAATTAAAAGCCCAAAAAACACACTTAAACACACTGAATGAAAACACTATTATTTTACAAAACTAAAATAGAGGTCCAATTACAATAAGAGAATGCACAAACACTATTTGAGGCCCAACGAACCAAAAAAAAAAAAAAGGAAATGACTTGACAAAAACACCAAAAACACATGCACAAGAGTCTACTCTGCACACGCGAACTTTGAACAAAAACCGCAACCATCGCGAAGATCACCACCGCGAAACGGAAATGGAGACCACCGCCGCCGAAGATCACCAACGCCAAAACGCGAAACGGAAATGAGAAGACAAATGCAAGGTACTGATTCTGTTATTTCTCTCTCTTTGAGCATGTAATGAACGAACGAACGAAGATGGAGAACAAAGAGAGTGAGAGAGAGTGACTGAGTGTAATAACCTGACTTCTTTTCGATTAATTCCCATTACATCCAAAAATTATGTGCTTTGATTTGAATGTTTCGATTTTGTTGGTTAAGGGTTCCTTTATGGATGCGCTTAACCTATTTGATGATATGCCTAAACCACCATATTTTCTTTGAGATGTAATTTGTCCTGTTTCACATATCAAGCGTCAGTCTCCATTCCTCTCACTATCGTTAATGCTTCCTTCGCTATTAATGTCGCTCTGCTTTATGGATTCTCTCTCTTTCAATCTTTCCCTATGCCTACCTTACTGGTTGCATTTTCTTTTGTTTCTTACCTTTGTTGGTTTTTTTCTTTTCTTTTTCCCTTCTAAGCTTTTTGGTGCACTTGCAGCTTTGAGTGGGAGTAAAATAATGCACTAATGCTTTTGTTTCTGATTTTGTCCTTTCGGTACTCCTTTAATTAATTTTCATTATGTTCTGCTACTCAACAAATTATATGTGGCTAGGTGAAGATGACATTTAATAAAACAACAATTTCGATTGACCAATATATATAGATCATCCTAGATATGCCTTGACCAATATGTATGGATCATCCTAGATATGCCTTAAGCAGTTGAATATCTAGATATTACAACAGAAGAATGCTTTCATGCATTTTGGAGAGTCTAATTAATGACTTAAGCAGTTGATTATCCAGTGATGTATGCATGTCACTGATATTTGATACAGTATCAATTGATGGTCTTGAGGTGAGAAACAAGTGCAACTGTCTTCTGTATTATATGTCTAGTATTAGCCCAAACTACAATGCATAAATATTAGACTTAACATTTACATCAACCCGCAAGTCCATTAACTAAAAAAAGTATATTATATTACATTTTGCAACTTTAGAAAAAGATGCGCAACATGTCAGGCTTTTGGTGAGAAGTTGATTGAAAGGGATAGAATAGAATTAGAAGATGCAAACAAACCTGCTTTGGTCGCTGCACATGAGAACCAAGTTTTTGTTCTGATATCTGAATATTCTAAAGAGCACAACTGTGTACTCTTGCAAGTCCTTGGAAGCAAAAACTAGGAGACCAAAGGGTCCCAGGCCACCTTTTATGTATGCACCCTTTTCACCACACAAAATTTGAGGGTCTGTCCAATTTCCCAATTCTTCAGCCTCTCCAAACTCACTCACTTGGAATAAAATTTCAACATCAGCCTGCCAAGTTAAAATGATTCATTTATTAAATATGAAAAGGAATCATACCCTTTTCATTTGATTTAGGAAAATTATATATGTAATGTAAGTGCTTTTTGTTATGAACTTCTATATGATGCAATTGTCTAGACAAAAGTATTAATTGTTGAATGAATTTTACCAGTGTGGCCAATATCATATACTTCTTTTTGATAAAACAGAATTGTGCCTACTTTCGTACTTTTGTATGCAGTACGACCCATTAAGAAGTCCTTAAGCCCAATGATGACAAACCAGAAGAGGACAACAACACAGGCCCAAACCAATTGCAATCTAGTATGGATAGCATTATTGCTAGCCACAATTGGGCATTGTCCATGCCTTTTCTGGCCTTTCCTTTTTCTTAATTTAGAATGGTGGACCAAAAGAAAGGATTGACATATTTTCAACTGTTTACCTTCTTCTTATTATTGTTATTTATTATAAATTGAAGTACATAATAATAATACAATAGTAATAACAACATGATTCTAGTCAAGAGGTCTTATTCGGTTCAAACAGGATTGCCTCTTGTGAGATGATACTTATAGATAGTCTAAACCCAAAAATAACAACATGATTCTAAATGCACAACAATTGATTAATTGTTGTATATACTGTTTTTAACCATTAAATAACCTGTCTCATCTCATATCATTCCATTCATTTCTTCATTTATTTTCACTACCTCCTTAGTTTTCTACTAATTATTTAATTATTTTGCTAAATAGTTACTACCAATTACCATCTGAATATTTCCTATATATGTATAGGTGTCACATGAAGTAGTGCATTACATCATCCCTCTTTATAATTAAGGTATGTACTCTTTAGTAAGTTTTTTCAATGATTGAGAGTTGTTCATCGTGATTCTAATTCTTTTTATTTCTTGTTTATTTCTTCCCTTCTTTGTTGTTATTTGCTTCCAAATGATTATGTCATTTGCATTACATGATGATTGATAAGCATGTTGCAGTTTAGTAAGCAAGTAATTAAATGTCCTATGATTGACTTATAAGGTGGTGTGAATTATAATTTGGAGAGTGAATTATTATAAGTTCCTCTAGCTAAGTGAATTTGATTTTTTTTACTATTATTTATGTAGTGTTTTAATTTTATTTGCACATTTCCCATTTTTAAATCACTACTTTAACATTTCCTTACCAAATCATCAATTGCCCAAGTGCATTATATGATTCGATTTGGTGTGCATCTTTCTATGATTAATTATGCTTCCTGCGAGTATTTTAGAAGTTTTCAATTTGTTATGCATCTTCTATGATCAATTATGTTTCCTTTGAAGACATATTATCCTCTAATTGTTGTTTTCATTATTAGTTTATAAATCATGAGAGCTGATCATTCTTGAATGTATAATAGACTAGCACCAAATGCAAGGCACTTAAAAAGACAACTCCAAGATGTTCATGCATCTAATGTAAATATTGATGGCCTCGAAGATGATGTAGTTGAGATAGATGAAGATGATATAACAACAGGACATGCAGGTTTAGATCATGAAGAAGAGATATCACTTTAGGTTGAAGCTATTGGTGGATCAAAGAAAGAGTTTATGGCTTAGGTTCTCAAACATTTTTGGTTTTCCCTCTTGAAACTAGAGTCCAATCTTCAACAACTTTTCCAAGAAACTATTTCAATACTTCTGAGTTTGAAGCAGTTGTCCAACGTGAGCTAGAAAAGAGAATGGGAGATGTGAGGGCAATGGTTAAAGAGATGTTGCAAGAATAGCTTGCTAATCTTGGTCTTCCTTAAGATTAAGATGTTATGTCTAAACAATTTCACTCTTTACTTTTTGCATAGTTAGACAAAGAACTTACAGATTTGATATATATCATTTTGTGGAATGTTGGTAGTGATGTCTTTTTGTTTTGCACAATGTGTATACTTTGAAACTTATATTTTAGGATGACACTTAAGAACTATGATAGTTCTCTTTCCATATATATATATATATAGTGGTATGTTGGTAATGATATTTTATTTTATGTATAATAATTAACTATAATCTCTTTCAAACAAATATTATATTCTTAATAATTTTTATGATATTATAAGGGTAATGTGAGAAACACTATTAGCGACATATAGAGACGATAGCGACGGATAGCGACAGAAATTTCGTTGCTATGTAGAATGCAATTAGCGACGGATAGAGACGGGAAATTCCATTGCTATGCAGAATCAAATTAGTGATGGATAGCGATGAGAATAATTTTGTAACAGATAGCGACGGAAACAAATTAGCAATGGACAGCGACGAAATTTTCGTTGCTATAGTTTGTGAGGGAATTCCTGCCGTCGCCAAAATTTTAGCTAGGAGCTAATTTGCAATGACATTAGTGATAGCAATATCCCTCGCTATTTTATTTTTGGCGACGGAATTTAAGCTTTAGCAATGGATTCTTACGTTGTTAAATACTAATTTTCTAGTAGTGAAATTTTGGCATAAACCCTAATTATGAAAATTGGAAATTCTTTTAATTCATGTGAATGGAAGAGCCTGACTTTGCTGTGATGCTATATGAACACTTGAATTCTATTATGCATGTATGATGATGATACACACGTAATGCTCGTTGGGCTTTCTAAGTGAATTTGAGGCATCACAATATTGCAATATGTAAGATCAATTTTTGGTGTGTTAAAAACACATTCATATGAAAACTTGATTGCCAGGCATGAAACATCTAGAATTGTGTAAATGATTCATACTCACTAGTTACCGTGTTGGGATTAATGATTCAATGGATTTTTGTCTTGTACATGCCAAAGAATGACTTGTGTTCGCAAGTAATTCGTAAAGGATACGAGGTTACCTGAACGAGTGAGGAAGGCGCCTTGACGGAAGCTCAAAGGTTGGGGCGAAGGCTCCGAGCGGGTTCGGAGGCCTGGACGAAAGCTCCAAGTAGGTTCCTTTCGGAGATAGTGCGGCGGCGGGGTGTACCTGCAAAGGCACTCCGACGCTCAAGTAAGCACAGGGATTAGGAGAGTTCTCTAAGAGGAGAGTGAGAGGTACCTGGTGACCCAAGGGGTCGTGTGCTTTTATAGACGAGCTTAGAGTGCAAAGATAGATGTCAGATAGAGATAAAGCGGGGGGTTTGCTTATCTCCCCCCGGTTTATCTTTCCCCGTTTATCTTTTCCCGCTTATCCAGGAGTTGGTTGCGGATTGGGGAGGAGAGGTCGCTGCTACCTTCTCTTAGCCTTGTTGGGCCGAACGGGGTTCGGAGCTTTTGGGCTTGCGACCTTCTCCTCTTCTAAGCGCCACGAGGCTCCCTCCCTTTGGGCCAGTCTAACCAGGTGGGGAGAGCCTCTTCTGCTCCTTAGC
>QANU01057582.1:126375-195033 GCA_003254905.1 Nissolia schottii | reverse complement strand
GTCCTGTAAGGGTTAGTGGGAACGCCCTGCAAAGGACGGCATCGGGTGCTTGCATCAACCAGGTTTTGGACTTGAATGCCGTGAGGTGCTCCTGTGGGTCTGAGGTTCCATCATAGGCTTTCGCAGTTTGAGGGAGCGTGAAGTTCTTTGGCGGGTTAACACGAAAAATTTCGTCGGAGAACGGGCTGTCGTTCACGACGGATCCTTCATACCTCCGTTGTTGCTCGGAGCCTCGGGTTGGGTCCGAGTGGACGAAACCTTCAGAGTCTGAATCTACAGTCCGTCTCGGAGAGTTTTTGTGTCGGCTATGCCGCTCACGGTTTCTCATGTGCTGGGAATGCCGAGATGGGACTGGGGAGTGTCGTCGAGGAAGACTTCCGCGTCGTTGCTTTGGGGAAGGAGTCCTGTTGGACCTCCTCCGCTTCAGGGTTGGGGATGGGGTCCTCTTTCTGTTCCTGACTTGCTGGGGGGTAGGGGACCTTTCCCGAGTTTGGGGCCTAGGGTGGTCCTTACGCAGCAAAGAAGTAGGTCCCCTATTGTCCCCCCTTTGATCTCGATCCCGTTGCTCCTTTTTCCTGGGTTTGTCTCTCCGCTCTAAAGCTTTGAGACGTCGTTCTTGCTGTTTGATGAGGTCTCGGAGCCCGAGGATAACCTCGTAGGGATCCGAGTTGTTCTGAGAATTTGGAATGACTACCTGAGATGGGACATGTCGTCCATTGGGTCCTCGACGATCTACATCATTTTCCCCTGTTATGGATGCAAGTAGTCCATCCCGAGGGTCAAGTTCCTGGTGCTGCGAGTTCCCGACTTCCCCTTGAAGGATCCCCTGTCGGGCTTTGGGGGGAGGGGGGTTCGCAGCGACGTTGTCGGCTTCCATCAGGGCACCAGTTGAGGGGGGTAAGCTGACACTTACGAGATAGTATCACGGTTCCCCACAGACGGCTCCAATGTTCGTAAGTAATTCGTAAAGGGTACGAGGTTACCTGAACGAGTAAGGAAGGCGCCTTGAAGGAAGCTCAAAGGTTGGGGCGAAGGCTCCGAGCGGGTTCGGAGGCCTGGACGAAAGCTCCGAGCTGGTTCGGAGGCTCGCACAAAAGCTCTGAGCGGGTTTGGAGGCTTGGACGAAAGCTCCGAACGGGTTTGGAGGCTTGGAGGTTTGCGACCTTCTCCTCTTCTAAGCGCCACGAGGCTCCCTCCCTTTGGGCTAGTCTAACCAAGTGGGGAGAGCCTCTTCTGCTCCTTAGCAGGTTGGGCCCTCGGGCATTTTAGAGAACGGGAGCTCCTCCCCCTCTTAGAGGTCTATAGCTCTCGGATCCGGTTTTTAGCCCGTAACAAGAATGACTTGTAAGTTGATATCCTTTGGCTTTACGTGGAAGCATGCATCCCCTTTATTTTCTATTACATGAGTGCAAGATAACCATTATATTCAAAACGGTCTTTTTCTATATAAAAAAATGACAGGACGTTGTATTATTGTGACATGGAAGAATAAAGATTTTTTTTTATTTCCATAGGCACTTGGCATTCTTTTCCTTTAAAAGAAAAAGTTTCAGAAATACTTTCAAGGTGAACTTGGTATTGCACTGAATTAGTAATCCACAGTATATATTACTTGACTTCCTGTATATAATTGTATGGGGAAGTGAATGCACTCATAAGTGCAATTAATAAGAAAAAGTTTGTAATTATACTTGTTTTGGCAGATGCATTTCTCAAACTAATAAAAAGGCTATGCATGCTTTACTATAAAGGCATTGTGACACGAGAGTGAGTTTGTCAACAACATATGAAACCATGGTTTACGTAAAGTAATTTTGCTTTTGAGGGCTTCTCAATGTATTCTGCTCGAGATACTATCGAGGTTATATCATGTTATTGGAATAAGAACATTAATCATGAGCGAGTGGAAAAGTTATCTGCGGAGGAGACACTTCTCCGTTAGTTCTTTATCGCTTTGGCTGAAGATGGGCCTCGGAATACCCGTGAGATTGTAAAGGGGCGGTTAGTGGACACCAAACATGGCCTTGATAGTTATACTGCTATGCTTTTGTAGATTTATATTTATATATATACACACACACATTTGTTATTTGTTGATGCTTTATATATGCCAGTTTTGACTTTTTCCTTTATTTCAGGAATTCGTATGCGTGGAAGTATGGTGCTGCAAGTAAGTTGAGGGATTTGCACTATCGATTGAATGCTAGCAAGGAAGCTCACAGTGTATGGGTTTGTTCATATTGAATGTGAGGGTTTGTTCATATAGGGTTTGTACAATCCCAATATAAGGGTTTGTTCATATTGAGTATGAGTGTTTGTTCATGCAGGGTATTAGAGTTTGTTCATAGTCAGTATATGGGTATGTTCATCATGAATGTATGGGTTTGTTCATCATAAAATTATGCAATTAGATTATCAAAATCCAAATACAATGTGTGAACCAAACTATATAACAAGAATGAACAAACCGAAGTACAATGTGTGAACAAACTTGTACAATAAGAATGAACAAACCCTGATATACAAATTGAACAAACTTGTACATGAAGAATGAACAAACCTATATACACCTCATGAACAAACCTATACAATTAGAATGAACAAACCCAGATGCACATAATGAACAAACATGTACAAGTAAAATGAACAAACCCATATACAATATGTGAATAAACATACACAACGAGTATGAACAAACTTATATACGCTAAGTGAACAAACCCATACAATTAGAATGAACAAACCCATACACACTTAGTGAACAAACAAGTATTCCTAGAATGAACAAACTCTGATACATAAAATGAACAAACATGTACAACTAAAATGAACAAACCCCTATACAAACAATGAACAAACCTATACAACTAGTATGAACAATCCTAAGTCTAAATAGAACAATCATTTCCTCTCGCGCAAGATGTTGATCGAACAATCCCTTCGTCTCGCGCAAATTATTTTACATGTTCCAAGGAATCAAACAACATTCCAATAGTGGGCACTTCTAAAATCGAGTTGATCAAATCACATTGGGTGTTATTTGTCCCCTATTACACATTAAAAACTTTTTCACGTACATATAAACAACCCTTTCAAACTATAAGCAAATATAAAACTATACAACTAGAATGAACAAACCAATGTACATTTTGCAAACAAACCTATATACACAGAATGAACAAACCCATATACACATGGTTAACAAACCTATACCACTAGAATGAACAAACCAGATACATGGAGAAAGAACAAACCGATATACACTACATGAACAAACCTATATATATAAAATGAACAAACTCAAATACATATAGTGAACAAACCAGAATAAGTGTAATGAACAAACTCAGATACAGAGTGTGAATAAGCATGTAAAACAAGAACGAAAAAAACCTATATATACTACGTGAACAAACCTATACACATAAAATGAACAAACTCAAATATGTATAGTGAACAAACAAAAACAAGTAGAATGAACAAACCCTGATACAGAATGTGAATAAACATGTAAAACAAGAATAAACAAATCTCTACATGCCATGAACAAACCTATAAACAAAAAATGAACAAACTCATATACATATAGTGAACAAGCCTGTCCAAGTATAATGAACAAATGAAACAGAGTGTGAATAAACATTTAAACCGAGAACGAACAAACCTACATACTCTATTTGAACAAACCAATAAAATAAGAATGAACAAACCCATACACACCAGGTGAACAAACTAGTATTCTTTGAATGAACAAACCCGGATATATACAAACATACATGAACAGAACCCTTTCATAATAAACAAAAAACAAAATGGCAACCCCACAAATCGTTCAGTTACAGATCCATGTTTAGAGGAATACACCGCACAAAACTAACTTGCCTCCAAGATGACATCTATAGAACCAATTGATATTGCAACCCCTTCAACTGCTTTCCCCCCAGTTATTTTCTACCTATGAAGGACAGCCATGAGAGAAAACTGAGATCGAGGGAAAAGACATAAAAAATGACACTATGAGACTACAGGATAGAGAGAAGATAACGAAAGAGGACATGCACGATAGAGAGATGAGAAACAAGAGAGGACGCAAGCAAGACGAGAGAGGACGAGAGTGACACGAGAGACAACATAAGCGAGAGATGAAGGGGAAGCGGGATTGAAAAAAGATAAAGAGAGATGAACGTGAGAAAAAATACAAATTGTATGAGGGTTAATATAAGAGAGAAATACAAATCCTTATACGTATAAAATGTTAATTAGTTGTACGGTGGTACCAAATTTAATGACACCAAAACTTTTTCAATATGTTTAGATCGATACAAAAAAATAATTTAAAAATCTAAATTAAATCTCCGACATTTATCACAAACCTAAAACATATTTAAGTCTTAAACTTAAATTATTGAAAACAAATTTTCCTTAACTAAAAATATGATAGATATGGTAAAGGAAGATTATCTCTTTCGTAAATTAAATACATGGGTAGGTATGGGTGGCAATTGGCAGAACCATGTAGATTTGATTGTAGAAAGTGGTTGTGAGAAATGTGGTGGTGATTTGGCCTTTAGATCAATGAAAGGCCAACTTTATCATTATGACACTGCATATATGGTCGTACCGAATCTTACACGGCGTGCAACGCGCTCCCTTAGGATTCCTTTCCTTTATAGTTTATATTAGAACCACGAGGTATATTCTCTACATATCGCACATGACAATAAAATAAAGTCGAATAAATTCTCCACCTACTTTTGTTTATAAATAAAAACAATCTCGATTTACTTTTTTGAATAAAAAAATAATTTAAGAAAGAGTTTAACGAAAAATCATAAATCATTAGTTATTCAATTAAATATTGACACATAAATGATTTCTTATAATAATGTAAAAAATTTTACAATGGTAATAATTAAACTCTTTAAAAGATACAAGTTTTGCAAAAACTAAAGTAATTAAATTTACCAAACTTTTATTGGTTAAATTTATGTATAAAATTTATTTTAATATTTTATTAATGTAAATTAATTTTATTTCATTACTACTCTTTATAGTAAAAATATATTCATAATTATATCAAATATGTAAAATAATATATGATTGTATATAAATATAAATTTTTAATTGATAATGCAGAAAGTAAGTTATAAAATAAAAATTAATTTTCTTTTGATTTATTCATTGACTTTCATTATTTTAATCAAATGAACTGAAGTGGTATTATTTTGATTTTTTTTTTTGGTTATGAAAATAATTGAATAATAATTTTTACAAAATTCTTAGACCACGCTAGGCTTAATTCTAATATAGTTAATATTTTAACAATAAATAATTAATCAGATACTATTACAATTTGTTTAATCAAAATATTTAAATCTTATATGATTACCAGATAAATACTTTTGACATAGAAATAGGATTCGTAAAAGAGGTGCCTACGAGTCAACAAAGGAATTAGTCACTAGATCCACGATAGACACTCTGATCATATACCGAAAAAAGAAAAAGAAACAGTATTCTTAACGTAAAAACTCTTTTGCCTTGGTTTAATTTTAAAGAAGGAAGATAAAATACTCTATTAGATCTTGACCATAATTGTTATTGTTTCTGGTGCTTTTCAATCTTTTTTTGCTGTGTTTTTGTTTCTAATACATTATTCAAATAGTACCATTTTTTGTATTAATCTTCAATGTGAACGATATTTAGATATGAGTCTTTGGATAAATAACAAAATTATATCCGTTTAATATACGGTTTTTAATTTGTATTATGAATGAAATTGTTTTATTTTTCGTAAAAAGTTCAAATATTTTTGGTTCTTTATAAGTAAAGGAAGTTCTTATTTGAACTTTTTATTGATTTTATAGCAAAAATTCTTAGAATCTTTTAAGTGAGAATTTCTCTAAAATATTGTGTGAGAGTTTCATTGTTTAATTATTCACAACTCATTTTCTGCAAGGAAAACACCTTTGGAAATTGAACTCTAGTGTTTATTTATTTAGATTAAATCACTGGTGCTTATTATACACGAATTAAGATCTTCTAATATTTATTTTAAATATAATATAAGGTAATATTGTGAGGTATACACACAAATATTCAATCAGGTCCTTTAAAATTTTAAGATCATATACTTATATTTATCTTTGAGTACAGTAAAGCAGAATCAAATTCAAAACTAACCTAAAAAGAAATTAAGATTAAATAAGTTTTTAATCTTTAATAAATTATAAATTTTGGTTTTAACCTTTAATAAATATTTTTTTTATAGTTTCTAATAATTTTTTTTCGTCCTAGTCTTTAGCGTGGTTTATTAATGGTTAACACGATAGACGAGAGTCAAAGTCAATCATACTTATGTGACATCTCACTTATTTACGTGGCCTAAAAATTTCTTAAATAAGGTTTTTAGTCCTTAATAAATCATAAATTTTGGTTTTAGCTCATAATAATTTTTTATTTATGCTTACCATTAACTTTGACTATTAAATGTCATGTGGCTAGTGTCATATGAATTGCATGTGCCACATAAACCAAATCCACAAGAAATCCATAAACATAACACATGTTCGCTCATATACCAACCCAACCCATTTCATTAACCCAAAGAGCCATTTTACAATTCCTCATTTTCATCTTTCTCATCCCCTTCACCACCACCAATTGTCATCACTACCACTAGACTCAACACTCAATATTACTGCACCACCCCTCTCTCCTCTTCCCTTTCCCCTTCATCGTCTCCACCATCAACACATTGCCCTTACCCCTACTCACGCACCCGCAACTCCCATCACTAAATCTCCACCTCCATCCCTTTCAACCATCGAAATTTTCAAACCCTATAGCCAAAACCTTCACATTCTAAGACAAAATCACAAAATAACAACTAAAATAAAACCCATCATAAGCCAAAACAAAACCAGGAAAGCCAAAGACAAAACCATTGTGCCGCTACCTCTATTCTTAGTAGTGGTTTAAACAATGTTAAGAATGGGACTGCATGACTCACGGTTAAGGAAGTGGCTCATGGGGTTGATGTCAAAGTCCTAACAGTGACAACAACATTGTGGTTCCTCACATATCTAAGGATTGACGATATTTTCATGAGGGATAAACAATGGTGACTTCTGAAAGTTTGGGAGTGATGGAGGTGTCATTACAAAACTCGTTATCCTTTGCCTTGCCTTACTTGAGATGTCATTGAGGAGGACACGTCGTTTGTGATTTTTGCCTTGACAACATGGTTTTTTGGCAGTAGTTGCAGTTGATGGTGTCGTGGTCGAAGAATAAAATAGCGATGATGGGTAAGAGGTGATAAACAGTGATCATGAAACAAAGAAGGGAGTGATTGAGATAAAGGGAGACGAGAGAGAAGGGGGTGATTGATTTCTTTAGGCTTAATTGATCAAGCTAATGATAGGGGTAAAAATAAAAATAAAATTTTATTAGGGACTGAAACAATTTTTTTTATTAGGGGTTAAAACCAAATTTTTTTTATTTTTAGGGACTAAAACCAAAATTTATGATTTATTAAGGATTAAAAACTTATTTAATAAATTTTTATGCCCTGTGGATAAGTGAGGAGCCACATAAGCGTAGTTGACTTTGACCTCCGTCTGTCACGTTTACAATTAACAGACTAGCTTGACGATAGGGATGAAAAATGAAAAAAAAAAAAAAAATTCATTAGGAATTGAAACCAAAAAGAAAATTTATTAAGAGCTAAAACTAAAATTTATGATTTATTAGGAACTAAAAACTTATTTAACCCAATATCTTAATTCGTTTGTATGCGAGAATGAATTCTCTTAATTGTATTTCTCTTCATATATTATTATAAGTGTGATAATTCATCTTTAATAATTTTTTAAATTACCTAACTCTCAATTAATTAACCGTGAGATTATATATTTAATAACAAATTTAATTAAGAGGGTGGAATTTATTTTTTTTGGAAAAACCCCTAATTTAGTCCCTCTAAATTTCAAGTCCGACCAATTTTGACATGGCACGTTAATTACCCCATTCATGTCAACGTCATTGGCATGTGCCTCGCACATGACATGAAACAACGTCGTTTGGGTTATTCAAAAAGTTCCAACTTTTGCATGGGTGAGAGTCAAACCGAGACCTTTCATTGAAGAGCCTATAGCTTTGCCGCTAAGCTATCAGTATTGTTGTCTTATAACGCTACAACTATTATATTTATTTTATAACCGAAGACTAAAAGTTGAATTTAATTAGTGCATCAAGCTAAATGAGCAAACACCATTACCACTAAGCTACTAGTATTATTATGTTATTTTGTTGCAACCATTATATATATTTTATAATTAAACAGTGTTACTGATGAGTTAAAAAATCAAACTTTTATAAAAAAAACACAAATAAAAATTTTAATAAACTTAAAATAACTCTAATATACTGCCATTAATAAAAAATTTATTTTTATAATAAAAGGTTATGAAATTAAGCTTATTAATAATATTAATAGATTAATTATCAGATTAATCCTATTAATATTGAATTGTGTTACTAATGAGTTTAAAAAATTACACTTTTATGAAAAAAAACATAAATAAAAATTATAACAAACTTAAAATAACTTTAATAGAGTGTCATTAATAAAAATTATATTTTATCAATAAAAGATTAATAAATTATGCTTATTAATAATATATAGATCGTTGAAAACACTCTAATTTAACTCCCATCTCATGCAAAAGTTAAAATTTTTTAAACCTGGTTAAGATAATTATATTTGGGGTAAGACATTTCCGGTAGAGAAAACAAAAAGAATAGTTTTTGATCTTATCCGACGGGTGAATGAATTAACCAATGAAGGAAGATAGATAGTGACGGGGCTGACGTATTTTGCCAACCCACAATGAACTGAAAAGCGAATCGGAAACCTGGAATATTCCGAAAGAAAATAACAAGATAAGAGAAGGAAAAAAAGAAAAAAAGAAAAATGGAAAAAAGACCCGCAATTAATATGAAATGCATCTATCCAAGATTCGCTTTTCTTACGCGACGCCCCGACCTCGATGCTCTTCCCCTAGCGTGCATCTACACCGTCCGATTCAACCCACACCACAACGCCTCGTTCTCTCTCTCTCTCTACCCTTCATTTTCTTTCTCCCTCTCTCTCCATCGTCCTTGGCTTAAAAGTTTATTCCCAATTTTGATTCTACTTAGATCCCATATTCTTCATTATTGGATCCGTATTCCCTCTATGCTTGGACAAAACGCCATTCCCTATATATTCCCCTTCACCTTCTTCCTCAAACAGTTTTGAGTTTTCCGTCACACACCTCTCCGCCAAAAAAAAAAAGAGGAAAATAAAAAAGCTGCACTCAAGAAATTTTGTAATCACGTGCCGAGAAGAGCGAAAGAGAGAGAGACAGAGCGGTTCTCGTTCCGATGCAACTCGCCGAGAAAATGCAGCCCCAGAAGATGATGGGGTTCCCCGAGTACATCGAAGCATTGGAGGGGGAGAGGAGAAAAATCCAAGTCTTCCACAGAGAGCTTCCCCTGTCGTTGGAGCTTGTCACGCAAGGTGAGTCCCTCTTTTGTTTCTGGGCATATTGCGTTGATGTTTTCTGATTTAGGTTTCGGACTCTGATTGCTTTTGTGCTTTTCTATTCACTTTTTCATTCATCGATTGATTGTCATTTTGTCGGTGCAGCCATCGAAGCGTGCAGGCAGCAGTTGTCTGGAACGACGACGGAGTACAATTTGAACGGGCAATCGGAGTGCTCGGAGCAGACGTCGACGGAAGAAGGCCCTGTTTTTGCGGAGTTCATTCCCATCAAGAAAAGGCCATCGCCTGATCATTCTGATGACGAAGATGGCGCTGATAATGATTATGCTGACGATGATGATGACGACGACGACGACGAGCAACATTCTCGTAGGCGCAAGATTCCGCGGGATGATGACAACACGAGCAGCACCGATAAGAAAAAATCGGATTGGCTCAGATCCGTTCAGCTGTGGAATCCCGACCCCTCTGCTGCTAAGGAGGTAATTATTAATTGGATTGAATCATTGGAATTTCTGCTTTGAGTTTCGAGATCAACAGAAGAAAAGGCATGTGAATTTGACTCGTGTTTGAAATTTGTGGTGACTCAGGATGTGCCTAGAAAAGCTTCGGTTGTGGAGGTGAGGAGAAGCGGCGGTGCTTTTCAGCCGTTCCACAGAGAGGAGAGCGCTGCTGGGAAGCCTAATGCGTCATCGCCGCCACCTGCTGGCAACAAGGGATCATCTTCCCCGGCAGTGCCTTCAGCCAGTTCCACAGGACCCTCGGTCGCCGGAGGCAGCGGTGGGAGCTGCAGCAAGAGGGAGGAGAGAGGACAGAGTCAGAGGAAGCAGCGCCGGTGCTGGTCGCAGGAATTGCACAAGCGGTTCCTGCATGCTCTTCAGCAGCTTGGAGGCCCAGATTGTGAGTACCTTAAAGGCATCAACACGTTCTGCTGCTTAATTTGTGTTCCCATTTGCAACCGGGTCTGTGTGTGTTGATATCTGATAATTTTGTTTACTTTTTCAGCTGCTACCCCAAAACAGATCAGGGAGCTAATGAAAGTTGATGGCCTCACAAATGATGAGGTCAAAAGTCATCTACAGGTTAGTAGATTGTTATGCGATTATTTGGTCATTTCGATGATCTGGTAAAAGAAACTTGTGTTGTACCAAAATTGAGACTGAAGATTGGCTTTTAAGCCAGGTCCCCGGTGTACATGATGTGTTTGTGTAAGATGACAGTGCTTGCGTTTGCCATAATTGGAGTAGTCTTCTTTTCTCAATCGTTTTATACTGTGTTTTTTGGACAGAAATTTCGTCTCCACACCAGAAGACCAAGCTCGATGGTTCCCAACAATGCCAATTCCCAAACTGCTCCTTTGTTCATAGTGGGTAACATTTTTGTTCAACCGCAAGAATATGCTGCAGCAGCTACATCAACAGCAGCATCGGGGGAATTAACCGCGGTTACTGCTGCCCCTAGTGGAATTTATGCGCCTGTGGCTGCTGCACCTCCTCCAGCTGTTGTTCCACACACACCAGCTCCTTCAATGAGGAACCCACAGTTCAAACGGTTGGAGGCATCTGAGCATTCTTCCCATTCGGAAGAAAGGGCTAATCACAGTGAAGGTGCCGCCCATTCAGATTCTCCTGCCTCTTCATCCTCCACTCAAACCACAACTACTTCACCTGACTGTTAGAATTTGAAGATGCTGTAAAATAAAAATAAAAAAACGTACAAAGTTTTGTAACCTAATTGTTGTAGAAAGTCCTCTACTTTCCCGTGATGTTATTTTCTTGTGACATTTTTTTTTTCTTTTCTTCCTTTTGTCTGGGAATTAAACTTAAAAACTATAGAGGTGAAATACATAGAAAGTGACGGTTTTGAAGTTTTAAATAAGTCACCCTTTTACTTTTAGCTGGATGCCTTGTGTTATTTATTTACTCAGAAATAGTGAAAAATGATCAAATTGTCAATTTGGGAGCATGTTCGATGTCCCTTAAAAATGATCAATTGTACAAGTTGGAAGCATGCTCAATTTGGCTGGCAGGGTATCTGGCTTTCACCAATCTGACTCGGCTATAACTCTGGGCAGATGTTAACGACTGCGATTTTAATTTGGAGATGGGTGGTCCTAATTCCCAATACATTTTGTCTGGTTATTGAAATTTGGACTGACTTTTATGGACCCAATGAGATTATTCCAGTGGCTTGATTATTCTGAAGGGGAGAGAATCTTGGAATATCCCATGGAATACGCAATAAAAACAATGTCGACATTCAATTTCATCACATACATATAAGACAAAGAAGCTCCACAAATATCAGCTGTGAAAGGAAAATGCTTGGCTCGCCTCATATCACGGTGATTTTTATATCATTTTAAGAATTATTTTTTTTAAAAAATTTAAGTTAATAGAAGACAATTTTAATGATATAATATTGTATTTTTTTACATGTGAGAACACCCAAAAAAAAATCTTTCTATTCACTCTTCTTATAAGCAAGAAAAAACTAAAATTTCTATACATTTTCTTTAGCAACCATGGTTAAGGGTATAGAAAATGGGGTTGAATTAATTGTTATAGTTAGATTAATAAAATTAAATACTGCAAAAGTCATGTACCGTTCATTACAATATTGCTGGCCACCGCAGTTTAGAAAAGCTAAGACTTTGTAAATCGTGATAGTATAAGTTAATGTGATGTGACCAGATATCAATTAGTAAAGATTGCATCAAAGATTTGGGTATGTTGACAGGGGAAGGCTATGTAGATAATAGCATGTAGTATAAAAAGTGAGTCCTACGTTCATCAAAAAATATATATCATATATACATAGATTTTTTTACATATATATGGCCTTAATGAATTTATAATTCTATAATATGGTTCATTTAAAAAATTATAAATGTGTGAGTTTCTTGTCTGAAATCGTCACTCTATGTGCCAATTTCAAACATTTAAATTTTTTTATTTTTTACTTTTTTAAAGTCTGAAATAGCCACATCCTGTGGCGATTTTAGACATCTAATTTTTTTTATTTTCAGATTTTCTGAAATTGCCTTACGATTTCATAAATTTGCCCGACACTTTCGTAATTTCTCATTCCAATTCATATTTTCAAAATTTTTCCCCCCAAATCCACCTAAATGTCAAATCCCCTACCTATACTCTATACTTATATACATAAAATTTGTGTTTTAATGTCTGTAATATTTATACACTTAATTAAGTAGAATTGAGAATGATACACACCACTTAGTTGACTTTGTTTGTGAGGTGTAGGTAGGTTGCATCAGCATTCTTCGAGCCAAAAGACATGATCTGGCAGCAATAATTGACGTCTTCCGTGATGAAGGTCATTCTCTCCTCATTTAAGGGGTTCATCCTGATCTGGTTATAACTTCAGTAAGCTTCCATGAAGCTAAAGAGATAATACCCCGACGCTCTATCACCTAGCCTGTCGATGCTCGGTAGCTGGTAGGCATCCTTTGGATATGCCTTGTTGAGGCCAGAAAAATCAATTCACATCTTCCACTTGCCTGAGGACTTCAGTACCATGACGGTGTTGGCTAACCAAGTGGAAAGATGTACCTCTCTAATGAATCCTATCTCAAGAAGTTTTGTTGTTTCCTACGTTATTTTTTTCCCTCCAGTACGATTTTTCTTTTGTGCCACTGATTTTTTGTCAAGGTCAATGGACAAATTATGGCACATGACCCTTAGGGCAATGCTTGTCATGTCCTGAGGTGCCCATGCAAAGAATTCGGTGTTGCTTTACAAGAGGTTGGTCATTTGTTCTTTGAGACAACACGGTAAGGATGACCCCATGTAGGTGAACTTGATTTCAGATGTGTCCATCTGGACTTTTTCTAACTCCTCGGGAAGCTTTGGTCTATCCTCATGTAACATCTCGATTTTTTTTCCTACGAACATTTCACATAATAAATAAATAAGAATAAATTGATAAGATTAGAAAATCAAATTATCAACTTTAATCTTTGAAATATTAGCTAAAAATAGTAATTTTGCGATCTCGTGCAATCCTGTGAAGTTCGAATCGATTTTCGGTTATTATTAAAACTTAATTATGACTCAAAGGAGTTCATAAAATACACTAATATAAAAATAAATGTAAAATTTCTTCGACTTGATAATACAAAAAATTAATAAATCACAACGTATGTCCAAAATATTTTTTTGACATCTGTACATTAATAATTAAGGATAAAACGCGATCAAACATGACCATAATTGACCATGAGACCATGGTTATTAATCAAGCCACGTATGGCCTGTTGCCACCGCCAGCATAGAAAGAAACAAAATGAAAATGTAAGAAAAAGTAAAGATATTTGTATGAATAGTAATAATAATAATAATATAAATAATATAATACATTAATATATATATGTTAAAGGTGGTGGGGGCTGCCTTTAAATAGACCCCCCGAAGCCATTGTGCTTCACTGTTATTTGTTTCTTTGTTTGTTCTTTTTCTTTCTTTGTTGTTCTGTTCATGCGCTGTTGTTGTGCTGCCGGATGTCGATAAAATAGTAGGATCGTCCTAGAAGTGCTAAGGGAATTTTCCTCATCACTTCTGCCGTTTCCAAACTGGATTTGGAGGTGGGTAATCCTTGACCCACTGTCTATGTGATTTATTATAATATTTTCTGTATGTTTATATGAGAATATAACATAGTAGATTTTATATGAAAAATATGTTTGCTATGAGGTATAGATGATTTTAGGCATTTTTGAGATTAGAGAAATATATCTGTGTTATTTTATGTGCTTATATTCGTGAAACTAATTTCAAAAATATTATGTGAAAATATAGAGGTTAAACTGTGAAAATGATTTTGAATAGTTCTGGGGTTAGGAAAATATAACTGTGTTATGTTTTATGTTCTATGTCTTATTATCATGCATCATGAGGATAGATCACTAGAAATTGCCACGTAATATTTAACGAAGGTCATAATTGAACATAGGAAACAAAGGAAAGTTGCTAAAGAAAAGATAAGTGTGAGACGGTCAATGGTACGAAAGAAAAAGAAATGACTGACAGGAAAAAATGGCAAATAGTCCGCTTCCGGCTTAGCCCAAAGGAAGGCTGCCCCTCGCCACCCGGTAAGGGGGTGGAGTCATGTTGCCTCGAGGAACAGGCAGAAAAGGCAGGTCGTACACCGTCATGCGGGTCGACGGGCTCGGGGTGTACGAGGAAGTATGGACAGACAGAACACACCAAAGGAAGTGTGGACAGACAGAACGTGTGAGAGAGCTTTGCATGCATGAGATATGTGATGAATGTCTAAGTGTGTAAGTATAGATGTGTACTATGCACTACGTTACGTACGCGTATAACAGTCAGGACTAGAAAGCGCGACAACCTAGATGTAAAAGAAAGATTAGGTTCCCCGATCACCTAGTAAAGTAGATAAAGCTACTCAGGACCTAGGCCAAAGATAATAAAAAGTAGGAAGTGTAGTATGTATGATCACTTAGAGACCTCCTGAGTGGCCTGGAGGATAACCGAGAAAATGAAAGTTAGGTAACGCCAAGGAACTCCATTGAGGACTAAGTGTTCTCCCCCCCTCGGTTATAGATCCAGGTGTGCAAAGTGAATGGATTGATGAGTGAGACGCGTGGTAAATTGTGGATAGATGTAGCAGGATAGTTCCAGGGCATGAGCAAAGTGACGATGTTCGCAGTAGAGCGATAGATATTTTGGATAATGATCTATGACTTCTATGCTTTTTGTGTAAATACTTAGTAGTATGCCAATGTGTAATGACGTGATGGACCTTGATTGTAATTATCTACATATACTCTTCTAATCTTATATTGGTTATCATTAGCGTTTGTTATATGTTCTGATAATCACGCACGACTCTTAGTTTATAAAATGATAATGCACACGAACGATTTTCAAATGGGTTCCATATTTTCGCGTAAGAGATATTTGCAAAGGTAAAAGTAAGGGCTAAAGATAACCCTGCACAACAGATAACAACCCTGTGAGCATTACTTACTACCATTGAAGTGAACAGTTAGCAGGGGTGTTACACTCGAAGTCCTATCTAGGGTCCAAATCAATGGTGTGGTCATATAGCTCTACCATGTTTACCATGTGTACCTCAGAATCTTTTGAGGTTGACTTCACCTTTAAGCATTTGTTATATCATATCCTAGTTTCCTTCTAGTCTGCATGCACCTCGCCAACTTTTGATGCCGAGACTAGGAACTTGATTGTTAAATTTAGGGTGAAGACAACTGCTCTAAAGGAGTTTAACACCAATCATCCTAGGATCATGTGATAAGGACTCACTCAATCAATGATGAGAAACTTCAAGTCCTTAGTTTAGATAATAGGCTTGTTCCCATGGTGGTACGAAGGGTAATGACTCTCTTTACTCTCTCCCATGAGAAGCTGACAAGGTCTCCATTTTAGGCTTTAAGGTGCTTCTCTGAAAATTGCATTTTCCTTAAAGTATGGAAGAATAATATCTCAACTGAGCTTCCCTAGTCCACTAACACCTTCTTGATGATGTAGTTCTTGGCCACCACTGTGACCACCACTTGTTCATGTAAGTTTCTATCGATGCCTTTGAAGTCATCATCAGCAAAGTATATCTTGGGGCTAGGGATGGTCGACTTTGGAGGGGGTGTAAATTTACTGCCATCACTAACTTGATGCATCGCTTTTGTGTCGAGATGGTTTCTCCTTCACCAGAAAAACCTATAGAGATGTGTACGATAACACCTCGATTTTCTCTGGCGTTAGAGTTGTCATCATCTATGGCTTTGGTGTCCTTATCTCTCCAAGGACATTGGCTCTTGCTCCACTATCTACGACGATTATCATAGCAACTTCATCCCCTCATTTTGCAATTCTTGTCCATGTATTTGTCGAAGTTCCCTTCTCAGATTATCGTTTTGATTTTGTCCTCAACGGAGGGACAATCATCTGTGATGTGACCATAAGTCTTGTGAAATTCGCAGTACTGACTCAT
Source organism: Nissolia schottii (assembly GCA_003254905.1). Taxonomy (NCBI): domain Eukaryota; kingdom Viridiplantae; phylum Streptophyta; class Magnoliopsida; order Fabales; family Fabaceae; genus Nissolia; species Nissolia schottii. The sequence continues at coordinate 178,490 of QANU01057582.1, read as the reverse complement.
GTCTGTACCGTCATGAATGGGCTTCCTTCCCACTTCAAGAGGTGCTTGACGAGTCGAGTATTGAGGAATTTGTGAAAGATGGTGTTGATGATGGCGTTTAAGGGGGGTGTACTCATGGTGCTTTCCCTACAGTTTTGTAAAATTCTCAACTTTCTCGTTAGCGTTCTCTTCGAACAAGACCTTTGCGATATCTTCTATCCAGTCTCCTGTTAGACCAATCGTCATGGTTCATTGGTTTCTTCCCTTTGCCTTTGCATGTCCTTGTGGCTTCCTCTAGTTCTTCTACTATGATGAACCCTATCGTGTTCTCCCATAACTCTGCCATGGTGAGAGGTCGATTGGCTGCCAGGTTCTTGAGGGAGGGTTCTAGTCTCATGCCCTGCTTGATTTCGCACAATTCTACCTCCTCACCCTTTGTTGGGCTCCTGCCGCACCGGGTTGAGGAAATCTGAGGTCTTTTGTATACCTTAGAGTATGAGAAGTGATCCAGAAAGATATTGTTCAACTTCACAAAGTTGTGGGTTAATCTCGGTTTCACTGGGGAGAACCCTATCAAGACACAATCCACTAGGAACATGGGGAATATGTAGCAAAGGAAGGCGTCAGTGGCCTTGTTGACCATAATTTTTTTTTATCAAAACATAATGAGATGAGATTTATGGTCTCCTTTTCCATCATAAGTTTTAGGAGTTAGAGGTAATGGGAAATGTGGGAGTCGCACCTTCATGATGAATTTGGAGAAAGCGCCTAAATCAACAGGAGGAGCCTGGTCTTCGGCTTGTCCAGTATTACTGGGTGGTTCGGATGTTTCTCCCTTTGATTCCAGGATGGAGTGGCAGCCCTCCTTGTTTTAGGATCTGTTGAGTTTCTTTACCTTGTCAACAAGGAGTTTGTTCTGATGTTGTAGGTTTTTCATCATGCGTCTCATATCTTGCGTGGTCATTTTGTGGTTGCCATTGGGAGTTGGTGTCGACGAGGTGGTCAGTTCTAGGTATGGCTTTGGGTTTCGACCATTGTGATAAGAGAACATTGAATTTTTGTGTGGGGTTGGGATTTACTTTACCAGGCCCTGTGGTGGGCGCCATTATTCTAACCTGCTTGAAGTCATGATGTGTCCTAAGGAGTTGTCTCCCCATCTAGCCTTGGTTGGTTCCTGATGTCAATGGAGATGCTTAGGAGGGAGGATTTGCAAGGGACTTTGATGGCTAAGTTAGTAACCTTTTTAGATAAGTTTGGGGGTGAAAAGTAACATGGTTACTAGTTTGAGTTCGTCTTATAGGCTCACCTTAGCTCATTGGCCAAGAGGTTCCTCACATCGTGCCCGATCTTCGCAAAGGCGTGACGAGGTCCATTGACATTAAAGGTCATTTGTTGAAGTGAGGTTGTATCATGGATATGTGGGGATATGGACCATGTGCTTTCCGACGTGTTCCCAAAGTTGGAAGTTATGCTGAGTTGGATGTATCTGAGTCTGACCTTTCTTGGCTCGAATTCTCAGTTTTGGTCTCTAACCCATGGGTAGCGCCATAGGGCTTATTCTTGGTGAAGTCCAAAAATGAATTGCAAAGAAAATACTTAATTTTCTATTTTAAAATTATCATTAATAATGTATTTTTCAATAGAATACAATAACTTTTATATAATTATCACAATTATGCATCAATTTTTTTTATATATTATTAGTCATATTTTTTTTTTGTTTAAAAAAAGTTTTAATATGTATAACTATGTCCGAATGATGAAAAAAAAATTATTTTTAAAGGGTATTTTAGTCAAAAATGTTAAGGTAGACTAAACTATAACTTACTTTCAAAATAGATGGGAGGAGTGGGTATGTTTTCAAAATGAATGTGAAGAAAGTGTAATAAAGACATTTTTTAGGGATGGAGTGTATTTTACTATTCTTTTCTTTTATTTTCACTTATAACAAGTTCCATATTTTGTTAGAACAATATTTGGGCCTTCCAATTCATCCACGCTTTCTCTTAATTACCAAATGAGGTAAAAAAATGATTTTTTTTTTAATTATAAGACATTGAATGTATTTACAAACATTATGAGGAAGTTTAGGAGGACGAATAAAATAAAATGTACATACACAAACTCAACCGGTTAAAAACTCAAAACTTTCAATCATATCTAATTATATTGCGTGTTAGGTATGGTTATATACTTGCTAGATCATCCGTTTGGTGAAGTCTTATGCATCACATGAATTACTCCGTGTGGATTATAATGTGGATACTCAATAATATTCCCTCTTATCACATGGATAAACCTTTGAATTAGTCACTTAATTCATTAATGTCAATTTACGGAATCAAAGCATGGTCTCCAGCCTTTTTCAATTTTTCTATCTTGGATTACCTTGTCCCCCAATTCAAATTTACAAACAATTTATTCTTATTCATAGTGCTTGTAGAACTCCTTTCCATATAAGCCTTTTTCATAGGGTGAACTTCAACTCTTAGTAGGGGTTGTGCTGTGTTAATAATTAAGGACAATTTGCATCTTGGAGTAAATAACTAGAATATTGGCCGCGGTAGATTAATACTTTTGACAATTAAACAAGCTAACTAGAGGTTATTTTACAATGCCTTCAAGTACTGTCATTGCTATAAAGATTTTTCAAGACCCTTTTAGATATTCGAGGGATTCCTTGATTAATGGATTTATCTTTGACAAAATTCGCCTCTTCAACACCCTGCCGAGTAGATTCAGATCTTGGATGGAAATAAGTAGCACTGAATTGGCTTTGCATCCATCTGGACCTAGGTAAAATTTTATTATTTAATTAAGGGTGAAATGAAACAAACGGACCCTAATTTAGAATAATTTAATATGAAAAATGATTTGATTTACAAATCAAATCACATTAAAGGAGCGTTCTTCCCCGGTGCAGGCCAAGCAAGGGACCAATTTGGTCCAAGGCCATAAGTACAAAATTTTAAAATATGAGGTACTACTTTGTAATGGTTTTGTTAGTCTTTTATTTTCGTGTTTGCCCTTCTGTTACAAAATTAATTGAAGCATGAACACAATAACAGATATCTCTTTTTCTCAACCTCTTCTCTCTCTTCGCTCAGCACAGGGCGCCGCCTCCGCATCCTTCGAACACCGCAATGGGGGTGTAACGATGTGAATTTGGAATGTAATGGATTATGGAATTGATAGGAATAATAGTGGTATTTTCTGCATTTCTTGTAGTTGAATTACAAGATAAAATGGTAAAAATGGAAAACTAGAGAGAAGGATATCCTAGAGAGAGGGGTTAGAATCAAACCAATGTCATATTTTCCATTCGGCACAGCCCCCCGTGCTTGCCGTCGACGCACCCCTCGCGCTCTTCGCCGGTCACCTTCTTCGCGGCGCCTTCACTGCCTTTGTTTCTGGCCGTCGCGGCGGCCGCCATCTGCACGCTGGCTTCTCCGCCGGTCGCCGGCGTCGAGGAGTCTTTCTCTCTCCTGTTGGCGTCGATGCTGTCTAGTTCAAAAGCACCACGAGCGCCACCGTAACTGCGTCCTCTGTATCCCACTCCGTCACCACCTATTGCCTTGGCCTCGCGCGTGTGTGGCTCGCCGTCGACTCCCTCTTCTGGTGACATCCCCTCCGTCTCCACCTTCAGATCTGGTGGCTCCGGTGGTGGTTTTCTGTCGCACCTCTTCGGGACGAGCTGGATAAGACAATTTGGAATTTAGTTCAAGTAAGTCCAGATTTACTTCACTTAAAGCTTCAATTCCTGCATTTGCCTCTACCTCTGCTTGCATTTCTGGATCTGTGAATTGCAATTCTTGATCTGGTGCTGTTGATTTGCTTGTTGCCTTTGGATTTTTGTGAACTGTTGTCTCTGTTTTTGCTTGTATTTTTGCTTCTGATTTCGGTGGCACTTGATTGCTATTTTCTGGAATTTTTGCTGCTGATTGGTTCTGTAATTTTGATCTAAAATTTTCTATATTTTCTTCCCAATCAATTTCCCACTCTGCAACTTCAGTTTGAACAATTTTTGGCAAAATTGATCTGAAATCTGGTTGGTAACGATACAGGAACGTTACCTCGAAAGTCCTCCAATCTGCCGATGGATTCCGCCGACGCCACAACCGAAACCAGGTCAGATCGCGGCCAGACAACCCTCCGTCAACCTGCAGCAACCACTGCAACTCCGGGGTTCCTTTGGCGTTCCAAAACTTCGACGCGCAAAGAATCCACCAGTAGTCGTGCTCACCGTCGAACACCGGTAGAACGGCACACAACGGAACATGGCTTGAGCTCTCCGAACCACCATGGGAAGCGGTAACCGCAGGCATGGTGTTCAATGAAAGCACCATTTGTGACAATGTAAAATTGTGATAGGATGAATTGTAGAGATTGATGAAATATTTGTGGTATTTTTTGTAATTGTGGTGCTTGAATTACAAAGAAATATGGATAGTGATGGAAAACTAGAGAGAGAATATCCTAGAGAGAGGGTGGATAAAACCAATAACATATTTTCCATCCCCAATGTCACACCCTTCCCTTCCTATTTATATTAATTTGGCTCCACTAATTGGAGACATTCCTAATTGGGCTTTTATTTACTTGGACCTGTTACAATACCCCATCCTCTAAAAATGGACCTTGTCCTCAAGGTCCAAAAATAAAAAAAAATTAGATCCTCCAGGATCCCATTGCATAATGGGGAATTTGCTAAGAGTTGCTTCATCAATTGGACCCCTTTGGAGAATTTTCAGGACTATTGCCATTTGAGTAAAAGCCCCCATCATATAGCTCATTTTTGTTGAGTAATTTCCAACAATTACTATCCAAAAATCGAATTGGGCTTGACCCACTTGCTCATTTCTGGTTTGCACTAGACCCAGGAGACTCCAAAGCTCTCTTTTCTCATTTTGCCCCAAAGAAACCCTAGCCTCCTTCTTCCTCTCCCATTCTTCCCAGGTTGTTGGTGGTTGCTTCCTTTCCTCCATGGCCACCAACTCCTTCATGGCCTCCACTGCCTTTCTTCCCATTAAAACCAACGCGGAGACAGCCGCCACCATCCCCCATGCTCGCCGTGCCCGCGCCGCTAGCCACCCACGAGCACCACGGCGTCGCTCGCCACCTTCGTCCTCGCCCTCGCCTGGCAGCGCAGCTGAGGCGTCGTCCCCCGCGGTCCCCCCGACGCCTTCCATCGCGGAAACGGCAGCAACACCAGCAGCCCGCACTCTTTCTGCACGCGCCCCATCACGCCCCTCACCCTCGCCCTCGCCTGGTGCGGCAGCTGAGGCGTCGTCCATCGTGGAAACGGCAGCAACACCAGCCGCGCGTCCTCGCCGGTCCCCGGTCCAAGGTGCGACTACAGCCCCCGGCCTTCGTGCGTCTTCGCCGGTCTTCCATGCCGAACCCGCGTCCGCAGAAACGGCCAGCCACCGCGGGCTCGCCGCCCCTAAACCGTGCAGCCCACCACGTGCGTCACCTCCTTCACCGTCAGATCCACCACTTCCGCCCCCTCGTTTACCGCCTCCGTAGTCGAAGCGGTCACCGCCGCGGCGGCTCCTGCTGCTGTCCATGGTTCCTGGCTCCAGGTCCATGAGCACCGCCCTCGGCACGAGTCTACTGCAACTCGCTTCACTGTAGTACCTGTCGAATCGCTCGAGCTGCACCATGGTTAGCTCCGGATTCGGTGGTTGCCAACAACGCCGCTTCTCCGTCCTGCTCCCATCTGGCGGTTTCGGTGGTGGCTTCCACCGTTCAGTCGCGGAAAAATCTGCGGATGGATCTATATTGTGCAGATTCAATTTCGGTTCAGGTAAGTTGAATTTTACCTCCCTTGTAGCTTTAATTTCAGCATTTTCATCTACCTCTGCTTGAATTGATGGATTGCTGAGCTTTAATTCTGGATCTGCTGCTGTTGAATTGATTTGTGCATCTATGTTTTCCTTTGTTTCTGCTTCAATCATGTGTGATTGCTATTTCTGTTGTTGAATATCTGGATCTGTTTCTGATTCACACTGTAACTTTGATCGCAATTCTGCCACTGCTTCTTCCCAGTCTACTTCCCATTCTGAGACTTGATGCTGTTGAATTTCTGGTAGAATTAGACTGAAATCTGGTTGATAGCGATGCAGGAAGGCTACCTCGAAGGTCCACCAATCGGCCGCCAGGTTGCGCCTTCTCCACAGCTTGAACCATGTGCGAACGCGACCGGTCAAGGATGATGGTAGAAAAAGGGACCCTAACTTGAGCCATATAACAAAATACAATTGATGGTACAAATTTTTATATATAATAAGATGACGTGAAAATCTCACAGGACGATCCACTCCCATACATCAATTTATGTTTAGGGTTCCACATACATACATATATACATACATATATATACATACATACATATATATATATATATATATATATATATATATGAACACTCTTTAATTAGAAAAAAAAATAAAAGCAGTTGTGTAAAATAATGTAGAAGTGCATCGTACAGTACTGTTATTATTTGCACGGCAGTAATGTGTACTACCGTTTAAAAAGACGAAAAGCAACAACCGAGTGGCTCTAATATTAATTATGCGCACCTGCACCCAGTATTCAGCATAAATTACTATATGCGCATATAAAACCAAAAAACATAAAACAAGAGCTGCAATTGGAGCCTTCTGTTCTGTGTATAGTTTATTTCCTACTGCATATACACATGGCTGTCTTCTGAAGAAAACGAAGCAAATAATAATCAACATTGCTATTAAGGTCACCAAAGGGCTATGGTCCGCATCCGTATATTCCACAACATGGGGGCATATTGTTTTTTTAATTCCATGAGTTATCTAATGAATGTGCTACTATATTCTCTTTTGTTTATATTATCTTCTTATTTGAAAGGACCAGCAACCAAAACTATTCGATTCGATTTCTCCAGCCTAACCTCCTTCTCAGAATATTCCATATGGCTCGGGAGAGTTATTTAAGGTGATTTTTTATGTGTTTTATGGGATAATCACCCTCTTAATTTTCTTATTTTGGATAATTTTAGAACTACATTCATCAAATTTGACATTATTTTATGTTTTTATATAATCTTGACAAACTTTTTTATCAGTTAAATTAGTGGAAGAATCAACTTGTAAAAAGTTTAGAGATTTAAGGTTCATTTGAGCATATGATACACCTCTTTATAAATATTGTATTAAAAATTATTAATTTATCACATTAAATCATATGACACATCAATAAATCATAAAATGATGACAAAATTCAATAAATTAAAAATTATTAAAAATAAGAAAATTTAGTAGAAGAGGATATTTTTCTTATAAGGCATGTGAAAAATCACATCAAAAATAAAAAAAAATATTTATCCCATAAAATACATGAGAAATTACCATTATTTAACTAAATCACACTTAAAGAGTGGCACCAAATGACTTGTGAGTGAGGGGACCTAACCAATAACTAGCTAGCAGACATATATGATCGTATAAGTTAATTTATGTAAAGAATATTCCTAATGCAAATTCCATGCATGGAATATATTTTCTTTATACACTAATTGTTCGCTTATTATTTATCGATTAACTAATGTGAATTAAAATTTCATGCAAACTGTCGAAGTCCCTCACCATTTCACCATTTTGAACGGTAACATATATAATACAAATAAAATAGAAATATGAAACGTGAAAAAAAGTATATAATGAATGTCAAATGAAAAACTGCACTTAAAAAATAATTTCAAGATTACTTGGGATTTAGTACGGTGATTAAGCACGACTTATAGATATTTTCTTTTGTTCCTCCCAAATAGTAACAAAAAGGTTTGAACACGTGTGTCATTATAAATTAAAGAGCGTAGTTAACAAGTCTGTCCTTAGCCAGTTTCAAGTGAGTGAAGGATATGCATTTAGAGACATGCATGTTGGCTAAACATTGTGTTTGATAAGTATATACATGGTATTATATAATAAAGAGCGTGATTGGACATCATTCGAAAATGGACTTGCACTGAAGTTGCCCCTTGAGTGAATATAAGGCCAGGTGACCCTTTATCGTGGCTTAAAAGATGCAATTTTACTCTTTTGTTCTTACTGTTGAAATTATTTATTAAATTACTCTCGTTTTTAAACTATTTTCTAAACTATCACGGTTTGGGCTGACGTGACACCCGCGCCACGTGTGACATGTCACGTAGAATTCGCCAATTAGGCTGGCGAATTTGGCCTGAAATCGCCATTAAGGTTGCCGAATCCCAAAAAATAAAAAACAATAGCCAACAGATGGGTAATACAACAGATGCAAGAATGGAACATGTATATAGCAGAAAGGAGAGTCCTCCTTTTGGCGTATTTGATGGATTCTTTCTGATTATATTAAGCTTCCCATGATGATCGCGAGGATATCTATCAGTGTACTATGAGATGTGACTGTCTGTTTTTACCGAGCAGCATGTCAACACTAAAGAAGCGTACATCAGTTGGTGTACACTATTCCTGCAGATGTGAAAATAAATATTTAAAAACATAAATAAACAAATATTATAAAATTAATGAACAAATATTTTTACAGATAAAAGCAAGATAAACTGAGATTCACAACACATTAAATGTTAAAAAGTAACTGTCACTCTTTCTTGCCCCTATTCACACTCTAAAATGCGTGTACTCACGTTCTCTCTCGTAAACAAATATTATAAAACAGATGAACAAACACAAAAGCGAGATAAACCGGGATTCACAACACATTAATTGTTAAAAAGTAACTGTCACTCTTTCTTGCCCCTATTCACACTCTAAAATGTGTGTACTCACGTTCTCTCTCGTAAACAAATATTATAAAACAGATGAACAAACGTTAAAGAACAAATAAACAAATATTTTCAAATACAAAAAATAAAATAAAATGAGACTCACACCAACTAAATAACGAAGAATAAATGTCGTACACTCTCTCCTACTCCCCCACTCAGTCTCTTATAAATAAACATTAAACCACAAATAAACAGACATTACAACATTAAAAAATAAATGTTACAAAACTCATAAAATAAACATTACAACATACATAAACAAATATACACTACACATGAATAGACATTACACCACACAAAAACGACGACGTAAACAATCATTACCTTACTCATAAATAAACATTATACCGCACACAAACAAATATTTCACCACACTCGAATATTGCACTACAAAGAAACAAACATTACAACACATAAAAATAAACATTACAACACTCGTAAACAAATATCATAACACACATAAACAAATATTACACCACAGTGAAACAAAGAAACAAACAAATATTATAACACACATAAACAAACTTTACACAACACTGAAACATTACAAAACATAGAGAACAACATAGACCACAGAAAAATGTTCTCGTTCATGCTCTCCATAACGTTTTAAAAAAAGTGAAAACAAACCAAAAAATGGCAAAAATGAAGGAAAAAAGCAAGAAACGAAAAACAAAATGAACAATAAAAAAGAAACGGAGAAGAAGAACAAGAGCAGAAAAATAAAAAGAAGTTGCATGTGAAAAAAATGAAGGGAGAGTGGGAAGAAGAGGGAAAAAAAGAAGGTAGGGAGGAGAAGAAGAGCGTGAGTGGAGGAAAGTGGGGAGAAGAGAAAAAATTAATATTTAAAGTTGATATATAATTGATGTGCATTTTTTTGTGTACATATTATTCTGTTAGGACCTCTATCAAATTGAGTCTAACACTTATCTTATTTATTATCTTATTTATTATTATCTTATTAAAAAAAACGGAAAGAAGATAAAAACATATTTTGATTTGATTTATTTAGGATTTGAAATCCTATCATCATCATCATCATCACCATCATCATTGTCGTTGTCAGAGAGATATATGCACATACGCATATCACATACAACAACAACATCAAATAACAACTCAGTGCCACCGGTTTTCTTTTTTGGAGATACTTTTAGCTCATTTTGAAATTTGTTGAGTACTATTTTGTTCTTCGTTTTTAATGTGACTTCAGCCGCTTGTTCTTTTATCTGATAACCTCATAATATTTTTATCTCCTATTTAACTGTATTGCTTTTACCCTATGTGGGTCTTTCGAGCATGTTGCTATATTATTTATTCCACCCTTTTAATAGTGAGTAGGTTTTCGTCTTTGAGATTCCTTTCGTGGAACTCTTTTGCTGTACTCGTTGATATTTTAGAGTGAAATTTTTTTGAACTACGTCCCGTAGTTTTTTGTCCCTTTCATTGGGGGTTTTCCACGTTAAAAATTGGTATGTGTTCTATCTGCTTTGCCTATTTAATTTTCACACTCTTGGATATATTGTTTGCCATATATTATGTTTCTCGTAAGTTCAATTCAAGCGAGAAAGATTATTATTTCGACTACGTGCTTGTGATTTTTCCGCTACATATACACGATTTTCCCAACAACTGGCATCGAAGCTATTTTGGATCTTGAAAAATTTGCTTGATTGAACGATGGAGTCTAATTATAATAGGATGGTCTATTTGAATGACACGAATTACCACAGATGAAAAGGCAAGAAGAATGATCTACTCTTTGTGAAAAAATTATATCTTCTATTGTTTTCTACGCAGAAACTAGAGAATAAATCTAATGATGATTGAGCTTTTGAGCATGAGATGGTTTGTGGTTTTATCTAACAATGGATAGATGACAATGTTTTGAATCATATTGTTAATGATTCACATGCCAGGACTTTATGGGAAAAGCTTGAAAATTTGTATGCCTCCAAGACTGGGAATACCAAATTATTTAAGCTATGAATTTGAAGTATAAACAAGGTACTTCTATTTCTAATCACCTAAGTGATTTTCAAGGTTTTTTTGATCAATTATCTGGCATGGGTATTAAATATTGATGGTTTTGTGTGGCTTAGAGAAGGGGGGGTTGAATCTAAGCAAGGTTTTTAAAAAAATTCTGTTCTTTTAAAATTTGTCTCCTAAAATTTCAGGAGATATCTCCTAGTTTTCTGGGAGACAAGTTTTCAAAAAAAACTTAATTTCTCGAAAATAAAAACTAAATAATTTTAAGAGCAGAGTATGTAAAAGATAGAAGGGAAAGAAAATTCACACAGAGATTTATACTGGTTCGATTCCTTAACGGGAATCTACGTCCAATTCTTCAAACGCCAAAATCAATTTTCTTTCACACCAATTTCAAGTACAAAGACAAAACAATAATTCCTTTCACTCAGGAATTTTTCAAACCAAAACAGAAACTTGAAGCAAACTCTTTCTCTCAAGCTCTCTGTTTCTCACCAAAAGAATTCTCAAAAAATATTTTCCAAACAATGAAGACACTCAACAATTTCAAACCAAGGTATAGACCAAAATAATCAGAGATTGAAAGGTAGGTAAAGCTCTTGGGAGAAAATATCACGAATGGCTTTTTGGCTCTTATGTCTTGTCTTCTTAGTGATGAGAGCTCACTCTTTTATGCTGGTCTTTTGAGTATTAAGGCTCAAGAATTGCTCCTCTGTTCATGCCATTCTATCTTCCCTTTCTTCTTTTATCTTCAATCATCTTGAAGTTGAATCTTTTGCCTCTTGACCGTTGTAGGGAGAGCTCCTTGCTCCAAGAATGTTGTTTTTCCAATTTTGCATCCATTAGCTTCTTGTGACCGTTTGGAAGGGGATGCTAATTTTTTGCTTCTTTAATTTTTCCAGCCTTCCTCTTTTCCTCACGTGACTCTCTCTTTCTTTTATTAAAGAAATATTTCTTTGTCCTTTATTACTTACTACACTCATGGCTATGTTATAGCCTTTTTTTGTATATGGAAGATTGCTTGTCAAGAGGTTGTACTTCATAGCCTCCAATTTGTTTCTCTTTCTACCTTTTTCATAAATGCTTGTCTCTTTCAATCAGTAGTCTCCCATACTTTTCTTTCCTCCTTAAAATAAAATATTCTTCCTTTTTCACTTCCCTTGAATTGTGCTGATGCACTTCCTGCAACACGTTTTCCTTCAATTAAAATCCTGAGCATATGCTGTTGCTCTTTCAATTTGACGTCAGGCCATATATATATAAATATATTTTCTTCCTTTTTTAAGTCTCCTTTCTTTCCTATTTCAAACAAAATTTCCTTTTTCTTTCTTCTATTCCAGCAATAGTGCCTGCTTTCCTTTCTAATGCTTCCAATACGTTTCTTGTCATTTCTCTTTTATCTCATCTTGTCAATTTAAATTTTGCTGACACATTTTCAGCCACAGCCCATGCTGTCCGAAATTTTTGCTGTCCATAGTCCCTTCCTTTCTTTATTTTTCTTGAGATATTACAAATGCTAACTTGGGACAAGAGGAGATAATCTTGCTAATTAATTTAATTTATCCTGAAACACTAGCATCATATTAGAACGTTCATGCAATGTTTGTCATCATCAATTTTATTTTACAAATTTAATCAACAATCTCCCCCTTGATGACAAACATTTAAGAGGAATTTGAGAATATTTTAAATTTACCTCATTTGGCTGATTTTCTCCCCCTTAATGTGTGCTCCCCCTTAATCGTGGCTTTTCTTATGTAACCAGAATATTTGACTTCTTATCAATTAATTTTGACAGAATTATATTATTCTGGAGTTTCTGTTTGAGCTTCAGTATTATCTTGATTTCTTCATTCAGAAATTCAAGATGCCTGAATTCACTTATATAGGTGAATAATTTTGAATTTAGCCCTTCTTGATTTCTTCCTCTTTTTTTAACGAGAAAAGGAAGATATAAGGTGGGCCTCACACACATGCAAGCATACATAGACATGCAATGAGATAATCCAAGTCCATTCAAGTTCAATCTTCACATATAACATACAATGACTTGGATAATCTCCAATTATAGTTTGAAAGTTTGAGTGAATGTGTATGCATGTGCAGAGTTTATGTGATTTTAGTGTAAAACAATTTTTATAAGTAACGTTTTAATCACATAGGAAGAATTATTTTGTACATAAGTTAAAAAGTTTCAGGAGACAAGTTGGAAAGAATTTGAGGAGACAAGTTCGAAAACTTTCAGGAGACAAGTTCAAAGATTTTCAGGAGACAAGTTCAAAAGTTTCAGGAGATAAGTTCAAAAATTTTGAGGAGACAAGTAGACATAAGTGATGTTTATACCTGATGTTTTACCTGTCGATCTTTCTTGATGGGTTGCTTCGTTTATTCTCTCCCTTTTGTCATCAAGGGGCCATTAGTTCTGCAGAGAGCATAGTAAAAGGTATACAAGTAGAGAGCAACATTGAGATAGATTTAGGTTTAAATATTACAATGTAGAAATGTTTGAGAGCAAGACTCAGAGGTCTTGGCAATTCAGTTAAAACAGAAATAAAGATGTCTAGATAAAATTAAAAACAATTTAGTTGGTGTCAGAGGATTCGAATTCTGAAGAGAGATTTTTCTTGATCGTTGATTGCAGGTGCTTCACTCGTGCTGTCCCATGTTTAAACTCTTTCAAAACTTTCTTTCTTGGATCAGTTTGTGTTTTGGAGAGTTTGGAGATGGTGGTCTGGATGCACGAAATCTCTTTCAGAATTTGAAGTAAGAATTGCTTGATTTTGGATTTTCTGGGGTGACTTTTTTTCTTCAGAGTAGAGTGGGAGGATTCGGAAGACATGGACTCATCAGTGTCCAAGGAAGCTTTTTGTTTTCCTTTTCCTTTGTCGTTTTTGCCATACATTGTGTTTTTGGCTTCTGCATAATGTTCCTCTGTTAGGTTAATGTTATAAAATTCAAATAAGTATGTCAAAAACATCCCATACGGAAGGGATTGAGAGGATAAGGAACATGTTAAAATGTGGCGGAGAAAGAGGTAGGGAAAACTGAATTGGATATCATTAATTAAACAAAAAAGTAGGGCAGCGTCCATCGTTGTTACTTTGTCAAAGCTTCCCTGGCAAGGAAGAATGAGATGAGTAATGATGCGATGAAGTTGACGATGAGCATGGTTGAGAGCAGTGGATGTAATTTTTCTTCCAGAAAGCACGGAAGGGTTTTCAACCAGTTGAGCAACAACATCATTAAAAGAGAATGGGAGAGTAGAATCCCATTTGTGACTGAGAAACATCTCAGTGCAGTTATGAGGAACGTTCAGCAATGAGGCTATGAGTGGTGGAGTTAAGATCATTTGGACACCACATACATAGGAGCATATAGTGTCACCATTGTCCACCAGATTGGCAAAGAACATGCGGACAAGTCTAGGGTAAATAAGTTTATGGAGGAGGAATAGGTTTTGCCATTTCTGGGTATAGAAAATTTTTGAAAAATCAAGGTTTTTATTGGTGAATTTTTGTAAATCCACTATGTGGGGAGTGGTGATTTTTCTAGTTGAAAAATTGCTTAAAAAGGCTTGTTCGGTTGTTTTTGATGAAAAATAGTATGAAGGGTAGTGATGAGTAGAGTTTGAAGATATAGGGGAGGTATCATTACCGGTGGCAGGCTCCTTGCCTGGACGATGAGACCGTGGAGAGGAAAATGGTGATGGCAAGCGGTCGGCTTTTCTTTTGTATCTTGTTTGAGGAGGAGGGTGAGTTTGTTCAGATGGAGCAGGTGGTGGAGAGGGTGGTGGAGCTGTGGGTGGAGGAGAGGTGGACATGTGAGGTGGAGATGGGGTAGGTGAGGGAGTTGGTGTGACAATCTCTCCACGGGCGCGGCGGCGACGACGTGAGCCAGGGAGGTTAGGTCCTTGTGCCTTCATCTTAATTCTTACCTTTTTTTTTTTTGTTTTGTTAGATGTTTGGAAGAAGAGAGTGTTTGTAAAAAAAATGGAGGAGAAGAAGATGAAGTTTGGAGGATGAAGATGAGATGTGCGGTTTGGGTGAGTGTTTTTGGCTAGTTGAAATGTGATGGAAATGTGTGGGATGTGAGAGGTGAAAAAATGTGACAATGGGAGTGTAAGAGATTTGACAAGAGCTCTTTGGAAACATAAAAAGTGAGGAGAATAGTACATAAGGGGGCGTGATATGCAGGGTTTGGGAGATGAGAAAAAAAATATATATTATTTTGGGAGGAAGAGATGTATAAAAGTGACATATATAATATTGTGCTTATCTTCCTTTTGAGACATAAATGAGATATTTTTAGAAAAAAAATTTTCATCAAGAGTAAGTAAAGTACCTGCTGGCCACGTTGATTTATGAAGGGATATTCATGAAGAGTTCAAATTTAAATCACAATAAATAATTATGCCATTTGGAAATAAAAGGAATATAAGAAGGTGGGCATAAAGGAAAACCGTGATGCTTCACTCTTGCAATTCCCCTGAAAGCATATATTGTCATTGCAATTAATAGTCACAAGTATGGAAAATTTTTACTCTTGTCATAAATAAAAACGTGATTGGTCAAGAAACAAAGAGTCAGTTATATTAGATTGTTGCTCTTCCTTTTTAAGAACACAAAAATTATGTAATCACAGTAAATGTCCTTCTTTAAGTAAATATACATCTATATTATAAGCACTCATAGATATAATGAATAAACAATTGTGATACCATGAAAAATTAGTTTTAAAGGAACACGTAAAAATCACAGCATATTTGGTTAGATTAAGAGTAATATGGATGAATAATTTCCTATATATGTCATAATATGTGCAGATACTGAACTAATTTCTTACATGTTAGCAGCTTCTGGTCTAGCAAGAGAGAGCAATCACAAATATGTTAATACAGATAAGATTTACAAATAGAGATAATTATTCATATTACAGAAAAAAAAAATTATGTTAGATCAGATATACAGGTTATGCCAATCTCTTTTCTAAGCATGCAAAATCTTTCTTCCAGTAGTGGTTTTGTGAGAAGACCAGCTAGTTGATTATCAAAGTTCACAAATTGAATGTCAATATTTCCTTTTTGAACATGTTCTCTGATAAAATGATGCCTAATTTCGATATGTTTTGTTCTAGAGTGTAGTACAGGATTTTTTGAAAGATTAATAGCACACATTGTCACATAAAAGAGGAATATTTGTATAATGCAAATCATAGTCAATCAATTGGTGTTTCATCCATAATAATTGAGAGCAGCAACTAGAGGCTGCCATGTATTCAGCTTCTGCAGTTGACAAGGCAACTGTATTTTGTTTCTTGCTATTCCAAGAAACCAATGATTTTCCAACGAAGCAACACAATCCACTTGTGCTTCGTCTATCAATTCTATCGCCTGCATAGTCTGCATCGCAGAATCCAGTTAAATTAAATAATTTACTCTTAGGATACCATAAACCTAGTTTCTTGGTTCCAAGAAGGTATCTTAAAATTCTTTTTAATGCAGTTAGGTGAGATTCTTTGGGACCATGATTGGAATCTTGAACATAATCCTACACTGAATGATATGTCAGGTCGGGATGATGTTAGATACATTAGAGATCCAATCATTCCTCTAAATCTAGTTTCATCTACATCTTTACCATTTTCATCCTTGTCGAGTTTGGAATTTGGATGCATACTGTTGTTTTTAACCCACTATTGTTCCTGTCAGGAGGTCTTCTAGACATACTGTGCCCTCTACTCATTACTCACCTAATGTATATTCGCTCCTCATTGACGGGAGATAACCTAAATGCTATGAAGAGGCTGTGGAAAATGAGAACAAGAAATAGTGGGTTGCAACAATGGATGATGAGATGAAATCATTGCTTGACAACCATACTTTTGAGCTGGTCAAGTTACCCAAGGACAAGAAAGCTTTGGAGAATCGATGGATATACATATTGAAGACTAAAGAGAATGGTTCCGTTCCACAATACAAAGCACAACTAGTTATCAAGGGCTACTGTAAGAGGAAGGGTATTGACTTTGATGAGATATTTTGGCCTGTTGTTAACATGTCATCTTGATTTAGAGCTTGAGCAGATGGATATGAAAATCGTCTTCCTTCATGTTGATTTGGAAGAAAAAAATTTACATGGAGCAACCTGAAGGTTTTGTGGCGAAAGGTAAAGAGGATTGTTTGCAAGCTGAAGAAAAGTTTGTATGGGTCGGAACAAGCCCCGAGGCAATGGTACAAGAAGTTTGAGTCAGTTATGATCCAACAAGGATTCAAGAAGACTACTTTTTACCATTGTGATTTTGTGCAGAAATTCTCCAATAATGATTTCATAATTTTATTGCTTTGTGTTGATGATATGTTAATTTCTGGTCATAATGTCTCTAGAGTTGACAGGTTGAAAAAGGAGCTTGGCAAGTCTTTTGCGATGAAAGACTTGGGACCAGCAAGACAAATTCTTGGCATGCACATTATTTGTGATCGAGAAGCCAAGAAGTTGTGGTTGTCTCAAGAGAGGTACATTGAGAATGTACTTCATCGATTTCACTTGGATAAAGCTAAAGTGGTAAGCACGCCTCTAGCTACACACTTTAGGCTTAGCTCTAGATAGTCTCCTTCTAATGATAAAGAAAAAGAAGACATGCAATGTGTTCCTTATGATTCTATAGTAGGGAGTTTGATGTATGCAATGGTTTGCACTAGGCCTGATATAGCTCATGCAGTTGGTGTTGTCAGTCATTTTCTTTTTAATCCTAGTATTGAGCATTGGAAAGTTGTGAAGTGGATTTTGAGATACCTTCGTGACACTTTAATTTGAATCTTTGTTTTGGGATTGATAAAATTGTTCTTTGTGGTTGTACTGATTCAGATATGATAAGGGATATTGATTCCAAGAAGTCTATTTTTGGTTATTTGATCACCTTTGCAGGGGGAGTTGTGGCCTGATAGTCTAAGTTGCAAAAGTGTGTTACATTGTCCACAAATGAGGCTGAGTTCATTGCTATTATTGAAGCTTGCAAAATGTTGCTTTGGATGAAGAAATTTATGCAAGAACTTGGTTTTACTCAACATAGGTATATTTTATTTTGCGATAGCCAGAGTGCTATATATCCTAGCAAGAATTCCACACTAATGGTAGATCTAAGCATATTGATGTTCGGTATTATTGGATACGTGATGTTCTGGATTGTAAGGTGATGGAGCTTGAAAAGGTTCACACAGACGATAATGGTTCAGATATGATGACTAAGAGTTTACAACGAGGGAAGTTTGAAGCTTGTCGATTTATTGTCGGTTTGACAATTTTCTTCACTTGATTTGCCGGGAGAGTTTGTTGTGTTAGGGCCTCTATCAAATTGGGTCTAACACTTATCTTATTTATTATCTTATCTATTATTATCTTGACTTAAATAAGTTTTTAGTCCCTATAATATCAAAAAGTTTGTGTTTGGTCCTTACAAAATTTTTCGTTAGGATTTAGTCTCTGTAAAAAAAAATTTCATTTTTAGCCCCACCGTCAGTTTAGGTTGGGCTGACGTGGCTGTTAAGTTCGCCACATGGCATAGCTGCTCGCGATCAGTAACACAGTAATGAAAGTCTATTATCATTAATTAGAGTTATTTTAAGCCTATTATAATTTTTATTTTTATTTTTTTCATAAAAGTTTGATTTCTTTTAACTCATCAGTAACACAGTTCAAGTATAATATATATATATATATATATATATATATAATGGTTGCAACAAAATATCATAATAATATTGATAGCTTAGTGGTAATGATGTTTACTTATTTAACTTGATGTATTAAATTTAACTTTTGAGTCACTAATTAGTAACATAGTCAAGTATATAATAAATAT
This sequence comes from Nissolia schottii, assembly GCA_003254905.1. Taxonomy (NCBI): domain Eukaryota; kingdom Viridiplantae; phylum Streptophyta; class Magnoliopsida; order Fabales; family Fabaceae; genus Nissolia; species Nissolia schottii. The sequence continues at coordinate 159,859 of QANU01057582.1, read as the reverse complement.
AATTGTTGTAACATTATATTATAATAATGCTAGTAGCTTAGTGGCAAAGTTATTTGCTTCTAATTGAAGGGACTTGGTTTCAATTTTTACCTCTTGCAAAAGATAAATTATTTTTAATAAAGGACATCAAAACGTCGTCTCACCTCATGTGTGAGGCAAATGCCGTTGACCGAAATGAAGTTGTATGAAGGGACTAAATTAGGGAATTTTTTTTCTTTCTTTTCAGTGGTCATCAGATTTGACTAAAACTGGTTATATGAAGCTTCCCAAAGGTTTTACATCCAATGGTTCTAATGAAGTTTGGAAGCTTCTTAAGTCCCTCTATAGGCTAAAACAATTTAGTAGACAATGGTTTGGGAAGATTTCTACCTTGCTTCTATCTCGTGTTGCACTCAATCTCCTAGTGATCACTCCCTCTTTCTAAAAGTTAATGCAGAATTTACCATTGTCTTGCTTATATATGCTGCTGACGTGATTTTAGCAGGAAATTGTTTAAAGGAGTTTGCCTTCATCAAAGAGCAACTGGGCTCTCACTTTAAGATCAAAGACTTAGGGGATTTGAAGTACATATTGGGCCTTGAAGTGGCCCATTCACTCCCCAACGCAATTATTGTTTGGGCATTATTGAAGAAATTGGGGGGGGGGAGGGTTAGGGTGCAAACCAGTCCAAACTCTAATTGATTGCAACCTACTGACCCCCACCCTGATCTTGCCACCTATCACCGCCTTGTTCAAAACCTTTCTTCCCAAACCAGGCCTAATTGATCCTCATCACCCACTAATTCGGGGGGTGTTTTAATGGAGCTCAATCCAAATCTTCAGCATTCAACTCAACACATGGAATCCCAATACAAATCCAATATGCAAGTCACACACAACACTAATTAAAAGAGGAAAAATGCACCAACGGGGGTTGGGGTTCGAGACATTGTGTACGCAGTTATCCTCGCTAGAAGACTCACCCGTCATAGCCAGGTGCGCGACCCGGGTCGATCCGGATTAATCAGGGCTAAGCCTTGGATGCCGGGCAGGCAACCTAAAAAAAAAAAGAGGAACAATGCCTCCGCTATTAAATGAAGTCACCGTTTGCATTGAATGTTGACACGTCATTTTAGTTGGTAATGAGAATCCCGTATTTCCAGGATTACTATCACAATCAACAAGAGACAACGGATAGCTATAATTAGTTAGAGTTAGTTAGTGAGCCATCAATTTTGTCAAGTTAGTTACACAAGGAGTTATGTAAACCGGTTGCTTATATATACATATTCCCTGAGCCCTCGTTCTATACTGTAAGACACACAACATACATTGTAATACAACAGCTTGATCAATACAACGTTTTTCGTTCAGTACTTCACTCTCTCTTTTCTCTTTCCCGAGTTTCTCTCTCTCTCTGTTGTTGCTGCTGTTTGTTATTTTGCTGGTGCTGATGGAGAATTAACATGGTATCATCGCAACCTCGACATGCTTCCGCTCCACCATCGGTTACATCACAGGTTTCTCATCCCTTTTTCTTCTGATTTTCATCACATGAAAAGAAACCAAGAAGTCATCATCATTCTCATCCCTTCAGCATTTCAGGTTCCTAGAAATTTTGCCTGAAATTCTGTATTTTCTTGCCACACAATCTTTCTCTGAAATTCCTGTGATGTTGTCCATATTGTTCTGTTATTAAGTTTCAATTTCAAGATTTTGTCATGGAAAATTTAGATCAAGATTCCTCTCCCCATGTTGGTCTCGATCAGAACTCAATTCTCCAACAAATTCAGCAACTGCAGAATTTGCTGAGAGCTAGCAACAATACAGTCTCAAACATTGATCCAACTTTAGATCCATACTATCTTCACCCTGGTGAAAATCCAGGTACTTCTCTGATTTCTACTACTCTTACTCCCCAGAATTATCACACATGGGAGAGAGCAATGAAGCTTGCCCTTAAAGGCAAAAATAAACTGAAATTCATTGATGGTTCCATATTAAAACCATCAAATACTGATCCCTTGCATGCTGCTTGGGACAAGTGCAATACCTATATTTTGTCTTGGATTAATCATTCTTTGAGCCCTGAGATTTATCAGAGTGTGATCTGGATTGATGATTGCCATCAATTATGGCTTGACCTCAAAAGAAAGTACCACCAAGGAGATGTATTTCGAACAGCAATCATACAAGAAGAACTCTACAATATCAAACAAGGTGATTTGTCTATTACCAATTACTTTACCAAACTGAAAATTCTTTGGGAAGAATTGGAAAGCTTTCTCCCTATTCCTAGCTGTATGTTAGTTCACCATGTAGTTGTGGTCTTGGTATAGTCAGAAACTATAGAACAAAGGAATATGCAATTCGTTTCCTAAGAGGCCTGAATGAGCAGTATACTCATATCAGAACCCAAGTTATGATGATGAAGCCACTTCCTCCCATTCATGACATATTTTCCTTGCTCATTGAACAAGAAAGACAACTTAGCTCCTCCTCTTTCGATTCCCTCACTCTGTTCACAAGCGCTGATAGTGCAAAACAACAGTTTTCAAAGCCAAGTTCTGGAAGCAGAGGCAGAGGCAGAGGTAATTCTTCAATTAGGGGAGGCAGGGCCTCTGGTGGCAGAGGCCAATCCTCTAGATACTGCATTTTTTGCAACACAGCAGGCCATACCATAGAAAAATGTTTTCATAAACATGGTTATCCACCTAACTACCCGGAGCATTTGACGTGGTCAACCAATCGCACTCAAGCTAGGATAAATAACATGACAGCAATTCCTGAACATTCTGAAGACAGAGGTGCACCTGCAGAAAATTGCTTTGATGGAAAGGAATCAAATCAGGAGGATCAGGTCATTTTTTCAAAGGAACAAAGCATGAAGCTTCTTGCTTTCTTGCAGCAACATGAATCCCTGCATCATTCTAAACATGTTACCAATCACATATCCACCACAAATCCACCACATTCAGGTAATAGAGTTACTTTATCCTGTACCATAGCCAAAAACAAGTGGATCATAGACACAGGAGCAACAGACCATGTCTGCTACTCCTTGTCTATGTTTCACAACTATCATCACATATCCCCTATAGAAGTTCACCTCCCTGATGGAAGTAAGGTCTTAGCTCATATTTCTGGTACAGTGATTTTCTCTAAAGATTTATATTTGACTCATGTCCTCTACATCCCAAAATTTACTTTTAATCTACTGTTTGTTTCCAAAATTACAACCATATTACACTGCTCAATGACTTTTACACATAACAAATGTAATATACAGGATCTGACTTCTTTGAAGATGATTGACACTGCTGACCTTGAGGATGGATTATATGCAATGAGCATTCCACAATCAGTAACTCCTACTGTTGCTAGCTTTGGGACTGGTTCTGCATCTACACTAGCTAATGATTTCAAGATACATCAATCTATCAATAAGGCTGACATTTGGCATATGAGACTAGGTGACCCATCCTTTAATAAATTGCATTTCCTTGCTAAAGATTTCCCTGATGTATCTTGTTCACAATTACATAAACATTGTGCTGTTTGCCATTTTGGAAAAATGAAAAAGAAACCATTTCCTACTAGTGAATCTGTTTCTGATAATTGTTTTGAGAAATTACATGTTGATATTTGGGGTCCAATTTCTATTCCATCAATGCTTGGCCATAAATACTTTCTCACCATTGTTGATGATAAGTCTAGGTACACTTGGATATTTTGCATGAAACTTAAATCTGAAGCTGCTGCATTATTGCAAAATTTTGTTAAAATGGTTCAAGTTCAGTATGCAGCCTTAGTTAAAGTCATAAGAAGTGACAATGGTCAAGAGTTTATCATGCATGATTTTTTCAACAAAAGTGGCATAATTCATCAAACCACTTGTGTAGAAACACCTCAACAAAATGCTATAGTTGAGAAGAAACATCAAAGCATTCTTGCAATTGCTAGAACCTTGATGTTTCAATGCAATATTCCTACATGTTTTTGGAATTTTGCAGTTGGCTATGCTACTTTCCTTTTAAACAGATTGCCTAGCTCAAAACTTTCAAATAAAATTCCATATGATATTCTACATAACACCAAACCTGATCTGTCAAATTTAAAAGTGTTTGGATCCCTATGTTATGCTACAACTATCTCTGCTGGAAGAAAGAAGTTAGACAGCAGGGCTAGGCAATGTGTTTTCTTAGGTTTTAAACATGGAACAAAGGGCTACATGCTCTATGACTTAACTACTAGGGAAATTTTCATTTCTAGGCATGTTGATTTTTATGAAACTATTTTTCCCTACAAAATGCAAACCAGTTCTGCATCTGGTTCTATTTCATCTGATTCAGTTGGAAATGCTACTTCTGATTCTTTTGTTCACCCAGTCTCCTCCATCACAAATTACCAATTTTTTCATGATTTTATTCCCCAAAATTTTTCTCATTCTGCACACAGTAATGACATAGAAGGATTGAGAAATAACTCAGATTCTGATCACCTTATCACCACTGATATGCCAAGTTCAGTTACCACAAATGCTGATTCTAGTGTTGCTGCTATGCCTGCTCCTGAATTTCCCCTAAGAAGATCATCTAGGGAAAAGAAAACTCCTTTTCATTTGAAGGATTATCATTGCAATTTCTCCAGCACCTCCAATATTCAATCATCTTCAAATATTCCTTATCCTATCTCAAATGTCATTAATTATAACAATCTGTCCCCCACATACCAAAAGTTTTCTTTAGCCATATCCTCCACAACAGAACCAACAAGTTACAAGGCTGCAGTGGCTCATGAATGCTGGAAGAAAGCTATTCAAAGTGAGTTGCAATCACTCAAGGATAATGGGACTTGGATCCTCACTGATTTGCCTCCTGGAAAGAAAGCCATTGGATGCAAGTGGGTATTCAAAATTAAGTACAAATCTGATGGGAGCATTGAAAGGCACAAAGCACGACTTGTTGCCAAAGGATACAATCAAACTGAAGGGTTGGATTACATAGAGACATTCAGTCCAGTAGCAAAAATGACCACCATTCGAATGGTTCTTGCCTTGGCTGCTGCCAACAAATGGTTCCTCAAACAATTGGATGTAAATACAGCATTTCTCCATGGGGATCTTCATGAGGAACTATACATGACAATCCCCCCTGGTTATCCAACTGATTCCAAATCAAATAAGGTCTGTAAACTTGTCAAGTCCCTTTATGGACTCAAACAAGCTAGCCGACAGTGGAATTTTAAGCTTACTGAATTCTTAATAAGTGCTGGATATAATCAATCCAAGGCGGATTATTCTCTGTCCACCAAAGTAAAAGGTTCCTCCTTCACTGCTGTTCTAGTTTATGTGGATGACCTCCTGCTCACTGGAAATGATTTACCTGAGATTCTATCTCTCAAAGATGCCTTACATATGAAATTCACAATAAAGGATCTAGGGGATGCTAAATACTTCTTGGGCATGGAACTTGCTAGGAGCTCCAAAGGAATTGCCTTGTTTCAACGAAAGTATGCATTGGAACTGCTTCAAGATGCTGGTCTGTTAGCCTCTAAGCCTGCTGCAACCCCATTTGACTATGGCATTAAGCTACAGAAGCAGGGTTCAGCCCCCTTGGAAGATCCCACAGCTTTTAGAAGGTTAATTGGCAGATTGATTTACTTAACTAGCACAAGACCTGACCTGGCATTTGCGGTTAACCAACTCAGCCAATACATTTCTAACCCAATGATAGAACATAAGCAAGCTGCAATGAAGCTGCTGAGGTATCTGAATAAATCCCCTGCTTTGGGACCGTTCTTTCCCACTGTATCAACCCAGAAGCTAAGTGGTTTCTCTGATGCAGACTAGGGTTCATGCATAGACACTCGCCGATCCACTTCTGGTTTTTGTTTCTTTATTGGTGATGCAATAGTCTCATGGAAAAGCAAGAAACAGGCCACCGTGTCTCAAAGTTCCTCAGAAGCCGAATATAGGGCCATGGCTGCTGCAGGCTGTGAGGCTCAATGGCTATCGTATCTCCTTACTGACCTCAATCAACCTTTAACTCAACCAATTCCCTTGTTCTGTGACAGCAAGTCTGCTGTATACATAGCCAGTAACCCCGTTTTCCATGAAAGAACCAAACATATCGATATGGACTGTCATAGCATACGTGACAAGATTAATTCGAGGCTGCTCCATCTGTTACCGGTTCCTACTCAAGACCAAACTGCTGACATCCTCACTAAAGCTCTCCAACCCGGCCCTTTCTCACGCTTATTGGGCAAACTTGGCCTCAAAGACTTATACGGTCAAGTTTGTGGGGGGGTATCACAATCAACAAGAGAAAACGGATAGCTATAATTAGTTAGAGTTAGTTAGTGAGCCATCAATTTTGTCAAGTTAGTTACACAAGGAGTTATGTAAACCGGTTGCTTATATATACATATTCCCTGAGCCCTCGTTCTATACTGTAAGACACACAACATACATTGTAATACAACAGCTTGATCAATACAACGTTTTTCATTCAGTTCTTCACTCTCTCTTTTCTCTTTCCCGAGTTTTTCTCTCTCTGTTGTTGCTGCTGTTTGTTATTTTGCTGGTGCTGATGGAGAATTAACAATTACATCCCACCTTTTACCTATCCATTATTGTATCACAATGAGCACATGTATTGATCGGTGTTGTGGTCATCATGCAATTCCCTCACCTCACACATAAATACCGCTACCATCATGAATGAATGCAAGTTGTAGAATTATCCCAACATATCTTTCCTCTCTCTCTTATCCATGTTAAACTTAAAAAGATTAGAGTATTAAAGCAATATTGGCGTTAGAAATAAAGATTTTCTAATGAAAAATTGAAAGAAAGCTATCATGGATGAAAACATCAAGACTCATGCTATTAATAGATTGACCCTTCAACTGTTTTACAAAACCAACTGTTTTACAATATTACCACATAAGTATATTAACCTTTTTTAAAGGTTGTGATTCTATTTGGCCACCAAAAACCAAAAAGTTGAGGGGATCTTTAGTTTGCTGAAATTTCTATTGGTACTCCAGGGGTAGGCTCAACAACCTTTGCATCTCGTAACTCTTTTGATAAAAGCTCCTGCATTGATTTCAAGGAAGAACCATTCAACAGATGATACAACAAAAAAAATAATTTACGTAACTTGAAAGCAAATACGCATACAACGTCAGAGACCCAAAGCAAATCTGTTCGTGCCGTGGGTGTCTCTCTCTTTAGTTGTTAGGTTAAGAAAATAATCAATTTTGACATGACTCTCTCTGCAAAATAAAAAATAAAATAACTCTAATGGTAATTATTAAAAAAATTGATATGGGATCATTTTTAGAATTAAAAACTAAGAACCAACAAAAGTCTCAAACATATTGGGGGACCAAGTTAGCCGTCACCCATAACCACGTGCTTTTCCTTCCAAGGGCTGTGGTATGCAACCACCAATGGTAACCCACAGTAAGGTTTCTCTTTCTGGTAGTACCCATATACTCATTCTGTTTACACAGCCAGATCGTGGCCCACTCTACATGCATAATTCTTGGGCTCCTATAGGTTATTGTTACTTTATGTAATAAAAAACATGATATACTATTTTCTGGGCATAACAGAAATGATACATTAAGCAACTCATTAATTACAACTGAAAGAAATCTAACCTTGAATGATTCCACTGTTCCTTCAGCCTGAATTATGCTTGCAAGAAATCCTTTGCTATCTAGGTCTCCATTTTTCATTGGCACAATGAACCTATTAAACAAAGGAAAAGCATCTAATATACTGTATATAATAACTATAAAATACAATCACACTTCCAACAAGAATATAGAAAAAAAAAGTTTATTAGAATCACCAGAATGAAATAAAGTTCTAATGCATTCTTCAAAAGGAACAAAATTATTATAGGGATAATTGCCAAATCGGAATTCTTGGACAAGTATTTTAGATTTAAGAATAATTAAGCATTTAACTGATTAATGATATTCAAAGACAGGTTAATGAGTAACCGCTAATTGACTTAATTAATCAATTGAGTAATTAAATGTTCCTATAATAGAAATATTATTTGACTAAGAATTAATTTATTGGCCCCCAAAATGATATTCAAATCAAAAACCTCGTTTCAGTGTCTCTAGTTAAAAGCAGATTTGGTCATTTACTGGTCCTTGTATCCAAGGTTACAATTTTGCTATTGTGGTCAGGTAGGAATTGGGCTAGATATGGACTAATCATAATTGGGGCTAGGGATGTGAATAAGCTAGCTTGGGCCTGTCTCATTAGTTTTTGACCCGGGCCTGACCTGTTAACTATCAAAGGCTATTTTTTTAGCCTGGCCTGTTTAGGAAGCCTGGCCTGTAGCCTGATAGACTTGCTTGTGTATATTTTTTTATTATCAAAAATCTATTGTTTGACTAGTTACTATGGCATGTTCCTGTGGCCTGTTACACAATCAATAATACAATATTCAATAATAATAATCAACCATCTTTCAGGATCTAAGCCTGAAACATACAAGATCAATAATATCTAAATACCTTCTAGGATCTAAGCTCGAAACATTACCTAAATTATATTAATAAATATGATTGCATAAAATATTACAAAAAGTGATATTAGTCTAGTGGTAAAGGCATTGCCTTGTTATTGTCTTCAGTTCGAGTCCAAGTATAGGCCAGGCCGTCTGACCTGTTCTCACCCCTAATTGGGGCGTAGTGCAATTGAGAGAGAGAGAGAGACAGGTGTTTTGTGTGCGTGAATGTAGTGTGTGATGTCATGTGCATAAGGCTTGTAACAGAATTCGAAGGACTCATATCAATACATAAGCTTCTTTGTTTATTTTCATTCTTTTCTTTAATTCTCAACGAGTCAAACATGGTCTTTTGCATGAATCACATTTGAATGGAAGTGCCTTTTTTTTTATTTCCACCTTTAAATAAAAAAATGGTTTACCTGGCTTGCAGCAGCTTAGCAAGTTTCACAGCATCTTCTTGTCCTGAAACCAGGGTAAACTTTGGCAAAAGCTGCTTTATGACTGGCGTTATCACAATATCTGCCTTTACCTTCTCAACGAAACTTTGATTGTATACACAGTGAGGTTCATAGTAGAGAGACAATTGCCCTTGTGGGGATCTAACAAGGTACCTATAACAGATGGACCACAAGCTCTTAAATTCTGTTGAATACCATTTGAATTTAAAAAAAAAAAAAAGGGAATGATAATAAACCAAATAATAAATTGGATATAAAACCAAATACATAAATGCAAAAGTAAAAAATATGTTCCAAAGAGTAAAAACTTTACAGTATTTACCCATTCTCAGGTCGTTGCCAAGGAGGCCCAAGAACTGGTCCTGCTGTAGCCGTGACCCTGATGTTCGAACCATTCGTTTCAATATCAGAGCTCTGTCCAGGTTCTATGTATGTAACCTGCAAATAATTGAAACTAACCGAAAACCTAAGTGGCAATTATTTCTCAACAGAATACATGACCTGGTGCTTTGCAAATGTATATATACAAGGCTTCAATTACATCCTAAATAATGACAGGGTACACAGATTAGGTAGAATTGAAGAGGAAATGATTAGACAAATGTTAGATTCTATTTTTGTGTATTGACTCGTGCTAACTTTAAAAGTTAAAACATTGATTCTCTCGTTTAATTTAAAATGTGTTTTTATGTGAATTTTATTCTGATTTTTTATGTTGTATCATAGGCATATCTTGTCTTATAGATTTTAATGCTAGCGGTATCCTTGCAACCGTATAGTATTGTACTGTATTTGTCTCTCGTGTGGCTATGTCCTAGGCACATCTACATAATTAGACGAGTAAAAGAGAACAGAAACACATGAAGCTGCAACCAGTTAATGAATCAACGGAATACAAGACAACTCAAGCATCTTGTTTATAGAAATTTATATTCCAAAGGAAAAAGCAGATAACTGGATGCACCAAAAATAAACTATTTTCTTTGTCTCATAACATACTAAACTAGATTAGAGCAATTGTGCACATTCACAAAAAAAAATTCGAGAGAATGATTTCAGCATGGTTTAATAACATTGTGGAAATCTCTGCCCTTCAAGAACAATGCTAGAGTACGGTGAATGTTCTAATTGGTCCCTAAACTTTTCACTGGTGCCCACATTGGTCTCTCAACAAAAAAAAAAAAAAAAAGCTCCCAATTGGTCCACACTCCCAATTGGTCCATGAACATTTTAAGCGTTACACTTGTTAGTCCCTAACTATTTCAGACCGAAGGACTAACATGGGAGATGTTTGAAATGTTTAGGACTAATTGGAGATGTTTTTTTTGTTAATGTGAGCACCGGTGATAAGTTCAAAGACCAATTAGGGCATTCTCCCCAAAAGTTATTATGGGTTCTTAACACATTGTAGCTGTTTAGTTCAAATCTTACAACGAAGGAAAAGGAATAAGAAAGGGTTGCCACAACAGTCAGCATGATAAAGATTTATTCAAGGCATGATGATATTTAAAATTGACAATTGGATCATCGATGGATATTTCCCTAGGCAATTAAAAAGTAGGATTCATACAAGTCTATGGTCATTTATGAAATTCAGTTCTGTCAGGTCAGTTTGAGATAGAAAGTTAAGGCATTTGGCGGGAAAAATCCCAATTCACCACAAGATTTATTAAATATTCATAGAAAGGATGCATGCTTTGCCATGATCTATTTTTCACAAGCTTTCACCATTTTCTTTGTCAAGATCCATCTCTCCCATAACCTTAAATTGTTGAGTTGAGGCAGTTGAATGGTTTTGTATTTGAGAAACCGCCTCACGAATGGAGCCCATTTGGCATGAAACATGCACAACGCACAACGCACGATGCACAACCTGACTTTATACCTTATCCTTAAATTTGACATACTTTTAGAAGAATGGAGAAGACAGGAATTGAACTCTAGACCACTTAGCCATAAAAGCACTGATACCGTATCAAGAACCATCTATCCTAAAAACTTATGTTGTTGGGTAGAGGCAATTGAATGGTTTTATATTTGACATCCTTCACACATTTTTGCACTATATGTTGAAAGTTGTGAGCTTGAGAAATTTCAAAAGCCCAAGATGTTCCTTTCTTCTAGGGAGATACGAAAACCATTTAAAAATATACTTATGTAATATAATCCAAGACAGTTTAATAGCATGCTAGAATGTCCAAAAATTCATATTTTTCGGCAGGTCTATGAGATATAATATATCATATGGCTTCTAGCAGTGTCCAGAAATTTATTCAGTTCTTGTTTCATTTGGAGTTACTTATCATTTTTTAGAAACATAAGAATGTGTTACATACCCCACACCTAGTAACATGTCAGCAGAATCATCAAACAAAAAAGGAAAGACAATAATTCCTTTACCATATTATTATTCTAGAAGACACAAAAAGGGGGAAGGCGGAAATGAAGGAGAAAAATCAACTAGCAGAATAATTGGAGAAAATGGAGGGGAGAAATTAGTTACAACAAATCAGCCACAACAAGAAAAGGAAGGAAATTGAAGGGAGGAATGTTAGGAAGGAAAGATTATTAGAGGAGGATTATTAGCTTAAATAAATCAGGAAGAATAAGGTTGATTCCCTTAATTCTCTTTGAATGTTAATTATAAATTTAGATCATGGGGAGGGAGGGAGGGAGGCAGGCAGAACTTGAGTGGACTAGGAGGACCAAGGGATCCTTAATTTCCAGACTTATTTTCTTAATTCTGTTCGTCTATTTCTACCAATTTTTTCCATTATTGTTGTGTTCTGCAACTGAATTTCCCCATTGGAATTTCAGCATAATAAATAAAGTAATAAACACAGAGGTTATTCAGCAGCTCTTTTCTCTTGGTACCAGTTGTTACAGAATGATAGTCATTTGCGAGTGTAGCTATACAAAAAAGTAATTTGTTAAAAGTTAAACACACAAGGTGTGGGAATAGGGACAAAAATATGGCTTCGTGCATGGCATGTAGTATCTATAAGTTTATGAAAATGTTATTCTAAATAAAGTAGAACAAGGAAAGTTGTAACGAGTAGTTTGAGCTTTGGGATTTGGTTATTATGGGCCTTAGCCTGTCTCCCTTAAACCTCTTATCTCTGTCGGTGATCATCCCTATCTCTGAGCTTCTCATCTTACTCTTCTTCTTCTTATGTAATTTCTTTTCCTGTCATAAATCTAGTGCCTGTAACAAATATATTGTGGTGCATAACTACTTTGACAGAAGATCTTTTAGTGGCCTATTGTTGACAGGATCCATCTTTGTCATAATAATTTTCTTGATTAAATTGTTGCTGGAATCAATACTGACACTTCAAGGTTCTGGATACGGTTAGTGTTGTTGTAATAGTGCTATTATAGTTCTTTCATTGCTAAATTTGTATAGCTACTGTTGAAAATAAAACGTGTGACTACATGTATTTAGTCATGTAAACTGTATTAATTTCCTACTGCGCTATATACAGTGTTGATGGGTATCCATATCTTGAATCTAAGTATTCATGTATTGAATCTGAACCTAAGACCTAAAATATAGTCACACTTTGGTGTTTCACTCCTCCTACACTCGTCTTTTATCTTCCTACAATTCCAACAGCTACCTATTTCATAACCATACAAAAAGAATGTTTCAAAGACATTTGCAAACGCTAGCCTGATTGACACAGCTGCATGAGTTGGACCCAAGATGTTAACTCAAACTTTTAACCAAATAATTTCCTACTCATGAAAAACGGTGAATGCCTCATAATAAATGATGGCCATGACAGTGAAGGCTCTCTTTTAGAACAATTTAAACCACCTTAGTACAATCATATAATTCACCAACTACATCAGTATCAATCAAAATTCTCAATCCAGGTTCAAATATCGACTAGTTATACCAAGATGAAGTAAGGCAAGGGTTCAAATTCAAACACACATACTAGAGTTCTCAACGTCCGAACAAAAGAATAATAGAAAAGGAAAACATACTTACATTTTTGAAAAGAGGATCCAGCAACTTTTGGGCATTAGGAGTTGCAATAACTCTGACATTTGGAAATTTCTGAGAGAAAGGCTTTAACGTCTTCAGATGGCAGTGATCATCAAGGCTTTGTGTAATGAGCACGCAATCAATTTCTGGAAGATCACTGAGCTGCACTAAAGTAGCATATACACCAGTGAGAGCAAGTTCATGAATTCCCTCCCACACGGTAAAGTTTTGAGACAAAAAAGGATAACAAAGGGGGGAATAAATAAGTAGCTCCATCAAAAGATACCTGGAACTTCTTCAACACTTTCTTAGCAGCATCATATAGCCAAGGAATACCAAAATCCAAGTTACCCACCAAAATTGGATCAACCAATATGTACGCTCCACCAACATTCCACAGCCAGCTATTTCCCTAAAATCAACACTTCACACCCATGTCAAAGGATAAAGGGGAAAAAAAAAAAGTCAAACTTAAGGCAATTTAAGTGTAACAACAAAGAACCATAAAAACCCACCTCTAAATATGTCAGTTTGAAGACATCAGTTGCATAGGAACTCGACCCAACTGCGTTCTCCTCTGATACAAGAGCAGAAACTGTCCCACCCCACCTGTCAAAGAACCACCAACTTCATAACTAAACAGAAAAAAAGAGTACATAACTGACCATGAAGAAATTAGATGGACACAGAAACTGACCTGTAGCTGGGAGTTGAGGTCCTCAATGCACCGGAGCTTGTGCGAATTGAATTGCCAAGAGTCGAGATAAAACGGGTGGGTGAGAAAACGGGGTGCAGTGAGGGTCTTCTTCTACCGGGATCGCAGGTCTTGTTGAGAGTGAGAGAATGGCACTGTAGTGTGGCCATTGTTGATTGTGTTGACCCTTCAGCTTACTAGGGGTTTTGCTACCACTAACCACTCGTTATGCGTTCGTCGTGTGGTAATATATGATCCTAACTGTGCCACATGTCTCATACCCACCCACAGCATCACAGGGAACTAAGTGTTCTCCAAGGTTCTTTCACTTGTTTTGGGGTCAACTCAAATCTCTGATCGCCACGTTGCCATTTGCCAAAAGAACACGACCATCTGAGAGCACTTCCTAGTTCGCTATACCTTGTGCCAAAATGCTGTGGGGGTGGGAGGGGAGAGAAAATGGTCCAAGAGAAATGTTAGATCTTTTTATATCTATCATGAAATCTCATATGGTATTAAATTAATGACACTCCAAGTCATTGTTTTTAGAGTTTAAGCTCTTCATTTTTTACAAAAACTCTCTTTTGTTTTTTAATATAACTCTTCAATCTGCCTTTTCTGTTGCTACCTTCCTAACCCCGATTAATTACACTGCAACCACCACCGTGACCTCCGTCTCTAGACTTGTTGCCACATTTGCTGCCTCCATGCAATTGTTGCCTTTATTGCCTCCGCGTAGTCATTATCTTTGTTGTCTCTACGCAGTATTTGCCTTTGTTGCCTCCACTCTATCTCAACTTGTTGCCTCTCAATGTTGTCTATGCCGAACCTACTAGTTCCATCTGGCCCTCCTATTTCTGTGCAGACCCTTGTTTCCATACAAGATTCTCTGTTGTTGCTTCTGATTTATCTTAAATTGATCTAATGTTTATTTGAGTTGATTATTTCAAATTTAGGTCTAGTTTAATTCTTTCATTTAAATTATGAGTATGTTGTTAACCTATAAATAGGCATACACATTATACTCAGATATAACACTTGATCAAGTAAGACAATTCACGTTCTTTCTGTGTTTTTTCTGTGACCCTTCTCTATGTTATTTATCTAATCTATCATGAAATCTCAACCAAGCATATTTATAATTTATTCCTAGTGAACTATAAAATATTTGATTGCGTACTAGAATTGCAACGTTTTGGTGCGTGTCAAATTTGGCGTCGTTGCTAGGGAAGTGCAACATTTGATTTTATTCTATTTTGTTTTTTTCCTTTTATTTATTTATTTTTTTTCAAAATTCCTTTTCACTAACATGTACTCTAATAGTTTTCCTAATTCGCTGTGGTCTAGTGTCTCTTGTTTTTCAGGTAATTGAGCGGATTATGACAGTTTTGAGTAGAGATATGATTGCAAGATGGAGGACTTGGAGAACTTTCGTTGTTGTTGTTGTCATCATTGTAGTAGTTGTTGTTGTTGTTGTTGTCGTCGTGGTTGTTGTTGTCGTTGTTGTTATTGCTGTTGTCATTGTTATTGTCGTGGTTGTCTTCGTTGTTAAGCTCTTCATTTTTTACAAAAAACTCTCTTTTGTTTTTTAATACAACTCTTTAATCTGCCTTTTCTGTTGCTACCTTCCTAACCCCAATTAAATACACTGCCACCACCACCGTGACCGCCGTCTCTAGACTTGTTGCCACATTTGCTGCCTCCACGCAATTGTTGCCTTTATTACCTCCGCGTAGTCATTATCTTTGTTGTCTCTACGCAGTCGTTGCCTTTGTTGCCTCCGCTCTGCCTCAACCTGTTGCCTCTCAGTGTTGTCTATGCCCAACCTACTGGTTCCATCTGACCCTCCTATTTCTGTGCAGACCCTTGTTTCCATACAAAATTCTCTGTTTTTGCTTCTGATTTATCTTAAATTGATCTAATGTGTTATTTGGGTTGATTATTTCAAATTTAGGTCTAGTTTAATTCTTTCATTTAAATTATGAGTATGTTGTTAACCTATAAATAGGCATACACATTATACTCAGAGATAACACTTGATCAAGTAAGACAATTCACGTTCTTTCTGTGTTTTTTCTGTGACCCTTCTCTATGTTATTTATCTAATCCATCATGAAATCTCAACCAAGCATATTTATAATTTATTCCTGGTGATCTATAAAATATTTGATTGTGTACTAGAATTGCAACGTTTTAGTGCGTGTCAAATTTGGCGCCGTTGCCAAGGAAGTGCAACATTTGATTTTATTCTATTTTGTTTTTTTTCCTTTTATTTATTTATTTTTTTCAAAATTCCTTTTCACTAACATGTACTCTAATAGTTTTCCTAATTCGTTGTGGTCTAGTGTCTCTTGTTTTTCAGGTAATTGAGTGGATTATGACAGTTTTAAGCAGAGATATGATTGCAAGATGGAGGACTTGGAGAACTTTCGTTGTTGTTGTTGTTGTCGTCATTGTAGTAGTTGTTGTTGTTGTTGTCATTGTTGTTATTGTTGTTGTTGTTTTTGTTGTTGTTATTGTTGTTGTTGTCGTGGTTGATGTTGTTATCGTCATTGTTATTGTCGTGGTTGTCGTCGTTGTCTTCGTTGTTGTTGTCGTTGATGTTATTGTTGTCATTGTTGTTGTTGTCGTCGATGTTGTTGTTGTTGTTTTTATCGTTGTTGTTGTTGTCATTGTTATCGTTGTTGACATAATCTAGGTATAATGTCGGGTTTGAGTTTAAAATTTAGGCACCACCTTTGATGCACTGGCCAAATTTAGTGCTTGAATTTCCTTGTGGATTAAGTTGGAACATTTGCTCTTAGCCACACTTCTAAAATGTGGTTAAACTCATTTTATTAATGTTGCTAAATGAATTCTCAATTTAACCGCACATCACCCCACACTTCTCCCTTTCCTCTCCCTTTCAGTCACATCGACCTTTTCCTCACCGCCAGTGACCGCCCACTGCCACTGCCCCTTGTTAACCTATCTTCTTCCTCCCTTATCATTTTGTTGACAGCATAGCCAGCCCCACCATCGCTAATGATTAAGCAACACACAATCCGAAACATTAAATCAAATTTAAAAAAAATTCCAAAACAAACAAAATCAAATTAAACATGCTTTTAACGTCATGCACCATGAGATCCATGGCTATTGCATTAGAGAGAAAGAAGAACGACAACATGAAGAATGTGCTAAACTATTACTTTTGGGATAATTCGGATCCTGAAACTTCTCTGTGGAGGTAGAATCTTCGATGTTGAATGCCTGGTATGTACCTGCAGGCACTCCAACAGTCAAGTTAGTAAGTGTTTGATGTGGTAGTGTAGACTGAGCAAGAGTTGAACATACCTGAGTTCTTCTAGGAGTTAAATACCTATGTTAGCTGTTACTGTTGATTTCGCGTACCTTGATAAAGGGAGGGCATCTTCTTTGATCCGCATTACATCAATATGCGTTACGTATTGATGGGCGGTTGATACCTTGGTCCGCATTATACCCATACGTGGTTAAATCCTTCCATGGGCAACTTGGTCGGGTCACCTTGCTCCACGGATTATTGGATCGGGATGATTGGGCCTCTATGGCCTAATCCATAACAAAGAATATATCTAAATCTAGCATTGGTGCGACATAGCACAAGCGGACCTCAAATGACCCAAACCACACCCAACCTGCATCCACATCTAGCAACAAACCAAGGCAACAATGAGCAATTGACCGAAACGACGATGGATTTGCTCAATCTTGTTAGAAATCAACAAACCTGCAATGTGGTGAGAAGAGGATGCCATTGTCGCCCCTACTTCCTCCCAACCCAACCCCGAAGAGGACGTCACTAAGGTCCTTCCCTAGCTTGATTCCAACCCGACCTGAAATAACCCCTCTAGGTCAGCCCTCTTCATCGGCGAGTTCTTTCTGGTCGTGAAGTTCAGAGAAAATGACATCGTCGACGGTGCTGAGGTGGCGACATGGAGTTTTGAAGGAAGGATGAGATATAATGGTTGAGGAACTGTAGACATACATTCATGGAGGAGAGGGAATGACACTAATTACTATGATATTTGGCAATAATGGCGTAGGGAGGTAAGGTGGGTGAGGCGTTGGGAGCAATTGGGGGGGGGGAATTTGGGAGAAGGAAGAGTGATTAAAGAGGAAAGGAAGGGAGAAGAGCGAAGCAATTTTATGCAATTACCATAATAACTTTATGGATTATAATATATACATTTTTTTTTTCTTCAATAAAGTGCATCTTGCACCTTAATATGTCAGGATTATCTTAGCCTTCACCTAAAATTTAAACGTGACAAAATATGAGATTCACCTAAGACCGGGTCGGAAAGCCAGAATCATAAAACTCGAAAACTGTTCTTTCTTTCTCACCCATTTTCCAAATTCAAAACAACGGGTATGAGGATTCTGCTTCTTGTGACGCCAAATCCCCAAAAATGGTAATCCCTTCAATTCGCCTTTCTACTTCCCAACTAAGCCGCGCAATTTAATTCCCTAATTCGCCAACGCTGCTTCGTGCGCCTTCTTCTTCTCAATATAACACTTCGTTCCCAACAACAACAACAACAACAACAACAATATCCCAAACCTAAAACCCTCACTCTCTTATCCGTTTTGGCGTTTCCCCCTAAACATGGCAGAGAAACAGGTCATTGTCGCCGTCGAAAGCACCGCTGCTATGGGACCCTATTGGGAAACGCTTCTCATGGATTACATTGATAAGATCATCAGGTTCCCCTCCTCTTCTTCTCTTGTATCTGTTATTAACCTTTTTTTTTTCTCTCTTTAATCACGATCAGAATTCCTGATTTTGATTTCGATTCTGGCACTGTTCCCAAAATCGATTCTTGTTGATGTTTGATTGATTGTTGCTGCTTTTGATTACCATGAAGAAATAAAGTCCTCTTTTTTATTTTTGGAGCCCTGTTTTATCGTTTTGTTTTTGCTTCTTTGGTTCTTGATCGATGGCTGGTTTTACCCTGCATCTTGATTTGGAATCTTTTGTGTGTGTGTGTGTGTTTTGAATCGGTTATTTGGACTTCGTTGAATATTGGAGTGGTTTTTTTTTTTTTTTTTTTAACGGTGTTATTACATCTGTTATGCTATGGATAAGTGGGTTTATGAGTTCAGTTTGTTGAAACTGTGGAGTTGGGACTGGAGTCTCGCTTTGTGTGGTGAAGCAAGTGACTTTGGCTTTGGTAATGTCATGTGGTTTTTACATAAAATAGTCCACGGTTATACTTTACACATTGACAATTCTAACAGAATTTTCTTTTTTTTTTTGGGCTGAATATTTGTCTTGGGAGTGGTTAAATGGATGTATTGTTGTATTGTTGCTTGGTTGAGGCGGGTTTGTGTTCAGCTTGGTCATGCGGCATTGCTGAGTTTGTTCTTTTTATTTTGAAAGTTTGCAGTTGTCGGTACAGTATTGTCACATTTGATTTGCATGCCTACTCCGTACCTGTTGGTTATGATGAACTCATGAAATGAAATTTTAATCCTATATTTATATATTATTCTAAATGTTTATATCTTGGGTAAGTAAAACATTGAACGTTTTTCTTGTTGACATTTTACTAGTAGCTATGAAGCATGGGTATGCAACAGAAGCAAAAGTACCCGGACCCGGTATGTATTGGGTACGGGTACGTGCGTAGGGTACTGTTGGGTACGTAGCAAAACAAAATTCCAGGGAAAAAATGGGTATGGGATGAATATGCGGGTATGGCTTAGTCGAGCTTGAGTACGGCTCTTTTGGAGAAAAATGTAGTTGTGATTCAAATTTAAAACATCCTTCATCTCTTTCTCATTCATCCTAACCCAGACCATTCTATTGGAGATCAACTTCCAGAACGACTCACAATTCGAGCCGCTACCTACCGCCACACTTTTTCACAAATGTTGGCGATGACCCACCCACCATCTGCAGCAACGTGCACATGCCTTACCGTTTGCAACCAACAATAGTGACTTTAACATCAGTGTCCCACCCACTGAGGAGTTTGTGACAGCCAGCTCTGGTGACCGATGAATGATGAGGCAGCAAAAGGGTTAACTCTGTAGCGACCCACCCATACACGAGACTTTTATGTTTCTTTTTGCTGCATTTTATTTTGAATACCTTAAGATTTGTTGTGCTAAGTCTTCAAACTTTCTAGATACTGAATTTGGGTTGAGGTTTGAATTCCTTGCTTTGGATTTTTAATTTTTTCTTAGTCTGAATGAGGAATTAGATACTTATATCGTAGGAAATTAATGAAATTTTTATATTTAAATATGGCGTATGTACCCCACTTTTTTCAGAATTTTCGTATCTGTACCTGGTACCTTACCCGTACCTAATCAACATAGACTAGTAGCTATGACCACATTGCTGTTTTATGTGATGACTTTAGTGGAGAGGAAACTTTTACTAGATGTAATTCTTGAATCTTGTCACATTGTTTCCGGGTTAGTCTTGAAGTTGTAATGATTTTTTTTTTATACCTTATCACTGTTGAGAAGGGCGACAGACTCTTTTGCTGATGTCTTTCTCCAGGTTATATGAATATTAAGATTTTGTTTGAGAGTTGGGTTTAGAAGGAGGAATGAAAGAAAAGAAGGGCTTTGGGAGGTTTCACGTTGTATGAGAGTTTAATTTAGGTATATGAGGGATTTCAAAAACCCTCCATACTCCTCATATTTAGGTGGGAGGTTTTACACACTCAAACAAGGAGAAGGCACACCCTCTAAACCACTTCCTTCTGTTCCCCTTCCTTACCCCTTGATTCATTCCCTTTCTTTTCCCTCCTAACTCCAAACAAAGCCTAAAGGTCCATTAAGGAAAACTGATAATATTTGTTAGTTTGTTGAGGACGTATATTCTTTCTTGATTGCTTTTTCTTTAATCCCTTTCTTATTCAAGTTGCTAGAACTGCAATACGGTCCATTTTGGGGGAAGCTGGTATCTGATTGGCTCCTATGGATTCAGGTCATGGTTGTTCCAGGGGGGTTGCTCTTACTAAGATAAGGTGCTGATAGATTGTTCAGCCGTGTGTTACATTACTTAAGTCTTACAATTTTTTTTGTCTGTGTGCGCTTTTACCGCTCCCCTTTTGGAGGTTTTCTTACCCTCACCTTAGTTGTGTTTTACTTCCTATTTCTCTTATACAATTCATTTTTTCTATTACAAAATATAAATTTAACGACGATTTCCCATCCCGTTCCATAGATGCCAGAAGCAGAACACCAAAGGGTACTCTTGAAGACCTATTCCACAAGAAATATAAAGATAGTTTAGAACCCTTAAATATCCAAGACTTCCTTTTCAGTCAAATAAGTCAATAGGCAGCATAGGTAGGTAGCATGTGAGGATAAAAAGGCCATCTCTTTAATTGTGAACGTCTAAAAATAAAGCCTTCCTCTTTACACTTATGTCAAACCCAACATAAATTGCTCCAAGTCAGAGGACACTGGTCCACAAAAAATTTCAAAACAGCAATTTAAAAAAAAAAAAAAATTTAAAATGGGAGTGGTTGGTGAGCATTGCCAAAGTAAATGGGTAGAAGTGTCTGATTGAGGACCAAAGACAACGCATTTATTAGTCCTGCACTCAATAGTTTAGTATTTTGGGAATTTGAACTCTGTAGAAGTAATAGATTAAAATAGCCAGTCTTGTTTCCTCACCAGCTTAAGATCTTGGTATTCAATAGGATTTGCATTTAAGCCTAAATGTTCTAAAGTTCCACTTTTGTTTATGATGTAAGTTTCAATTTTCTTCTTTGCTCGAGCTTTTCACATTATTGTAAAGGTGACATATCATCATAGCTGATAAAATTGACCTGTTGTGGTATTTGGTATTTGTACAGGTGTTTTGGTGGAAATGACTCAACTGGGAAGGTATACATACTGCATTTTGCTTTGGTGAAACCTTCATAATCTTTATAAAATATGAAAGAAACTCAGGGATTTGGCGTCATTGGACCAACTGGATTACTACCAATGATAGTAAAAATTTGCTTTCCAATTGCAGAAGATGAACATTATTCTCATTATTACTAATATTCTTAGACTGTCGTACACATGCTTTTTGGTTCTGCTAAGTCTTTAATAGATTTTTAAACTTTACAGTCAGTGATTTTCATTTATTTTCCCTTATAATATTAATTTGTTCTCATAATGGTGTAGTTGTTTATATTGCTATGTGCGTTTCTTGGGCCCCATGGCACTTTACAATCCGAGATTAATGTTATAAGTTTTTGTTAACTCATTGTTTTCATAGGTCTGATGCAAATTTGTTGAAATCATAATAGTAAATTTGATATTCTTTTTGTACTGAAAAAGTGAAATTCTTTCTATCTTGCCTATGATGTTCTTGTGGTTTATCTATTGATTTGGTTTTTTTCCCCTTTCATTTGCAGAAGCCTTCTGCTTCCAATGTTGAGTTTGCCCTAGTAACCTATAATACTCATGGATGTTATTCTGGTAAGGTTTTTGCGTGCGTGCGCACACACACACATCTATATAGGGGAGCTATCGAGTGAGAATGGAAATGTTATGTGAGAAGTAAGAATGTCAATCTCAACCATTGGATTAAATTAAATGGCTAGGATTATAACAAAAATTAAAAACTCACATGACTCTTACTTCTCTAGTCACATAATCATTCTCAATTTTTTTTTGTACCATATATCTGACTGTCTGCGTCTTACCTTCTCCCCTTTGCCCCAAGCAATTAAAACCAAATCTGAACAAAATCAAGAAATGTGGGTTTGCACCGTCTCTTACTGCACCCTCTCTTACCCTTCATCTCGTGCTCATTACACTCAATTTTTTTCTTTGGTTCTTTCTGCATAAAAAAGAAAAGCCCATTTTTTCTTCTCTTTCCTATAATTTTCTCATTCCCTCAATTTTATAAAAACGGCAAAATTTTACTGATATTCACCATGCAGAATGTAGAAGTCTCGTTGAGCAACTTTACTCATTATTTGCAAATGGCACAATGCTTTCGATTGAATATATTTCAATCAATAACTTGCAATTTCAATTAAATCCAAGATAAAGAAAAGGCCTTAGATATTCTCATTCAACCAAACTTCATAAAAAAAATTTAGGAAAGCAACAATCTGAGAAATTAAACAAACAAATCAAAAATATAATTTAGGGAATGAAAGAAAACAATCCCATTCAGGACAAGCCCCCAGAAGTACAATACAGGACAAAGAAAAAATACATTTTTTTTGAAGAAAAAGGAGAAGAAACCCAGGGAAAGCCCAAGCCGGATTCTTCGATCCATCGTATGTTCCTCCAAGACGTCTAGATCAGGCACTGCAAAAGTGGCTAACACCACCACGAACCATGACCACCATGGGCTAGGTCCGCCCTCTGCCGCTGCACACCACCAACCACCATTGTTACCATCACTTAGCCAATTACTGTCACTGGCCACATCTTCTCTCAGACGATTCTCCATGCTTAGCCTCTGTCTCTTTGGTACTGTTGTGCCTCAGTTGTCGTTGTTGCGTTTCATTCGCCGACGTCGCATCTCAGCCCCTATCATCACTCCTCAATTGCCGTTGTTCGCCTCAGCTGCCGCCATGGCGCCTCCATCACCAGCGTCAATGAAGAGTTGTTGGGGTTGGGGTAGACAAACAGAGAGATGTGGGAGTGTGGCTAGGGGAGAGGATGAGACCGGATGAGATAGTCATGTGGCCCCTTTTAATTGATAATCTAATCCTATCCATTTAATTTAATCTAATGGTTGAGATTGACATTCTCCCTAGATAGTTCCCCTGGATATATATGGGATGATCTAGTGAGAGGGGTGGTTATATATGAAGGTGAGAGGAGTAAATCTTGACCATTGGATCTTACATGAATGGTCAAGATCAGAACACAAAAGTCATGTGACTTTTTAAGTGATCATGTGACATCTACATATCTTTTTAATCTTGATAATCCATGTATGATTGTATGGTCAAGGTTTACTCCTATCACTCATATAACCTTTCCTCTCACAAGAGTCATTCCCTATATATATATATATATATTTATATATAATGTGTATTGTGTGTCTGATTAAAAGCTGCTCGTCCGTAATTTGTTTTTGTGAAACCTTAGAACTAATGTTGTTGCAGCAATACTGTGTCAGATAATTCACTATTAATTTAACCCACTTTGCATTTTCTAATAAATTGTTGGCTATTGAAAAAGAAACGAAGAAAAAATGCAACAGTCTAAAATTTCAGTAATGTTGTCGTCTCTATATTGAGGATCTCTTATCCTCTTACTTTTTGTAACTCTCTTCTTTTCTTAATGAAATTCTTCTTTTATCCAAAAAAGAAGTCTATAAAGTTTCAGAGATTTGTTCTCCTGGATTGCTTGAATTCTGCTTAGCTTCCTTTACTCTGGCAATTAAATTTATATGCAATTGTCTCATCTACCAAGTATATTTACTTAGTTGAGCATCATTGGATGCAGGTTGCCTTGTGCAGCGGACTGGCTGGACAAGAGACCCAGATGTTTTCTTCCTGTGGCTATCAGCTATACCCTTTACTGGTGGTGGTTTTAATGATGCAGCAATTGCTGAAGGGCTTTCTGAAGCTCTTATGGTATGCATGCTGTATACAGTTTCCTGTTTGCTTGTGCTCTTTCAATTGTCATTTGATAAATGTATGCCTGATTCCTGATTCATCCTTTATTGTTTCATTTTACTCCTTTAATATGTATACATATTTGTGTACGTATATATATGCGTGTNCCAAACAACAAAAACACACACACACACACACACACACACACAGTAGACGTAGGAACAATTGTAAATATCCCTTAATTATTTCATTATCGATGATTTGAGCATATTATTCAATAATTATAACAGAAAAAGTAAGAGAGACTAAAATTATGGGTGATTTGTGGTAGCTTTTAAGTGAGCCTTTTTTTTGTCTTTTTTTTTAAATTGCATTTAGACAGTACGTATTGTCACAAATAAACAAAACAAAATCAAGTTATATAATAGGTTGAGGTTAGGATTGAGGCAAAACTCTACCCATTGCCATCACTGGGAATTAATTAGTTGTTTATATGTTCTGGGCTGTCATACGGAGAATGGTAGGATTATCTGGGCCAAACTTAGATGGTTTTATTTCACCCGAAAATTGGCATAAATAAGCAAAATAAGCAATTCAAACACCAATGATATACTGATCTAATAAACAAAAAATTACTTTTAGAAAATGAAATTCAAAATAACCTGTGCACTGATCGGTTTAAATATTGCCATGTTCTTGTTGATTCTATCCAACAAAAGATGGCCATGTTGTTTTAGCGGTGGTTGTATGTATTGCTAAGTTAAGATAACAAAGCTTGGCTAATCAATAAAGTTCACGAGCTAAATTGGCTTTTTATTTTTTGTTTTTCATATTGGCTCATTTAATAAAAAATGAATATTGTTATGCTATTCTAATTTTGAGTATGAAACTTACGCTTATGATACCATTTAATTTATTATTCGGGAAAAAGATCTCTGATTCGCGACTCGTATCTTGACTTGACAACCATGCTTTTGTTTTTCCACAATTTCAGTGTCATACCTCCTTCATACGCTGTAATAGATTGTTCTCCATTAAAATACAGAATTTGGAACTGTTATTTTGAAACTTTATCGGCATCTCTTTAGTTCAAAATAGATTTTGATCCTCTTACCCCAATGTGGGAATGATTAGATGTTCCCAAATTCGCAAGGCGGAGGCCCAAATCAGCAAAATGTCGATATGCACAAGCATTGTATCCTTGTAGCAGCAAGTAATCCTTATCCGTTGCAGACACCAGTTTATGTTCCACGACTACAAAACACTGAGCAGAGTGAAACCATTGACTCAGACCCAGGGAATTGTTTATATGATGCTGAAGCTGTAGCTAAAGTATTTCCTCAGGTACTTTCATATATTCATTTACATTTTTAATAATTCTAACACACCCCTCCCCCAAAAAAAAAAAAAAAATCACCACCACACCCCACTGTTTAAGTCTTTATTCTTTTATATGGTTAACACAATGTGATCTTCTGCATGCAGTTTTCTGTTTCTCTATCAGTCATCTGTCCCAAACAACTTCCCAAAGTTAAAGGCATCTACAGTGCGGTAAGGATGGATTTCATCTGGTCAACTAAAATGTTGATTTTTCTGTATAAATAAAATCAGTCAGGAGTTTTAACCTAACAACTTAAATTTTTGGGATAGATGATTGATAACATATTATGAACTTCTCCATGACCAGATGGTCTATAGTTCGATCCTGCCGTCTGTGTGAAGTTAGATTTCCGTCTATCTTGTTCGCACTTACGTCCAAAGGGCTTCTGCATAAAGGGGTGAAATAAAACTGTTCACTCTGATATCAAGGGTTAGATGATACCTATCTCACAATGCTTTTGTAGCAAGTGCCAAGTTCTGGTGGTCTCTCACTTATCTGGGTATTCCTTTGGGTGGCAACCATCATGCTTTAAGCCTTTTGGGATCCTGTTGTGTATAAGATTTCTAAGCAGTTAGATGGTTGAAAAGTTACCCTTTTTCTCTTTGGGTGGTGATCACCCTTATTAGTCGTGTTTGTCTTGCATCCCTTTATAGTTAATCTTCATCTTTCCTATGTGGTCGTGGCTCAAATTATTGAGAAACTCATGCATGATTTCCTTTGATTGGGATTAGGGGACTTTAGAAGATATCATCTTGTTAGTTGGGTTCTAAACCAAAACACGAAGGAGGATTGGGTCTTGGTAATTGTATGTCCAAGAAAAAAGCATTGTAGCCAAGTGGCTTTGGTGTTTTCCTCTACAATCTAAACTCTATGGCATCAAGTAGTTTGACGTAGTATGGTTTGCACCCTGAATGGGTGGGACACCAACTCTGCAAATAGAGTCACTCATAATTGTCCTTGGAAATTTATATCTCAGGGGTTGCCTTCTTTCAGGTCTTTCTTCTTTCATTTGGGTGACAAGTCTCACATTAAATTTTGGTAAGACAGTTGGGTTGGTACTTTTCCTTGGCTTTTTCGCCTATATTCTTTACATAATTCCTCTATTTGTCAATTTTTGTTTTCACAAAGTGACCTCTCTTGGAAAATCCATTTTATTTGAAACCTGAATGATAGAGAGGTTATTGAATTAGAGTCCCTTTTTCTGTTGCTCAACTCTACTCATCTTTCTTGTAGCCCTAACATTGGAACTTGGACTTTTTGATTCCTCAGTAGTTTTCTCTTGTAAATCTAATTTTCGGTTTATTACTTCGTGTCCTAACTTATGAAGGTTCCTCTTAGATAAACCCATTGGAAATCTAAATCTCACTCTTAGGTCAAAGCTTTTTCTTTTGGGTACTATTGTTCGTAATAGGATTACCACAAATGACATGCTCCAGAAGTGCAAGCCTCTCACTGCTTTGTCCCCTAATATGTGTATGATGTGTGGTTTAGATTCCAAATCAGGGGCATGTTTATTTCTGCATTGCCCAACGGCGAAATCTCTCTGACACTTGCGTTTTGGAACCTTTGGAGAGTTGAGGGTTTGCCTTGTGGACGATGCATTCTTAAGTTCAGAGGTTTTAGGTCTCGGCATCTCGCAAAGAAGCAAAGATCTTGTGGCAGTCTTTGGTTTTTGCAGTGATTTGCTGTATTTGGTTGGGAAGAAATTCTAGAAATTTTAATGATTTGTTTTCAACTATTGATTTTATTTGGCATATAATAATTTTTTTTTGGGCATCCTTTTGGTGCTCAACACATGGCCTGTTTAATGGTGTTACCTTAGCTGATGTTCAAAGGGATTGACAACCCTTTGTTGCAAAATTTAGCCTCTTAGGACTTCGTTTTATCTTGTACTTATGTGAGCATATCTTATCCTCTTCTGTATCATTTTTTTTCATGTGGCAAGACTATGTGGTAAGATGCATACTTAGGTGGCTTAATACATTCTTGGTTGCCTTGGGGCAATTTAGAAAGGAATGTGTAACTTAGTCTTTTAGGAGATTGCTTAGTTAGTTATAGAGCCTTATCAAATTAGGGAATGGCTTATTATAGATTCTTATCCTTGTATTTTGGAATGTAAGGAATGTTGCTACAACTTTTGGCTTCTTGAACTAACATACGAGGTTGCATGCTTTGGGGGACTAGGTTGTGAAAGCCAAATCTGAGACATTATCCTTGAGCCTAGGGCTTCAAACATATTCATCGGAAGGCTTAGATTGTTGACACCAAGGTCATTGTTGATTTGCTCCATTCATTTATTCAAGACCCGTTTTGATTGCAATCTTGATGTTTGGCTAGTGAATTTGTTAGAATTGTCGTGAGGGCGTTCACAAGACTTGTGTGACCAAATGGTTGGAAAGTCCTTGTCCTGAAATCCATACATGAACACCAACAGACCAATCCAAATAATTATTACACTTTAGTTTTTCCGAGGTTATGGTAAGCTTTTATTAGAACAACCTTAGTTAGCACAATAGCCTTTATGAGAACAACTTTAGTATTACGCTTAAGTTTTTCGGAGAGGTTGAGTCTTGACACAATAGTAAGGTTGCCTTGTGACTTGGAAGTTATGGGTTCAAATCTTGGAAACAACCTTTACGTTTGTGTGTGGGGGGTGGCAGGGGTAAAGTTGCGTACATATACCGTCCCCCTCCAATACTCAACCAGGTGAGACCCTCATGCACTTGGCCACCCTCATGATAGTTGATTTGGAGAATGCAAAAGAGATCAATCCCTTTTTAGTGGTTTCAGATGTCAAAGAGGAGTTTTTACGTGTAGAGGTTGCACAAATTGAGCTGGAGATGTTAGAATGAATTTGGAAGAATGGTGGTGGCTGGGATTAGGCTAGTAACAGCCTAGGGTGTGTCAGTCATAGTTTGGCAATTGGTCTTCTGGGAATGGATAGATTGGCCTCCCTTGAGATGTCGAGTGGTCACCTTACGTTGCTGATCGGAGACTTCGTCAGAGCGTTCATAGTGGTTTTATGTAGCCTAAGTAATTTCACTGTGGTGGTCAAACTAATTCTCGACGAAAACTTCGAGGCTTTGGATATCAACTTGCATCTGAAGTTAGTGTGTAATTGCATGATAGAAAAGCCTCTCTTTTTATACATTATTATTGATGTTACTATATCCAAACCCATAATTCTCAGGAGTGAGACAGATATATACAACTTCTAAATGATCTACTTTGTAATATAATCACAGAGAATATAAAATAGTATCATTAACCGATCAAGTAATATCTCAAAATGTCTAAATAACCCATGTTAATGGTAATGGTCTCAGCTTCACTGCTTTCCTTTGTGAGCACTGGATTTATCTTTTACATAGACCCTAAGGGCCTAAGGCTGCATCAATGCTTTGAATTTTTCTGTTTCTTTTTATCTTAAAAATTTTGCTCATATAGTTGAAATCTGAATTAGTAGATGTTATGCAGTTTGCTGATACCTAGAGTGTTTATATTTATGTAGCTTTCTTTACCCTTCCTGTTGATGAATTGGGCAATCATAATGAAACTATGTAATTTCATATGCTACTGAATTTTTTTTCATGATATTGAATTATATGTCTTTGGCATTGTAGGGGAAGCGAAGTAATAGAGCAGCTGATCCACCAGTTGATGTTAAAAATAGTCATTCCGTTATTTTAATATCAGAAAGCTTCAGGGAAGCACGTGCTGCTTTGAGTAGATCTGGGATAACAAGCATGCCTACAAATCAGAGTCCTGTTAAAGTAGATGCAGTTTCTGTTACACCAGTTACAGGGGCACCCCCAACTTCTATGCCATCAGGTTGTTCAGGCTTGCAGTATTTGCATCCCTTATTGAAGACAAATATTCAAGTAGTACTGAAGTAACTAGTTTGCATCCCCTTTTTTCATGTCATATGCATAACTTTAGAGAGAAACTTCTTAATACATTTATGATTTATCTAGAATTTTATTCAGAAGATTCATTCTTGGTGGTAAGAATAATCAGCCAAGTATGGTTTTGCATTACTTGTTAAGATCATCATTATCATTAGTATTCTGGCAAACATGTGGGTCAGGAATATCTGCATACTCTACTCTAGGTTTCGATAGGTGGTTCTTGATTCATGTCTTTCACTGCGCTATTTGGTTTTTGCCGTGTTAAACACATGCAATGCCTCGGGGAGAGCATACTTGATCAACATTTGAAACTCCATAGAACCACATGCAAGAGTTTCCCAAGCTTTTTGGACTATGACTTGGCGTAGGGTTAATGTTGCTACAAGTTGTTAATGAAGCTTGTCTTACATGTTGTTCTTTGGAGTTGCAAATCTTGGGTCAGGGATCCTATACCTGGACTGAAATGATAGTCAAAAAGCATGAATCAGGAGCCACCTATTGTAAACCAGAATGAAGATGCAGATGTTCCGGAGTCCACATGCTTGCCAGGGTATTAGCAGTAATGATATTAATGGCTTAATTATTCTTTTGGCCTTCTGGTTGATGATTTATTATAGTTGACATGATTTTTCTATGAAGTTTTAGTTAATGGATCTATTGCTAACCGGCAACCAATTCCTGCTGCAAATGTGGCCCCTGCTACCGTGAAAGTGGTAAACTTAAGATCCTCAAGACTATAGTATTAACTATTAAGTTACATCTATACTACGTGTATTGGTTTTAGTTTTCGTGGATCAGTTCTTCAATTGATCCTGAATATAAATAATATTTTTTCAGGAGCCTGTTCCCGTAACTTCCATGGTAGCTGGACCTGCATTTCCTCATAATTCATCAGTTCCTCGTACTGCTGGTACTAATCAAGGAGTTCCAGGCTTGCAAACATCTTCTCCATCTTCTGCATCTCAAGATATTATGACAACTAATGAAAATGCTCAGGATACAAAGCCTACAGTTTCAATGCTGCAGTCCTTGCGTCCAGGGAGTGCTGCTCAAGCAAACGTGAATATTTTGAACAATCTCTCTCAAGCACGGCAGGTGATGAACACTGCTGCTTTAAGCGGTGGAACCTCTATGGGACTTCAGTCGATGGGTCAGACTCCTGTTGCCATGCATATGTCAAACATGATATCTAGTGGAATGGCATCTTCTGTACCTCCAGCTCAAAACGTATTTTCGTCTGGACAGTCAGGAATGACATCAATAACTAGTTCTGGATCACTTACTGGTCCTACACAGGTTGGACAGAACTCAGGTCTTGGTTCATTAACTTCAGCCACTTCTAATTTGTCTGGAAGTTCAAACATGGGGATTTCACAACCATTGGCTAATATGCAAGGGGCTGCTAGTATGGGACAACAGGTTCCAGGTATGGGCCAAGGGAACCTTTCAGGAGGTCAAATGGTGCAAAGTGGAGTTAATATGAATCAAAATGTGATGAATGGTGGCCTTGGTCCCTCAGTTGTCTCTTCTGGAACTGGCACAATGATTCCTACTCCAGGAATGTCTCAACAAGCACAATCGGGCATGCAGCCACTTGTGAACAATGCAGCTGCTAATATGACTCTGCCACAACAGACATCGGGTGGTATGCAATCTACACAATCCAAATATGTGAAGGTCTGGGAGGTATGTCAATTACCTCCTATAATTAACATAATGGTTCACTCACCTCAAACTTTAATTTTATTGAGTTGTTTGTTTGTGCTGTCTTGAAATTTCCGTTGATTTAGTTTGGAATTGGCAATCTCATTTTGTTAAATAAAAATGCCATTTTTTCATTTTATATTATTAATAGATTTTGCTTGGGACCCAAAGGCATCGTAGTAGCTTTTTCATCATTTGCTTTAAATGTTGTAAGAATAACTCAATACTATTTATTTCTCTTACTCCTCATCAAGTTAAAATTTGAATGTTAGTCTGATGAGGTGGACAACATATTACTGTTATGCACTTTTTCATCAGTTTTAACATATTTGTTGAGCATTCATTTTGGAAAAGTTGGACACATTTCCCATATCGTAATCTCTATCTTTTGGTGCATTGGTCTTTCAATTATGGATCATCTGCAGCACGTTTTGGTTTCTGATCATCTGTTAGAATCTTGCCTTAACAACTTATTCTCTGTGTATGTTGGATTTTGAGTACTTTGAATGTATGTCATTTACATCTGGTCCATGTATAATCCCTCTGTTTTTCCATTTCCTCATTTTTTAAAATAAAATATTCGTTATATAGTGTAAGAGATATATTGTTAAACTATTCATTGTTAATCCCTCGCAATAATGATTTGGCTGATTGGTTTCCTCTCATTGTGTGTTATTTTTAATGATAAAAGAAGAATTTCATTTAGAGTAGAAGAGAATGTTGAGTTTCATATAGAGAGAAGAGGAAAAATACAAGAGGCACCAAAATAATAAGAGAAAGGGAAAATTATATTACTAAATAGTTGTATGTCTCATTACAGAGAGATGTTCCTATTTATAGGCTAAGAGGAGAATCAATGCATAGTGAAAGTAAATCAACCTAAAATAAACTAAATCAAATAAGATCAATCTAAAATATAGAATATATTTATTTTTAATCTTAACACTCGCCCTTAAGCTAAAGCACATGGAGCTTTAAGCTTGTTACAATTAAGCGGAGGAGGCAGAGGCACACACAGAGGCAGAGGCACGTGGAGGAAAGGCACATGCGGAGTAAGGCACACGTGGAGTAAGGCACGCACGGAGGAAGAGGCACAATGGTAAGCATGGGAATGAAGTATTGGAACCATCGGAAAGGTGGAATCACCGGAAAGGTGTAGCCACAGTGGCTCGGGAATAAAGCGCTGAAACTACCGGAAAGTAGGCATAGTGGCATGGGAATGAAGCGCCGAAACTACTGGAAAGTAGGCACAGTGGCATAGGAATGAAGCACCCGAACCACCGGAAAGTAGGCACAGTGGTAAACATGGAAATGAAGCACCGCGACCACCGGAAAGACTCCCCCTCATGGGGTGAACACTATTTACTTAAATCCGACACCAATTCGTTGGTGTCGAGCTCAAGTCCAGTGAGAGCAATAGAAGTAGTTTGTGGAACAGAAGCAGTGAGCGCAACAGAGTTTTGACGTTGCTCATACCATTTTAGGAAATCAGAGTAGTCAACAAGAGATGGTTTCGACTGATAAGTAGGGTTTGGAATAGCAGGGATAGAAACCTGAGCAACATTTGTTGATTTTTGGAGCGTTCTCGTTGTAGAACACGACAATCTTCTATGGTATGGCCCTAATGACCACAATGAGTACACTTCTAATGGCCTCATCCCATGTTGCCTTACTGAGAACGGCTGCGATTGCTACTCTGGGAGACTAAAGGGAAGTATCAATCGGAGTTGGGGCAATGACGGACTCGATGGGCTGTTTAGCTGTAACTCGAAGCAATGGGCCACACCGTAAAAAGAGTATGCAAGAACTCGAAGCAACCTAAGAAGATGTGAGGGGGAAAAAAAAAAACCAGAGCAAGACGCCAAAATGAAACATAGGTTGAAGAAGAATAAAGCCCTTTATGGTTATGGAAGCAGGGAGCGTCGCCGTTGGAGTAGGTCGTGGTTCTCTAGAAGGAAAATAGAGAGAGACGGAAAACAGAGATGAGGGAGAGAATGAGGAGTTTTGGAGCCAAATGCCAAAGTATTATGTTTTTTTTGAGAGAATAAGGGGAAATCCCTCGAAACCCCCCGTTATTTTCAGTGCCAAACGTAAAAAAAGGGGGCAAAATGCGTCATTTCACCTTGAAATGAAATCGCAGCCCTTAGTCCGCGATCGCGATTGCGAAATGTGATGCAATGCGCCTCCCTGATGCGGTGACGCGCCGCTATAGCGAGCTATCAATAAATCTTCTGTCCACCCCCCCCCCCCCCCCC